>JAJJMB010002020.1:15998067-16434622 GCA_023531105.1 Papaver atlanticum | reverse complement strand
CACTAATAAAAGTCATACCAATACATAAGTCAGGCCTTGTGAATAGTCTTACCAAGATACATAAACAAGTTTATGAGCGGTTATACTAAACACACATATTGGTAATTCAAAATAGATTTGCAATGAATAACAACACCAATAAGCCTAGAGATTTCCCTTTCGATTCACAAAACAAGTGTATGAACTTACATCCTTTAAACGAATGTAAGACATTGTTTCTTAGGATGAAATCTTCACTCATACCCATACATAATCACAATAGCATTCATATGATCATGTCGATGTCTTATATACAAAATTTAATGGTTAAGCAATAAACCTCGTATTGTATTCCTTAATACTATGTCTGACTAGGGTTTCATACACAGCTTCGCAGTTATGTTTTCAATATGCACGATTTGCAAGATACGTTAGGGAAAGAAACAGTTCAAGTCAAATATTACTAACCTCAAGAGGAAGGATGATGATGTCGTTGTAGCTCCATACTTCTATACATTCTTCATGTCTTTATGTAATACTTGTAAGTCTCATATCCTAACATTTTCAAGCTAACCTATACGAAGTTGACTCTAGTATGTAATCAAGCGACTCTTTAAATGAGTTTTGATTCACTAAAATATGACAACCAAACTTGACATACCAACGCTTGGTGGGTTCAACCGAGCTATGCTCTAACAATACTAGCTAGGTCTCGTTAGTTAACCAATATGTGAACGTCTGCAAAGGCTGCTATGAGAATATCTTCTGAAGTTCAACCGAGTGCTGCTCTTTTTACTTGGCCGGTTGTGCACCCTACATTGAGTGTACAATATTTAAATATTTTGACAAGGCAATGTTGCGCAAGTGAAGATAATATTATTAAGAAGACTGGTAGAAGTATGCCTACGATGTGCCGTTTATGTAGGAAGAGTTGCGAGACTATTAGCCATATTACTTGGCATTGTAGAGTTGCCAAGAGAATTCGGGCATGGGCGGCTGGCATCTTTAATCTGCAGCCAAATGAAGATCTGGTGGCCTCTTACAAGGTTGCAAAAGGGCGCAGCAGGATGATTAAGGATCTGTGGCTGGTTACGAATCTCGCAATTGTCACAAAATTATGGAAGATGCGCGATATGGTTGTCCAATGGCTTGGTTTTAAAGGTAGGGTTTATCAGGAAATACGTGATAACTCTATTAGAATGAAGGGCCATATGTTTAATAACATGGAGGAGCTGCGCATCTTAAACTATTTTAAGGTGCAACATAGATCATGCAAAATTTCCATTCCAATTGAGGTTAGTTGGTCTCCTCCTAACCAAGGTGAAATTATGATTTGCTGTGATGGTGCTTCACTTGGAAATCCAGGCCAGGCCGGTACTGGTGTTACTTTCCGTGATGCCAATGCAGCAGTACTTGGCGTTCTTTGTGTTGGACTTGGCTGGCAAACTAATTATTATGCAGAAGTGTGTGCTATTATTTATGGTGTGATGCTAGCCAAAAGGTGGAACGTGAGAAATATTTGTGTTCAATCAGATTCGATGAGTTGCATTCAAGCTTTTCAAAGTGGTGAGTTGCCTTGGCAGCTAGTTCAGAAGTGGAGGCTTGCGAAGAACTTTTACCACAACATACACTTTATTCATATCTATAGAAAAGCTAATTTTTCAGCTGATGCCTTGGCCAAGCAAGCATGTTTGCTGGCTGAGGATATTTAAGAGTTTTATGAGGGTCGGCCAGGCTTTATTCTGTCTATGGAATTACCTGGAAAAATTTATTATCGTTTCAAATAGGCTAGTTTACTAGATGGCCTTTACGGCTAGCTTTTAGTCCGGCCTAGCCCCTTGTACAGCTTCTCCTTTTTCACTTAAATTTTTATTGACCGAGTTAAAAAAAAGCAAAGCGTGGAGTCCACTAGTTGTAAAGAAGTGTGGCCACGCGTGGCCAGTACTGCACCACATCTTTATCTATTCTACTCCTCTTTTGGTGGAAATGATTTGAAATCAAGGTGCAAGATTTAGTTTCAGCTGGTAACAGAAGCAAATGGTAGGGTTCGTCTATAATTGGTGTTTGTTTATGGTGACTGTATGTAGATCTGCAGATGTGTATGAAAATGGAGTGAAGCTTCGAATATGCTGGTGAGACAAGGAAGCTGGTATTGGTTGTGTCCGGATTGATGAAGACGTTGAGTACAACAACATTAATGGGGGTTCTCGGTTTAAACTGAACTGGTATTGGGTTGGCCTGAAATTGGGTTTCGTTGACAGTTCTCAATGAAGAGAATGAACAACTGTGAAGAAGAATCTGAGTCAAGGCATAAGTTATGGTTCAGTCAAATGGAATTTGAATCTAGCTGTCGATGCTGAACCGAGTGAGAGTCCGAGTCCAATGATTTGGGTCTGTTTTTGCTGGTCGTGGTTAAGCTGTTGTTTCCAGTGCATGCGAGGCTGAGATGATTGAACAGCTGCCAGTGGTGGTGGGTTTTATCTCAATTTTGTTGATGATCGATTTATAAAGCCATCTGTGAAGACAAAACTAATGGCCCAAGTGCAGCTTGGTAGTAAATGAGCATTGTAGATGGATTATGTGCAGTCGATGGTGATGGTCCCGATCGGTGGAGGAAGAAACTAAAGTAGTCAGGGAATTTGGCTGAGTTGATTGTAATCTGTAGAAGGAAGAGGTGTCTGTGTTCTAATATCCACGATGGGTTTTCTGTGTTGGCTGAGATGGTTTGCAGTTGATTGAATTAGTAGCTGTTGTTGCTGCCATAGCTACGAACAAAGGTGCTCAGAGAAATGTAAGTGAGTTCGTGCAGCTGCCGTCGGTTGATGGCTCTATAGAGATCTCGGATGGAAAAGAAGATGGCAAGTTAAGGAGTTGTTGTCGTGGTACAACAAGAGAAGTGGAAGTGAAGATGAGTGTTACTGTTGCGGCAAGAAGTTGGAATCGGCGGACAATATTTAGAGAACAAGAAAGATTCTGGGGTCTAAATTGGTGGCCGAGACTGGGAAGTTCACAAGACAGAAGGTGTTGTGGTCGGATTTGGGAAAGGGCCTGAATGTGGAAGTTGTTACTGGACTGGGCCTTGGCTACTGCACGATCTTATTTTTGGGTTTTCTCGCAACATCTATATACATATACATCAACAGAGAGAGGGACAGGGGAGGAACGGCGGCTACAGAGCCGTTTACAGAGAATAGGGTTTGCAATTTTATTGATTGTTCTCTCCTTCCATGTCTTCCTAGTTTTCCATGTTAGGGTGACGGATGTACTTGCAGATGTTATTTCATTTTGTGTTCTATAACAAAGTCAATTTTTAGTGCTTAATAATGTTTGAGTGTCTCAATTGATGGTATTTGATTTATAACTCTTTCATGATTTATGCCATATATAAATCATAGTTCGAAACTAAACAATCCATCCCAGACCTGATTAATCACTTTTTATGATAATTCTTCAGTGCTTCGGATATCTACTTTTAGGTCGAGACCAAACATATCTTAGGAAAATTATTGTGAAGCCTTTTATCGATAAATCTTCCGTATAGGATGCTATGTGTTGCTGCCTGTATGAATAATATGAGATTTTTGTGATAGGATACATATGAATTCAACTCTACAATGAAATTCCCGAATCTCTAACATGTCCGTCACCTTTGATACTTCTTTCGTCCACAATAATTTGATTCTTTTAGCTTAGATTATCCTATATATATATTTTTTTTATTAGTATCAGTTAGAGGTATTTTCACACTCCTTGAGGGAACAAACCACATTTTCTGTTGTTTACAATTTCGATATCGTGCACTTGCGGTAAAACAAAGTCGGTCTGCCGACCCACCAGTCATCTGAATCTGACTTGTGCATCACAGGTGTTTGTTTTCTTATTAACACACAATGGTTAATATTCCCTGAATTGTGTTCAACTAGTGAACTAACAGTGTACAACTGTTTATCAGGATCTGAAAACAAATTGACTTTCTGAAGTATATTATCGTTTTGCTCTACGTTAACTGAATCAGACATAAATTCAAATCTTATAGGTTGGATCGCACCAAACACAGATTGTTATCTCTTTTCGTGTTTGCCTTCTCTGATACAATTGAAAAGACGAGGGTACCCAAAATACACCAAAATCTTTTTATTTCAACCTATAAGTCTGATACCAAGTTTGATCGTCTATGGACAAAGTCGAGACAATACGACAACTTGAAATTCACTTGATAATAGTTACGGTACGAAACCGATTTACTATAGGATCAATATCAAGTGATTTGGAATTAATGCACAAGTGTATTTACTTTATTATAATATAAAACAATTATAATGCGGAAGTAAAGTAAATAACACAACACAAGATTTTGTTAACGAGGAAACTGCAAATGCAGAAAAACTCCGGGACCTAGACCAGTTTTGAATACTCTCAAGAATTAAGTCGTTATAAAAAATCTAATACCAACTTCGTATGGTTGAGACCAAGCATACTACCCCTAGCTACTTAGTTCCCTCAGTATCCCTGCGCCTTCAACTTCTAGAGTCACGCACGTGAATAGCAAGTCCTTTGGATCATATTCCAAACAGCAAATGAAGAATCTGTTTGGTAACCACTCTAATCAATCTTGCTACAAGATTATGATGAGTTGTTGACAAAGGCTCTTATGTTTAATCTAATAAACTCCTTTGTCTGATTAGATCAATCTAAACAATAACTACCGAAATAGTCAAGTCTAGATTCACACTCAATCAATATAGATCTCAAAGAGAAATATAGAGAGTTTCGATCTCACGCAACTAATCAATCAAATCTATCAAAGATAAATCGATTCTACTTGGATCCCAGACGATCAAGGCTTGTGCACTAAATCCACAAGATACGAAAAATAATTAGAAATCTTCTTCATCTTCAAATCTTCTATTGCCTTCAAATACCTGCACAACACACTTGAATCTCTTGTGATCAATCACACACAGAACGGAGTCTGTTAACAATGAATTATCACCAGATTTTTTTAGATATAACAACAGTTCTAAAGATCACGTCGATACTTTGATCTAGTCTGAGTGAATCTTTCAGAAGAGAAGATTCTCAAAAATAATCAAACTAGGTGCAATCAAAGTTTCAACAACCGTTAGTCAATCAAATCAAATCGAAAACTAATAACACTATAATTATCTAGTTTCCTACCAACGGTACTCGTAGAGATTCTTGATCCCATAGAAGTCTTTAAACGAGCGGTCGTAAGAGATTTCACCTACTTTGGATACTTTCTTCTCCGATTAGACGCCTCATCCAGAAACAATAAGAAATGAAGTTTTCTTGGATCTTAGGATAGTTCGCTAGAAATGCAAACTTAGGTATTTATAGACCAAGGATGTTTGGACACCAAGGAATTTCCAAAATCGAAAATATTCTCAAGATATGCAATGAATGCCCAAATTCGGTTTTCCTAATTCCAATAAATGCTGGTCCAATATTTCCGAAATCTCAAATAGAAAATCTCCAATTAGTGAATGCACAATACTAATTTTTATTTTCTAGAGCTATGCATTAATTGCTGATAATTAAAGCATATAAAACCAAAAACCTTAATTAAAAGATTCTTAATTTATTTCGGCACAGGATCACCTTGAGTACCAAGGACTATCTTTGAACAATAAATGATAAGAGTTACTGCTCGTGTTCAAAGTATGTTGACATCTTTTCACTGCAAATCCTTATTTCATATTTACATGGATTTGCTTCTTGGAATTAGTTCTATTACACTTCCAAACAAGTTTAGAATTGGTTCTACCAGTATTTCAAGACTACTATGTGATCGGTCATACCAAGTCACAATGGTTAGTTATGATCGGTCTTAACAAGTCACATACATGGGTTCAGATAGGTTATACCAATCACTAGGAACGGTTCCACCTAAACATGGTATCTACTTATGATCGGTCACACCAGTCACTAGGATCGGTTACACCAATTATAAAGATCAGTCATACAACACTTATGACCGGTCACACCAATTACCAGAATTGGTCACACCAATTACAAGGATCGATCATACCATCTCATGGTGACTACTTAGGATCGGTTACACCAATTATCAAGACCGGTCATACCAAATCATAAGTATGGGTATTGTGATCGGTTATACCAAGATACATAACCTGAGTTAAGATTGGTTCTACCAACTCAGACATATTGGTCATCCAAAGAATATGCAATGAATAACCGGACCAATAAACCTATTGATTTACCTTTCGATTCATGAAACAAGTTCAGGATTGTACTTACTTTTAACAAATGTAAAACATTGTTTCCTAGGATGAAATCTTCAACATACACCCATTTACATAATCATAAAACTATATACAAGATTATGTCGATGTCATATCTATGAAGTTCAAAAGATAAGCGTTATACTTCGTAGTCTAATTCCTTAATACTATGATCATACTATTATGATCATGTCACATCACTAGAGTATTATATACATTATATACAGCTTTGCAGTTATGCTTTCAATATGCACGACTTCAAAGATACGTTAGGAATGAAACAAGTTCAAGTCAATATTACTAACCTCAAGTGGAAGGATGATGTCGTCTTTGTAGTTCGTTACTTCTTATCATTCATCGGGTCTTCAGATTAATACTTGTATGTCTCAACATTCTTAGATTTTCTAGTCTAACCTAAACGAAGTTCACTCTAGTATTTGATCAAGCGACTCTAGATGAGTTTTGATACTAAAATATGACAACCAAACTTGACATACCAACGCTTGATAAGTTCAACCGAGCTATGCTCTAACAACCATGTATATGGCATAAAAGGTATGTGTATTGGCGTACATAAAATAACAAGGTTTCTGCTGGGGAAAGCCCTGAAATTTGAAACGCATATACACTTGATTTAGGAGTATTGGAGTCCGTTAATTGAATATGCTTTATTGATTTACTTGCGGAATACGAATTATATTGATACAGATTCGATAATCCTGATGCCAGGTCAGGGATTTTTCATTATATTTTAGTAACTAGGTCAAGACCAATTTACTACAAATTCCCTTGTCAAAAAACTCACCATCAACATTAATCCCCTGGTTAGCACGGAACAATGTCATGTTGCATGGTAAGCATTAGATGGTGATACATATACCACATAATCTCAAAATTCATAGGTAAAGGAGACATTACTTATCTGTATTGTTGTGTAGTGGGAACATACTCTTAGTATAGTAGGCGTGGTTATGTGAGGCTTGTGGCGGAATCGTGCTCGCGAAATTGGTCTCCACGTGGCTAGGGCGTGGTCTTGTGTGGCTCCACGCGGTTTGGCCGGCCAACTCTTTCCTAAACCGTTATTCCTAATCCAATTAGGAATCTTCATTCCATATAAATACCTGCTCGGATTTGTGATAAACAAGGAGTATACCAGACGGGTATTGACGTTCAAGATAGATTTGAAATGTTGTGCACATGGACCCGCCTTTTGTCACGGCCAGAGAGGAGCAATTTCTTATATATATGCGGCACATGAGAATCCCTTTGACATCCTTTCTAGGTTTTTCTTCTTAGCCTCCTCTTCTTTCGATTAAGCGTTTTAATGATCCTCTTTTCTTTGGTTGATTGATCGGAGCTGACACCACTGTTACTTTTCTTGTGCAGGAGAATCCTGTTCGAATTTCAAGATATTTCTATCTTTTCCTATTCCCCGCAATTTTGTCTAATCCAGCCAGGTAACTAGGGTTTATAATATATACGTGTATTTGTATGTACACCTTTCAGTCTTAAGGATTGACTGATATAACATCCTATTTTTCCTGCAGATGTCTACTAGTTGCAAAGGTGGTGCTGGTTCGGCTCCTAATCACAATCTTAATTTTCTCATCCCAAAATATATTCCAAACATCTGTGATAAGCTATTTGATGGTGTTATCAAAGAGGTTGTTGATTCCGACCATGCTGGTTGCTTCATCCCAAGTTTCGATGACATTACCCAATCTCATAGTCTTGTTCCACGCGCAATTGTCGGATGCGGTTTGCATAGAGGAGATTTTAAATCCTCATTCGTCGAATTCAAGGTTGCTATGAATCCCTTACATAGTTAGACGAAGTGGTCCAAGGTAATGTCGAAGAATCCTCACGTTCGATCAATCTTAGAAGGCGCAAAGATTTTGCACGCCGTACGAGATTTTGAGACACTGAATATAAACAAAGATATGAGAGGTTTACTGACTTTTATTTCTCGCTGGTGTGAGTATAGACATTTCGCAGTATGTGCTTGGGGTGAATTGACGATTACTTTGAAAGATATGGCTATTTTGTTACGACTCCCTGTTGTCGGCATTATTCCAGCTGAATGGTCCGTCCAAGAGGAGCAAGATGGTGAAGTGCTTCACGACAAGATAAAGAAATCACAATGGTTGAATCTTCATGCTGATGCAAATTACAACGCTTGGGTCGAACAGTGGTGGAATTGCGACACGAGCAAAAATAGTCTGGCTGTTGATCATCGTGTGTACGTGGCTGCGTTTATCCTTCTTTGGGTTGTTTGCCCTTTCCAAAATGATATCACGTGCCTGATTTGGGTCTATCCTTCAGAAACTATCGCTTGCCAAATATAGCATGTCAGAGCCAAAAACTGACCTTATAATGTTTGTATAAATGCGTCGAAGTGAATATTGAACCTTTTTTCTTGACATTTTGTTATGAGTACTTGTATTGTGGTATGAATTATGTTAGTTTAAATGTGATGTGTATGAATCTCTTTGAATTATTTTAATGGGACTTAATCTACAAAGGCTTGGATATGTCTCATGATGCATGAAGCATCTTACATGATGTATCTCTTTGTCGCCATTGCTTGTTTTTGTAAATGTGGTACTGAGATCGTTCATTAGAATCATTTATTTGGTTAAGTGATACATATGTTTGTTGGGTTTTTCTTGCAGAGGCAACATGAAAAAACAGACAGGAACTAGTGTTGGTGATCATTGTGTTCCTGTAAAATTGAAACCTCTGGGTATGCCGCCTCATAAAGCTAAGACTAAAGTTGCAAAATCATTAGTGTGCGGAAAGAAGTAGAAAAAAAAGTCGGCCAACTTTTGTATTTATTATATTATGGCAGATTTTTTACTTATAGCTAAATGACTTTAGTTTTCCTAATCTAAGTTTATGTTTGTATTCTATTTCTATCTGTATGTTTAAAGATGGTTATTTTTCTTTTCTGTTAAATCCTTGAATAATCCTTTTTCGGGACTCACGAGTCACAAAATTGGGAAGTCATTTAAATATGTTTTTTACCCAATGGGTACCCGGACCCGGTGATTACCCGTGTCTTTTACTGGGTCCGGTTCTAGGCCAATAAAATAGGGAACCGGTCTCGGAACCGACGCTGATATGTCGGGTCCGGTTCAGGTCCATGTACTACCCGGGGGGACCCCGACCCATTGATATCCCTACAATCGACCACCTATCCGAGCTAAAGGGATGGGGTAAACATCAGGCGTCCAACCACTCTACGGCATGCCGTTCCTGGAGCCCACTCTTATGTCGCAACCTCCTACAACCAACATAAGGCTACCCAATACCTAGCCCCTATGGGAAGAGGTTTGGGAAACTTGACACCAATAAAAATCGACCCTGATGCTCCAGTCGTCGAAGAAGAAGTTGAAGATTCAGAAGATCCGTCCGATAGCACTCCTCAAGGCGGAGGACCTATTAACGAAAAGCAAATGGTAGCACGGGTGGCAGCTCTACTGCTACACAACAAGGAGCATGAAAATGCAATGCACGTAATGGCTTAAGAGAACCAAAATTTGAAGGAGCTCTTGGAAGAGCAGATCGAAGGTTCCCAAGAAAACCCTCATCTACTAAGGCGGGATAACGAAGCTATCTCAAGAAACCGGAGGGGTGGTCCCATCCTGCCTAGGTCTAACCCACCGAGAGAAGGAAGAAGGGCACGACATGATCCCAACGACATCGATCCAAGCTACAAACCCAGTCAATCATATTATGATGACATATTATCTAGGGGCGCTAGCAAAGTGGAGATGGTCATGGAGCAAATGGAAAAAATTCGAAAAGAAATACAAGGACTGAAGACTGGTCACGAAGGGGAAAGATTAGATGAGGTGCTACAGGAGGTGATAACATCTCCGTTATCTTTTTACATCTTAAGGGAGCTTATCCATGCGAAATTCCCAGTACCTACGGCCCAGACGTACAATGGTACCACCGATCCCGCAACACACCTAAGGTACTACACTCGCGTCCTTGCCCATTGGGAAAGGAATAGAGTTGTACTTTGCAGATTATTTCCCGCAAGCATGACGGGACCAGCACTGGCGTGGTACAATAACCTACAATCCAACTCAATTGATTCGTTCGAGCAATTGTCTACGGTATTCTTGGAGATGTACATGTACACAGTACACAGACAGGTGGCAAAGGACCTGTTAAGCAATTGGAAAATTCAACTCGGAGATTAACATCAACTGCTACAAATATGGCCTCAATAGGATGTAAATTATCTTTGTGGAATTGCACAACAGAACCCTCAACTCCGTAGGATAGCTCCGCGTCATCCAGGACCGTTACATCAGACTTGAAGAAATTCATAAGGACAACCCAAGAGCTCAAACTAAAGCTACAACGGCTCCGCAAAGAACCAACTCTCTAAAACCAATTCCGGAGCAACCTAAGCGACATAACGATGCCAGGGGCAGAAACATCTCTAGGGACAAAAGATCGAAGTACAGATATGGAAAAGGCAAAGGGAAGGGAAGAGATAACTTTGAAGATAAAGTCTACACAAAGCTCAACACTACCTTCTCCCACATCCTAAGCAAAGAATGAGCAAAGCCAGACTTCCCCTACCCCAATACTAGAGGGAAACAACTAGAGAAGATGAAGGACTCTAAGGAAACTGTGAGTACCAACGGTGCTATGGACACACAAGCGATGTTTGTTACCATCGATGCCAGAATACTCATGGAGTACGTTCAACTAACATCTACCAATGCGGAGGAAAATTCGCAGAAGAGGGTATAGCTCCCGCAGGACGACAAGTATATCAACAAGATCACATACTCGGACAATGCTCCGGAGGATCTACTTGGAGACATCCTCGAATTGGCTCGCAATCGAAAGAATATTGAATCACATGAAGTCTTCAAGCTAAGTGGACCACCAACTAGCACTTGGGAAGATTGGATGGCTACCCCATTAAACTTCTCCACAAAGGACATCAATCAAGAAGTAGAAATGCACAATGATCCACTTGTAATCACCCTTCCTATCCAAGGATGGAATGTTACGAAGGTCCTTGATGTGATTTCAACTTTGTTGTAGTAAAAGGTTCGTTGATACTTGTAAAAGCAATTGATTTTAGACTTATTTAAACTAAAAATAGAGAAAAGTTAATTCCAAATTTGATTTAAAGATTGAAAATAACCAAGACACTAGATTCCACTATTACACATGAATGAATGATGGTAAAAATTCCAAAACTCTAATTATCTTTTAAATCTCTTATTTCTTAATTCACAAATAATTAGGCATATTCTCAAACATTAATTGTATTCCCTAAGCATAGATTATCTAAACAAAGTATAACCTATCTAATTGAATCACAACTAATTAAGAAAATAATGCAAACAATTAAAATTCTGCAAAGAAGTGATTGAGTGAATTATAAAATACAAATTAGAGAAAAATAGAATAGTTACCAATTATTCATGCATAAATAGCTTCCTCCGTACCTTGATTACGCGAGAATTAGCTCATCATCATGGAAACACGCTCAAAATTCATCTTTATTAATGCTCAAAAGTGTTTTATAATTGATGAAAAGGAGAAAAATGGTGAAAATCGGATTTTGTAACAATTATATTTGTTACAAACCTTTGTTATAGAGAACGATAGTTGTAAAGTGCTGTTGTTACTATAGCATATAAGACTGTCCTCGCACTGTCGCATTCACTGTAGCAGTTACGACTGTTTCCTGGCGTCTTATGTTCTTCGTGTTCTTCAGTTCTGCAGCAGCAGCAGGGCCTGTAAATCTCTGATTCTCGCCTCCTCAAGCCTTCTCAGCCCCCCAAACTCTCGACCACTCTTCTATGAGTCCCCAACAACTATTTATAACCCAACAACATCGAAATCTCACGTAATAACTTCATATAATTCTCCATTATTCTTCACGGCCTGTTTAGGAAATAATTCAGATTTTTGATTTCTCCACGCGTTCTGAAGCTGCCAAATTGCCATATTTATCTCTGCCACGCCCAAAGTGTTGCTCGAGCCAACAAACTTGCACAGAACTCGTTCAAACTTCTCCAAATCCCGTGAACATCTTTTCCATGCACGAACTGCCCTGTTCTCAACTCTTGAATTATCTAGCCAAATTCAGTCGAAACTAAAGCCCAAAACATGTTTATTAAGTCATATCACAACTACCCATAAAAAATCATCCCTTGAATCTACCTCCAACCCCATCAAATCTTTGATCGAAATTCTGTCAGTGAATGAAATGATTTCCCGCCAAAACAAGAAATTCAAATTAAGAAGAAGGGGTGTCCTGAATCCATTTTGAAGGTGCCTTTAGTAATTTTGGTGGGTGCCTTTAACACTTTTTCTGGGGTGTTTTCAACACTTTTTCGGGGTTCCTCCGGTGTATTTCTGGGGTGCTTCCGGTGTATTTATGGGGTGCCTTTAGTACTCTATCCTGGGGTGTAAAACACCACTTTACGAGCCAATTTCGCCGCAAGAGCTTATTTCTCTAAAACTACCTACAAAGATATAAAATAACAAAATAAATACAAAATCGAATACTAACAATATATACAATTGAGACATTTAGACACAATAATGCGTCTATCAAATACCCCCAAACTTATTATTTGCTAGTCCCGAGCAAATTTAATCTACAAAATAAAATCCTAACTCACTGTCGCAGGCATCGCGATTGCACTTAGCGTGTGCAACAAGCCTTTAAACCCCTAGGTGGCCCTAGTGGCCAAGTTATAGTCTCAGGAGGGTTTACCAGAGGTGTACCCACAAAACCTTTACTCCAGACCCTAGATATCTACGCAAAACCTTGGAATGGCACTAAAGAACCTCCTTGGCTGGCATACTTATTGATTATGGGAGGAAGTACCCTGATGCGAAATTCCAATTGCTGTACACGAGTTTGCACTCAAACATACTAAAATTCATATATAAGTGACAGAGCTCTACTCAGATAGTTTCACTATGGACATCAATATCCGGAGTCAACAAATCACATGGATAGATTAAGAGATGGATATAGAAAAACGTAGATGGTTTTGATGTTGACTAGGTGAACGGTGTTTCTCATATCTGTCTGAAGGCCACTGCCAAAATGAACCTATCCTAATGGACTGAAATACTGGTCTGACTAATATCAACACAACTGGCATATACAAGGGAACCAGTGGTCGATAATCCTAATTCTAGATCAACTCATTTGGCATATACAAGGGAACCAGCGGTCGATTTATTGAACACACATTTATTTATTTATTATTTTTTTAAGAACTAACAACATGATTAGATCTTGGGGATCCAAGCACATGCTTCTCGTCAGCAGATTACATGGTAATTCCCGTGGATCCTGCATTCCACGCTTGTTTAGGCGACGGAGACAGGGAGAACACACACATATTGCTATCCAAGTGTTAAAATTTATTCCGATTGGTCTAGTCTTTTTTTTCCTTTTTTTTTTAGTATCTCAATCACTCTATTACACCCTAGCAGTGGTAACAACTTGAATCGTGAGCCCCACCTAATCACTTAGAGAAACATATTTTAAAAAGAAAAGAAAATAAAAACAGAAGTGAAAAGGACTCAACGAGATATGGCGAAACTATCATGTTATTTCTAACACCTGAGCTCTGTGCTTTTACGAATAGACTCTTATAGATGTTTCCATCTACTCAGATTGGTTCCTCAACTCCTAAAACCAAAATGCTTCCATCCACTTAGATTGGTTAGTGCCATCCTTAATATGCATAAATTTCTAGGCTCTGGAATTTATTTATTGCAACTAATAAGCTTTTCCCATACCCCCAAACTTAAATCTAACATTGTCCTCAATGTTTCTAATGAAAGAGCAGTACCAAAAATAACACGAGGAGAAGTTGGAAAGATAGTACCTGGGTGAAGAGAGAAATCAAAAACTAATATACAACATACAATGACCTCGATGATCAATCAAGGGTAAGTAGGGTCCTCCAGAAGGACCTCCTCAACATCACCTGTAGGAAAGGGCTCTAAAAAGGGTTTCAATCTATGACCGTTAACCTTCGAAGAACTACTACCATACGGTGTCTCGATCTCAACAGCTCCATGAGGAAAAACAGTACAGACCACAAAAGGACCGGTCCACCGAGAGCGCAACTTCCCAGGGAATAGATGCAAACGAGTGTCATACATAAGAACTTTTTGACCTGGAGAAAATGACTTTCGTAAAATATTCTTATCATGCACAAGTTTCATTTTGTTCTTATACTCCTTAGCACTATCGTATGCATCTCTACGAATCTCGTCTAACTCATTGAGCTGGAGCTTTCTGTGAGCTCCTGCCTTGTCAAGTGAAAAGTTTAGCTGCTTAATAGCCCAATAAGCTTTATGCTCTAACTCAACAGGCAGGTGACATGCCTTGCCAAATACTAAACGATAAGGTGACATTCCAATGAGTGTCTTAAACGCAGTATGGTAAGCCCATAAGGCATCAGTAAGCCTCAATGACCAGTCTTTCCTATTGGGATTAACTGTTTTCTCTAAAATACGCTTAATTTCTCTATTGGAGACCTCTACCTGACCACTAGTCTGTGGGTGATATGGGGTAGCTACTTTGTGGGTAATACCATACTGTTTCATTAAAAGAGCAAATGATCTATTACAAAAGTGTGAACCTCCATCACTAATTATAGCTCGCCACGTACCAAAACATGTAAGTATATTCTCTTTAAAAAACTGGACTACGACCCTATGGTCATTGGTTTTACACGCAACCGCCTCAATCCACTTAGAGACATAGTCTACAGCGACAAGGATGTATAGGTTACCAAAAGAATTAAGAAACGGACCCATAAAGTCAATACCCCACACATCAAAGACCACAATAACTAAAATAGGGTTCAAGGGCATCATGTTCCTACGGGAAATGGATCCTAGTTTCTGGCAACGTTCACAAGTAACACAGTAACTGTGGGAATCTTTAAACAACGAAGGCCAATAGAATCCACACTGCAATATCTTAGCAGCAGTCTTCTTAGCACTAAAGTGACCCCCACAAGCATGATCATGACAAAAGGAAATAATACTTGACTGATCAATCTCATGTATACATCTCCTAATAATCTGGTCTGGACAATACTTAAACAAATAAGGATCATCCCAAAAGAAGTGCTTAACCTCAGCTAAAAATCTAGAACGATCTTGTTTACCCCAATGTTGGGGCATTCGACCAGTAACAAGATAGTTCACTATATTCGCATACCAAGGTAATTGGGTAACAAAGAACAGTTGTTCATCAGGAAAACTATCTCTAACAGGAGGGGAGTCATCAGGGGTATCCACATCAAGCCTAGACAAGTGGTCTGCTACTACATTTTCTGCACCTTTTTTGTCTCTAATGTCTAAGGAAAATTCCTGCAATAATAGGATCCATCTAATCAATCTAGGTTTTATATCCTTCTTGGAAAGAAGATACTTCAAAGCAGCATGATCAGTGAAGATTATGACCTTAGAACCTAAGAGATAGGGTCTAAACTTGTCTAAGGCGAACATAATGGCTAACAGTTCCTTCTCTGTAGTAGTATAGTTCAACTGGGCATCATTCAGAGTTTTGCTAGCATAGTAAATCACATGGAGTAATTTGTTTTCTCGCTGACCTAACACAACACCAATAGAAAAATATAAAGCATCACACATGATCTCAAAGGGTAGGTTCCAGTTGGGTGCTTGGACTATGTGGGCGGTAGTGAGTAAAGTCTTAAGCTTCTCAAAAGCCTCTACACAAGCATCATCAAAGACGAACTTAACATCTTTTGCAAGAAAATTGCAAAGAGGTCTAGAAATCAAGCTAAAATCCTTAATGAAACGACGATAAAAACCTGCATGCCCTAAGAATAACCTAATATCTCTTATGGTTTTTGGGACCTGTAAAGTCTTAATAAGGTCAACTTTGGCTTTATCTACCTCTATACCCTTAGAAGATACGATATGCCCTAAAGAAATTCCTGAACGAACCATGAAATTACATTTCTCCCAATTAAGCATAAAATTCTTCTCCTTACGACTAGTCAAAACTAATGACAAATGATGCAAGCACTCATCAAAAGACGAACCCAATACTGAAAAATCATCCATAAAGACCTCTAAGAACCGTTCTACCATGTCAGAAAATATTCTCATCATACAACGCTGAAAAGTCGCAGGGGCATTACAAAGCCCGAAAGGCATGCGTTTTGATGTAATTTTAAATAGTGGTAAGAATGGGTTCGTTCAGATTTGTGAAGATTCGAGTTTTTTAAAATCAATAAAAATTATGTACAAAAATAGTACAATTGGCGCAAGAGGTACTGGGACTAAGGATTTAATTTTTAGAGTGAAAATAACCAAGACACTAGATTCCACTATTACACATGAATAAATGATGATAAGAATTCCAAAACTTTAATTATTTTTAAAATATCTTTTTCTTAATTCACAAATTATCAAGCATATTCTCAAACATTAATTGTATCCCTTAAGCATAGATTATCTAACCAAAGCATAACCTATCTAATTGAATCACAGCTAATTAGGAAAAATTATGCAAATAATTAAAATTCTGCAAAGCAGTAATTTGAGTGAATTATAAATTGCAAAATTAGAGAAAAGTAAAATAATTACCAATTATTCATGCAACAATAGCTTCCTCCATGTCTTGGTTACGCGAGAATTAGCTCATCATTATCATGGAAATATGCTCAAAATTCATCTTTATTATTGCTCAAAAATGGTTCACAAATGATGAAATAGGAGAAAATTGACAAAAAACGGGTTTGTAACACTTCTGTTTGTTACAAACTGAGCTGTTACAGAGAACGATAAAAATGAAGTGTTGTTAACACTGTCGCATTACGACCCTCATCCTTGTGTCGCTGTCACTGTTGAAAAACGACGTTCTGCGTGCGTCCAATGTTCTTCGTGTTCATCATCATCATCATCAGCAGCAGCAGAAAATGGAGTTTTCCTGCAACTTGATTTCTCGACTCTCTGGTTCTTCTCAGCTCCCCAAACTCTCCACACCCCTTCTATGTGATCCTAGGAACCTATTTATACATAATTGCGACATTGAATCTCCTCCATTAACTACAAATAATCTTCTTTTACTCGGGTATATATATTTTTTTTCATTTTTTTCATTGATTTTGATTTTCACGCATCTGCAGCTGTATTTATTTCCTTCTATACCTTCTTCACGCTCTATAATATCGATTAAATCTTCCAAGCACGTGCAGTACACGTTTAAATTTCTCACAACTCATGCAAGCTCATGTTTTTCCTCCAACTCCCTGTTTGGATTAAACCAAGTTATCCAGCCAAATTTGATCGATAAAATCACCCATAATAGCTTTCTATAGTCATATCACGTCTACCCACTAAGTTTCAGGGATTAAATCTCACTAAATCACGTCCAAATATCCGATTGAAATTCTGCTGTTAATGAAAATATTTTCCCGCCAAAATTCATTTTTTGAATTTGAGAAGAACATGTCCTCCCCCTAATCCTGCACGGGTGTCCCTTTAGCACTTGTCTTATGGGGTGCAAATAGTAATTTTTGGGCGGAGATAGTAATTTTTCCGGGGTTCCTCCGACACATTTCTGGGGTGCTTCCGGTGCATTTCTGGGGTGCCTTTAGTACTCTATCCTGGGGTGTAAAACACCACTTTTCGAGCCAATTTCGCCGCAAGAGCTTATTTCTCTAAAAATACCTACAAAGACATAAAACACCATAATAAGTACAAAAATGGGTACTAATAATATATACAATAGAGATGAAAATAGACACATAAATGCGTCTATCACGTTTATACGCAAAGGTACCAAAGGGACAGGTAAAAGTAGTTTTTTCTTTGTCTTCAGGGGAAATAATGATCTGATTATATCCGGAGAAGCCATCTAAGAAGCAGTAATGACTATGTCCAGCTAATCTCTCTAGCATTTGGTCGATGAAAGGAAGGGGAAAGTGGTCCTTCCTAGTGACCTTGTTCAATTTCCTATAGTTAATACAAACACGCCAACCTGTGGTCACTCGGGTTGGGATTAACTCATTTTTCTCATTCTGGACTACAGTAATACCGGATTTCTTGGGGACAACCTGAACAGGGCTGACCCACTTGCTGTCTGAAATAGGGTAGATAATGCCTGCATCTAACAACTTAAGAATCTCGGTTCGAACTACCTCTTTCATATTAGGGTTTAGTCGACGTTGCATCACCCTAGAAGGTTTGGTATCTTCCTCTAAATAAATCTGATGCATACAAACAGTAGGACTTATACCCTTAATGTCTGCTATGGTCCATCCTAAAGCTTCCTTGTTGTTTTGAAGGACGGTTACTAGCCTACTTTCCTGATCACTATCCAAGTTGGATGCTACAATCACAGGTAAAGTTTCAGATGGGCCTAAAAACACATACTTCAAGGTATCTGGTAATGGTTTTAGGTCCAACTTAGGAGGCTCTTCTAACGAAGGAACTAGAGTAGACTCAGAAACTGGTAGTGGTTCGAACTTAGGTTTCCAAACATTACTAGTGTCCAACAAAGGGGTTGAATCTAACAAAGCATTCACCTCATTAATCACATTATCATCATCAAAATCAATCCCAAAGTGGGCTAGGCATTTCTCTAGTGGATCTTCTAACAAAGTGTTTGGTAATGACTCCTCGACTAATGTTCCTATCATGTTGACCTCTTCTATGCTCGAGTCATCTAGTTCAGAGGGTAGCTTACTAATATGAAAAATGTTCAGCTCAATGGTCATGTTACCAAAAGACAAATTCATAATACCGTTTCGACAGTTGATGATCGCATTGGATGTAGCTAAAAACGGGCGACCTAGAATTACCGGTATCTGGTTCTCTGGGTCAGGGACAGGTTGGGTATCTAGGATAACAAAATCCACTGGATAAATAAACTTTTCGACCTCAATAAGAACATCCTCGATCACACCACGAGGAATTTTTACGGACCTATCAGCTAACTGAAGTGTTATCTGGGTAGGTTTCATCTCACCAAGTCCTAGCTTAAGGTACACATGGTATGGGAGTAAGTTCACACTGGCTCCTAAGTCAAGCAGCGCTTTCTCAACACGGTATTTACCTATTGTACAAGCAATGGTAGGGGAACCTGGGTCTTTATACTTAAGAGTAGTAGTATTTTGAATAATAGAACTCACATGACTAGCTAGGAAGGCTTTCTTATGGACACTGAGCTTACGCTTTCGCGTACACAAGTCCTTAAGGAACTTAGCATAAGGAGGAATCTGCCTAATTGCATCTAATAATTGAAGGTTGATAATTACCTGCTTAAAAACCTCCAAAATATCATTAAAAGTGGACTCCTTTTTAGTTGGTACTAGCAATTGTGGGAATGGGGCTCTGGGAACAAAGTTTGGCTTATCAGGGGCCTCATCAGTCTCCTTAGAGGTTCCATCAATCTCTTCAGCTTCTGATTCAGATGGGTGAACTACAGCATGTTCACTATCAGGCATGGCAACCTTATTGTCTATTTCTCTACCACTCCTAAGGGTTTTGATTGCATTCACATGATCAGAAGATCTTCCTCCTATTTCATGAACTCCTCTAGGATTAGGTTGAGTCTGACTAGGAAAACTCTCATTATCTCTCTCACTTAGAATCTTAGCCATTTGACCAACTTGAAGTTCTAACTTAGCAAGAGTCTTGGCATTATGTTGAAAATTCTGCTTGGTTTCCTCTTGAAAACTAGCCTGGTTCTTTAGTAATATTTCTTGGGTCTGCACGAACATGTCCTGGCTCTTTTTTAATATACTAAGAGATTCCTCTAAGCTAATTATTCTATTCTCAGAAGGATTCTGGAACTGGGCTTGACCTGAAGGGTTCTTATTATAACTAAAACCTAGGGGAAACTGAGAATTACTAGACTGGCCTTGACTCTGTCCTTTAGACCAAGACAAATTAGGATGGTTTCTCCAACCAGGGTTGTAGGTCTCCGAGTATGGGTCAAACTTCTGACGGTTTTCAAATCTAGCATTGTTATAGACAGCATGGGGTTACTCTTCACTAACCTGACCTTCCCAAAACGAGTTATTGGGTTCTATTCCACAACTAGAGACTTAAGAGGCTCTAATCCTATCATCAGGTTCAACAAAAGACCTATGTTTAGACTGATTCAATTCCAAAGCTTCTAACCTTCTATACAAAGCAGTAAACTTAGCATCAGACCCAAAGCCTGTATCAACCACATTGGTGCTACTTCTATTGATCAAGAGTCTTTTAGGGGGTTCAACACAAGACTCCCACTGTTGGGATTTTTCAGCGATAACTTCTAAGAAGGAAAATGCATCATCAGCATTTTTACTAGTGAACTCACCAGCGCACAAAGACTCGACCGTGGCTTTGGTCGAATAGTCTAAACCATTATAAAGAATCTCTACTAGTTTCATTTTCTCAAACCCATGGTGAGGACATTGGGCTAGGATAACATTGAATCTCTCTAAAAACCTATAAAGCGATTCTCCCTCTTGTTGAACACTAGCACTAATTTTCTGCCTAACTGCTGCAGTTTTATGCTTGGGGTAGAATTTTAAATAGAAGGCAGCAATAAGTTCCTGCCATGTTTTTATGGATTCAGATAGTAGGTTGTTTAGCCAGGTCTTGGCTTTATCTCTCAAGGAAAAGGGGAACATCCTAAGTTTCAAGACTTCATCACTAAGGTCTTTAATATTAATTGTTCCACAAATTTCTTCAAAGTCCCTAATGTGAAAGTAAGGGTTTTCATCATCTTTTCCTAAGAATATAGGGATCATCTGAAGAATACCAGGTTTCAACTCATAATTAGCCGTAGAGGCTGGCAACTTAATGCACGATGGTCGGTCGGTCCTAGTTGGGTACATGTACTCCTTCAAAGTTGTCATTGTTTGCACAGTAAAAATCCTAGGGGTGAATTCCTCACTAAGACTTAAATTCTCAAAATTGAAGTTTCCAAAAACAGGGCTCTCCAAAGAAGAGTCTTCGAGCTCCCCGTTTACAAACCTCTAGGCTCGTCACTAATCAAACGTCCAAAAGTGTCTCTTTTCCAAGCACGCTCACTAATGGACTTGAGCGATTTTGGCATACACTAACAAAAAATTATAAAAAATAAAAATCCTAAGGAAGGGAGGTTCTAAGCAAACACATAACAGGATGACTCAACCAAAGCAAACCTAAATATTTCTAGCAAACAACAAGCATGATGGGTCCACTTAGATTGTTTCTAGACTAGCTTCTACTCTTTCGAAAGGGAATTCGTTACAATCTAAGCAAACCTCTCTGGATCGATCCGAATAAAGTGAGTCGAAGAGAAGTAGGGGAAGCTCAGAGGAGCTTTGATACCCCCACCTCTTTGGCAACGCTTCCCTGGGTTACAAGGCGGCTCTAATCGACTTATATTAATCTTCCTGAACTTCAAAGTATGCTTAAAAGAGCAACCAATATTTTTCGAACGACTTTCCTATTAAGCTTGTTACCCTATAGGTCTCGTTCTAGTCAATATTTTTAGCTTGGGTTCGTGTTTGGTATTGTTTTCCTAAAGCGGGAAAGAAGAGAACGGTGATGAAATCCGAACCCTTATCTTGTATGGCCAGTCCTTGCCCTTTACTAGGAAATTAAAATCCGTATTCAGTCCCCAACATATATTCACCTTAAGGAAGACAGTAAACCCGCTGACAGGGGATTCGCGGGTGTTTCGAAAAACTTACCTCCCGTACCAGACGGGCGAAGAACCGCTGAAGTCGACTCGGGCCACGACTCCTATGTCATGTACGAACCCGAGGGGCCGAGACGATATCGTAATCGTCGTCCTTCTCTGCAAACGGTTTAATATTTATAACTACCCTTCCATAGGGTTTAAAAATAAAAGAATAATGTCCCAAAGTTCACAGTCCAAAGTCCAAAAATAAAGTGCAAAAGAAAAAAAAAATACAAAAATAAAAGATATCCTAATACAATTTCTAAAATGAAAATCTAAAGAAATAAAAACTAAAATAAAAATAAAATCTAAAAACCTAATAAAATAAAATAAAAAATTGTTTGTCTTTCTTTTCCTTTTCTTTTAGCTTTTATCTTTGGCTCCTAATCTCTTAGTCACCAAAGTCTTTGGCTTAAATTCTTTTCGGTCCAAACTCCAAACCTGTAGCACAAAGAAATATACCCAAAGAAACGTAAAATAGAACAAAGACAAAATAATAAAAATCTAAAAATAAAATAAAATAATAAATCTAAAAACTCTAACTTAAAAACATGTCCGCGTCGACGGCGCCAAAAATTGATATGATTTCAACTTTGTTGTAGTAAAAGGTTCGTTGAGACTTGTGAAAGAAATTGATTTTAGACTTATTTAAACTAAAAATAGAGAAAATTTAATTCCAAATTTGATTTCAAGATTGAAAATAACCAAGACACTAGATTCCACTATTACACATGAATGAATGATGGTAAAAATTCCAAAACTCTAATTATCTTTTAAATCTCCTATTTCTTAATTCACAAATAATCAGGCATATTCTCAAACATTAATTGTATTCCCTAAGCATAGATTATCTAAAAAAAGTATAACCTATCTAATTGAATCACAACTAATTAAGAAAATAATGCAAACAATTAAAATTCTGCAAAGCAGTGATTGAGTGAATTATAAAATACAAATTAGAGAAAAATAGAATAGTTACCAATTATTCATGCATAAATAGCTTCCTCCGTGCCTTGATTACGCGAGAATTAGCTCATCATCATGGAAACACGCTCAAAATTCATCTTTATTAATGCTCAAAAGTGTTTTATAATTGATGAAAAGGAGAAAAAATGGTGAAAATTGGATTTTGTAACCATTATATTTGTTACAAACCTTTGTTACAGAGAACGATAGTTGTAAAGTGTTGTTGTTACTGTAGCATATAAGACTGTCCTCGCGCTGTCGCACTCACTGTAGCAGTTACGACTGTTTTCTGGCGTCTTATGTTCTTCGTGTTCTTCAGTTCTGCAGCAGCAGAAACAGCAGCAGCAGAGCCTGTAAATCTCTGATTCTCGCCTCCTCAAGCCTTCTCAGCCCCCACAAACTCTCGACCACTCTTCTATGAGTCCCCAACAACTATTTATAACCCAACAACATCGAAATCTCACGTAATTACTTCATATAATTCTCCATTATTCTTCACAACCTGTTTAGGAAATAATTCAGATTTTTGATTTCTCCACGCGTTCTGAAGCTGCCAAATTGCCATATTTATCTCTGCCATGCCCCAAAGTGTTGCTCGAGCCAACAAACTTGCACAGAACTCGTTCAAACTTCTCCAAATCCCGTGAATATCTTTTCCATGCACGAACTGCGCTGTTCTCAACTCTTGGATTATCTAGCCAAATTCAGTCGAAACTAAAGCCCAAAACATGTTTATTAGGTCATATCACAACTACCCATCAAAAACCAGGCCTCTAATCTACCTCCAACCCCATCAAATCTTTGATCGAAATTCTGCCAGTGAATGAAATGATTTCCCGCCAAAACAAGAAATTCAAATTAAGAAGAAGGGGTGTCCTGAATCCATTTTGAGGGTGCCTTTAGTAATTTTGGTGGGTTCCTTTAACACTTTTCTTGGGGTGTTTTCAACACTTTTTCGGGGTTCCTCCGGTGTATTTCTGGGGTGCTTCCGGTGCATTTATGGGGTGCCTTTAGTACTCTATCCTGGGGTGTAAAACACCACTTTACGAGCCAATTTCGCCGCAAGAGCTTATTTCTCTACAACGACCTACAAAGACATAAAATAACAAAATAAATACAAAATCGAATACTAACAATATATACAATTGAGACATATTAGACACAATAATGCGTCTATCAGTCCTCATCGATGCGGGCAGCTCTTTGAATGTGTAATTTTATGAACCATTTCAATGCATGGGCTTGGCAGACGAGTAAATGGATTCGTACACTTGCACCATTTATGGTTTAAACGGTGCGGCCTCCAAACTAAGGGGAGATATTGTTGTGTAGGTGCATGCGGGACCAATGTTAACAAACACAAGATTCTGTGTATTTGAGGCACCTTCGCCTTACAACGTAATAATGGGAAGACTGTGGGTGCATCGCCTGAGAGGAACGCCATCGACTTACCATCAGTACGTTCGTTTCCTAACATCCATGGGCGAAATGGAAATCAAAGGAGATCAACAAGATGCAAGATTATGTAACATGGAAGCAACACAACAAAGCTCACGCAAACAATGAAGGGAAGAAGCAAAAGATACAAAGAATGTAAAAACCATAACACCCGAAGCCGCCTCAGCACAAGAAGAAAGTGCCTCAGCTAACCCAGCAGCGGATACCTCCACCAAATGAAAATTACAGAGAAGCACTCCTCAAAAGCCCCAGAAGCTGACCTTCTCACCAGTAGAACCAACAAAGAAAATCAACATAGGATCCGAAGAATAACCAAATTTGATCACCATCGGAACATTATTGGAGGAAGACGAGGAAGAGCAGTTGCAAAAACTACTCAAAGAATACGGAGATATCTTCGCATGGTCAATGGAAGACATGCCAGGAATTGATCCGGAGGTTGTCTCACACCACCTTCGGATTAAACCATAGGCAACACCATTCAAACAGTGCATCCGCAAGGTGGCAGAAATTCACCAAGAAGCTGTTGAAAGGGAATTAGAGAATCTCCTAAAAGCAGGTTTCATCCGAAGAGCTAAGTGAAAAAGCGGGGGGTCTAACAACCACTCCCAATATTTCATTTACGCAATCTATATGGAAAAACTCCAATATAATTCCAAGAGAATCAACTAGACAGTCAGACTCAATCAATGAAAATATATCCAAGAATTGTATCTCTGTATCTCAATGTAATCAGCAAATCAAACAGATAAAATCCGTGAGCCTGATTATTATGAGAAACAACTTGAACGGTACCAAAGACCAATGTTCAAGTGTAAATCAATTTATATCAACAACAAAAGGTTGGATTATCTAATTGATTGAACTACGCACAACCTGTGATATTTCAATTATATATACAAATATAATGCGAAAAAGAAATAACACAGACACCATAAATTTTGTTAATGAGGAAATCGCAAATGCACAAAAACCCCGGGACCTAGTCCAGATTTGAACACCACACTGTATTTAGCCTCTACAGACACTAGCCTACTACAAGTTAACTTCAGACTGGAATGTAGTTGAGCCCTAACCAATCTCACACTGATCAAGGTACAGTCGCGTTCCTTACGCCTCTGAATCCCAGCAGGACTATACACACTTGATTCCCTTCGCTTATCTCACCCATAACTAAGAGTTGCTATGACCCAAAGTCGAAGACTTGATAAACAAATATGTCTCACACAAAAAAGTCTATTGAATAGATAAATCTGTCTCGCACAAAAATGCCTACGAGTTTTTTGTTCCGTCTTTTGATAAATCAAGGTGAACAGGAACCAATTGATACACTGGACTTATATTCCCGAAGAACAGCCTAGTAATATCAATCACCTCACAATAATCTTAATTGTATGGTAGCGAAACAAGATATTTTGGAATCCCAAACGATGAGACGAAGATGTTTATGACTACTTTTTATCTTGTTGTTTTGGGGTAAAAACTGATTCTGCTGGTTTTGGTAAATTTGGGTGTGTTGATGAGAAACGAATTCAAATCCTTAAAAAAATACACTGCACGGGAGTACTTTTAGATTCGAGAGATCAATCTGTACAATCCTGGCCTAAACCAAGAAATGGTTGTTCCAGTCTTGCTTCGGTCACAAAAATGAAGGATAAGGGTTGATCTTAGGGAGGGAAGCGAAGAAGGTGTTGAGATCAGAATGGTTAACTCTGAAGGTGTGGCTATTTTATGACTTGTATCAGAATATGGAACTGGCTTGCGGAATGTAAGCTATCAGTTCTTGGTGTTTTTCTGGATACCGTGTTGATAACCAAAACTCTGTTGTTTGTCAAAGTAGGTCGAAAACCTATTTATACAATTCATGATTAAGCCCTGATCTCGTAGGAAGTGGAGACAGTTAAGTAGTGAAGAAGTAGAGTCGTGTCAAAAGTTGTGACCATCATGTTTCCATCACGAGGGAAGACTGGTCAGCCTTACACCCACTACTCACTTACTGCTCATTAACCGTTCGCCCCTTCCTGACACTTTCTCGTAATGAGCGTGTTGCACGCCGCACGCTGTAAACCTACAGACCAATACCCCAGTGAGCATCCCCAAGTTTGTGACATGTTTGATGTCTCGAGTATTTTCGTGGAAAATATGCAGCAGATTGCTGAGTGGGTCTTGTGTGCAAGACCTAGTTATTCTGACCAATCGCGCGCAAACTAGGCGGCAGGTGATCATGTGTGGCGAGCTAATTCATGAGACTTGCCGCAAGAAATAGCGTGTGACGCTATTAAGTTATTCTTTGGTTGGTTACCTAAGATTTAATCTAGGCCGGTCAATTCGGCTGGCGAAATTGGACGACCGAGATTGTAATTTATGGAAGAGGGTGGCCGTTGATTATGGCCACATCTCGTTGGCGCTTGCCAGTGACATAGTGGCGCAATTGGCGCCTGCCTGGCGTAGTCGCGGCCACTATATCTTGGCATATTAGCGCTAGGTCCAAATACAACTAAACAATATTGGCTTTAGTTGCCGTATCAAACTTAATTCCTTAGGAGGCATTTATTTGGCATGGGTCGGCATAGCGGCCTTCCAAATTAGGGTTTGGCATGTCAAAACCTTAATTAGCGTATGCGGCTATGTGGCTGCGATATGGTGGCATTTTTGCAAACACTGCCGTGGCCACGTTAAACAAAGAAATCATGGCAAGGCCATAATGTGGGAACGACCATGGACGCGTGGATAGCCATGGGTAGCTATAATATGGTGCGGGCGCCACTTTAAGGGTCTTCTGAATCCCACATGGCTTGTAGCATGTTGTGGGTCCGAAGTGACATAATTTAGGCCATGACTAGGAATTAGGGTTTTCTCTTGATTTGACCAATGCCATTAATACAAGAGTTCTATTCTGATCAGAATACCCTAGTTAGAGTTTGTTATGGCGTTGTCCACGAACGAAAAGTGAGATAGCACGCGGCTGCGCTGTTATGGCACGTTGGCATATTGTTGCCGCGGAATAGCATGGCCTGCCAATTAGCATGTCAGTGCGATTAGGAAGGTTGATTAGCTAATTGGCATGGCGGCAATGTTGACGCGATGACCACTAGGTGTTGGCGCAGTTTGGCTTAATTTAATGCGCGTGGCGGGTTTAAAGCGACCTGATTGGTCGATTGGAAAAGGGCCGAAAAGTGGCATGGGCCCTGCCACATTCCAAGTGCGTGTGGCGCATTTAGAGAGACCTGATTGGTCGATGGGAAAGGGGGCCGGCAAGTGACATGAACCCGGACACATTCCAAGTGCGTGTGACACATTTGGAGCGACCTGATTGGTCGATGGAAAAATGGGCCGGCAAGGGCAATATGGAGCGTGGCCATCCGGCTTCAGGTGGTACTCGCTCGGGCGAACTGGACGGCCATGTGGCGCGGCCGCGCCTCCTCTTGTTGCTGCTCCTATTTGCCGCAGCTCCTCTTTTATTTCTTGTTTTCTGATTTTTGGTAGGACTTTGCTCCTACTAGTCCATGGCGGATTAATTGCCTAGCTTACCTAGGTTTGGTCTCGACCAATGGGTTCGAGATATTGCGCAGGGCGCCAAAAACCTAATTTTTGCAAATTGATAAAATTTGGTTAAATGACTAAATTTTGCGGGTTGCCGCAAAACCAATCAAATTTTGGTGAATTTTGCATAATGATACAAAAATCACAAATTTAATATTAAAGGGCAGCATAACTTTGCGTGCCTCTGATTAAGTTCTTACACACGCATTTCAATCCTTACACTTCGGGAGATTCATGCTACTCGGCTGAGAGCGAACATTAGTTGTCATGTCATGTAATTATTAAGAGTTCAACTGGAAACATGGTATGGAACAAATACTCAGAAATTTACAGAATATTTGGGATTGTTGCTACACGCACCATTCTGGATAAATTTCATATAAATATACTAAATTGCTCAATACATGTTGTAAGTAGAGAGGCTTGGGCACTCATCACTTTTAAATAGCTCAGTTTCTTTGCAGAACAACGGCGCATTAAATACAGGGTTTTACAATCTTATCCCTGAACTAAAAACCACCATCAACATTAAGTCCCCTGCTTAGTACGTAATAGTGACATTGTTGCGGGGTAAGCAATAGATGGTGATAGATAGAGAAAGAAATTAATATGATCAAGGAGATGAAGGTTACCAGGAGAGGAAAAATTGTTCTTCGAGCATGGGACTGCGCGTCTAGCAGACATGGTGTTGGCGCGCCGCTAGTTCATCCGTGCGAGTTAGCTCAGCGGGCCCAGCTGCCTTCGTCCATGCGTGAATCCAAGATAGATTCCTTTTTCCACTCGAACTCTCAAGACGTTGCATGTATAAAAGGGCGTCGATTTTTTTTTATCTTCCGTTAGCTTCACTTATGTATCTTCATTGCAGCAGCAAGGGCGCGTTAACCGAGAGCTGACCAGTAGGAGGAATAGCGGTAACACAAGAAGGCGAGCGCAATCCAGGTATGTACTCCAACGTCTCTTCCTTTCCTTTGGCATTTTGTTTGTTCTTGTGTGTTGGTGTGAACCCTAGCCGTAGGTGTAGCTTCCATGAACTTGAAAACTTATCCCAATATGAATGATCACTCTTTGTTGGCAGTAGTAGTATTAATAATGACGCTGATAGCAAGGTAATCAGCACCATTAGTGTTGCTAGCAAGGAGAGCAAAGAATCCATAGGCGAGTAGCCGCTGTTTGCTCCTCCTTTTCTAAAACCTAGTTTAGGTTTTCGACCGCGGGCATAATTCCCGCGGCAAGACACACATTTTTTGTTTGAGTGGACGCGAGTCCCCACTCATCTTGGTCGTGGGTGTCATGTCCTGCGTCCAAAGAAAACCTTCCCATAGAAAATCTTGTTGTTGGCGTATGAGCTCCATATTGCCTTATGTAAATTCGATCATTAGTGATTGTACCCAATTTTGGAAAAATCCACGTGCATGGCTTTTCTCAAAGTAGTGACTCTTTTCCCGTTCTGCTCCTTTGTAGTTATTCCAAAAGTGAACAGTAACATAAGGAATTCTTGTTTGGAGAAGATGTCACCTGGAAATGTTTCTGCTGCTACACTAGGAAGTGTTAACAATTTCAAAGATAGGCCGAATGTAGATGATGAATTCTTCACAAGGTCTTACACAGTTGCAAGGACACACCCCGGCCATGTAATAACCCTCCTTACTGATTCGGAGAATGAAGGAACTATTCAGTCGATTTTTCCAGAGCATGTGATACGGTTTTATCTCTAAAGGAATGAATATCCGGCTTCTCCCATTGACTTCAAGATTTGTCATAACCCGCTGTACTCTTACGATGGATGGATGAGGTACATGATGAGTAACGATCATGTCAGGGATGATCTGACTAACACACAAATCGTGAATGCTGTTATGGCGTCTGCAACACTTCGTATCAGGAAAGATGCTGCAGGTTTGATTACTTTCATCTCTAGATGGTGCATGTCCACTCACACGGCCATATGTAGATGGGGCGAGATAACTATTACTTTAGAGAGTGTAGCTGTGCTGCTGAATCTTCCGGTTATAGGGAATCTTGATTTTAGCTTGTCTGACGAAGAAAAAATAATGCACACCACTCTAGTTAAGAAGGCCGAAGGATATAATCGGCAGGAAAATGATGAAAAATGTTTCTATACTTGGTGGGTGTCTGAATGGTTTCCTACGAAACCGAAACCGAGTCAGGTGTCGAATGACACGCTCATTGTCGCTGCGTTTTTATCCTTATGGCTGTCTAGAGATGTTTTTGATGATGGCTCCGGCAAGAAGGAAATAAGAAGTAAGCTTGTTAAATTTGCTATTAAGCTGGCGAAAGGTGTTGCTCTTCCCATAGGCAGCTTGTTTCTTGGTTCCTTGTATACCCATCTGGATTGCCTAGCAGCGGACATGTATGCTTCTAACGGATGTATGAAGGTAGAATTACATGTTCACATTGCCTTTCTCCAAGCATGGTTGTGGGAGCATTTCAAAGATTATGCTCCTAATCCCGTAGCTTCGTTTTCCAGCACATATGGAAGAGCTAGGATACTTCGTTGGCTGAAGAAGCATCCAAAACCCGCTTAAAGCTCATCGATTTTCTTGATAACGTGTATGCAGTTAATTTTCGTCCCTGGGAACCGGATCACACATCTATAGTTCAGCCGAATACTTTTGCTTCCGTCTCGGGAAAAACATTGCATTCGGATGAAGAGGATATGAGTATTGGAGAAATCGTGTTCATGCGAAGCTGTATACCTGGATATGTCCCATCTTTATTTAGGGTATCTTTTGAAGTGGTTTTTTATAATGTTGACAGAGCTGCTCGTCAGATGGGTTTCGACCAGGGGATTCCGTTTCACCGTCCATTGACACCTTCAACAGCTCTTTTGCCATCTGTTTTTGATAGTAGTGTTTTTGCAACAAAGAAAAGCCTCCCATTTTTGCTCTCAAGAAGAAAGCCGGTGATGACCCCTGAGTATAAATAATTCTTGGATAAGGAGTTTCATTGTCTTCATCGATTCGTGCAGGACATCGTGAAGGACCCACGTGGAAAACCTTCTTCAAAGACCTTAGAAAAGCATTAGTTGTTGAAGCCGCTTTCTTCGGGAAAACAAAAATCTTCTGAACAAGGTGACGACAATCCTCATGGGAAGGAGCGGATATCAAAAATTCGTGCAGGTGGTATCTGATCAGCTTCAACAACCCTTGTGGTCTTCAATTCTTCGAATATGCAGGTACGTATGTGCTTCTTCTTGACCAGCCGAATATTTGGACTGACTTCACTAAGTACCCCCTCTCTTTTTTTTTAACCAGGGGGGTGAGAGTATGAATGCTTTTTCCAGGCTTGCACGTGGCCAAAATATGACGCCTTCAGAGGAGGGATCTGGCGATACTGAGTCTCTCGAAGGTTAGGATGAGGAGGAAGAAGATTCAGAAACCGGCGGCGATGATAGAAGCACTTCTAAATATAGTAGCGGCTAGTCTAACTTTTCCAGTGAGACAGCAGATGCGTTGGTAAATCCCACACGTTTTTATTTTCTTCTTGGATTATTTATTTTTCGATATGAATTAAATATTCAGTCGGTGATATTACAGAAAGAAACTGCACCTGGAGATAACCCTGAGATGGAGATTAACCACGATGAAGATGTTGTCGCGCCTTCAATCATATAAACCATGTCTGTGGATAACCCTGAGATGGAGATTAATCATAACGAAGGTGTTCATGCGCTTTCAATAGTTGAAATCACACCTATGGCCGTGAGCGCAATCGTTTCTGAAGAATCTTCTAGAGTTGAAGGAGCCCTAGTCGTACATTCAGCTGCAGGTGCCATTTTCAACCCTCCATTTGTGGCTCCCTTTGAGGATCATGTGTTGATTGGAGGATTCAGCGTACCAGCTAAGTACGCGGAGCTATATACTCGAATATGGGAAAAGTATGGGCACATCTTAACAACCTAGAAGATTAACAGTCGTTTTTCGTTGGTTAAACGCGTAGAGGAAGCCTTATCTTCAATCCATGATATGTGCAGTGTGACTGGTCACACCATTTCTGTAGAAATAATCTCGAGCTGGGAGTACCATCGGGACATGTGTGTGAGCTTTGAGTTTAACGCCTCCTGGTTCTGTGAAGGGCTTTCTAAAATCCAAAAGCTGCAAATTGAAATGAATGAGGTTCCTTCCCTGGATCTTATTAATCAACATGAGGTGGAGGTTGAGAAGTTATCCCAGGAATTGAAGTTGAAGCAGGCCGCTCTCCGGAATATGAAGGACGCTTTCTCCAAGAACAATGAGCCATTGTTGGACGACTTCCCTTGAATGCTTTTAATTTTTTCTGAACCTTCTCCCCTTAGGTTTTTTTTTTTTTTTTTGAAAGGAAAGAGACGCCTCTTTTATGGTTTGATTTTCTGGTTTTGAACTAGTAGGTAATTGCTCTGTGGAGATGCTTGAATTAATTTGTTTCTGAAATGATTTTTGAGTAGCTTTTGAATGATATTTGGATCAACTAATAAGTTGGAATCTTAGTTATGAATGCAAATGGTGCAGCCACTTGGAAGAAATTATAAATATTGCATGAAAAGGGAAACACTAGAGGCATACGATATTTTAGCATAATCGGGTTACTTGGCTTCCATTCTCAAAATGGGACTGATGTCTGTGTCGAGTCCGCAACGAGTTTCAAAACAAATAGTCGTGTAAACATTGTTTGATGAAACTTACTCGTCTACGATGCTTACCAGCAAAACTGAATTTTACGGATGATTGTTTCAAGTCTGAACCCATTGTGTACGCAGTCATAACAATAAGAAGTCCCCAGATGTTTTATTGTTCTCACAGTGTCTGGAATTATGTAGGGTTATCATTCCTTCAGTAGGCCCGAAGCATTTATCTGGGGCGTCTATGTGAAAACGTCTTTATGTCGATCCGCGGTAAAGTGGAGGATCTTCAGTTCCTTGGCGCAATTCTCCTGAATTGATCTTTTCTTGTACGGTGCGCTTCAGATAATTACATTCACTGGTAGGATGATGGATGAACCTATGATACTGGCAATACCTTGAATCTAACATTTCTTGATCAGTTGGCGGATGCCATACGGGAGGCAGTTGAACCGCCCCGTCTCGTACCCAAATTTCCAGTAACTCCAGAACTTTTCTTATGGGGAGTGGGAAATGTGAGTAGCTCGAGTCCGTCTTCTCTTGTGCTACCGTCCGTTGTCATGGAAACTCTCGTAGGCTTTGACGCGAAGCTCATTTCGGTGGTGGAGTCGAAGCTTGAACGAGTGTTGATTCTGGCAAAGATCGTTTAGTCCGGCAATCCTGTTGGAACACAACTTCTCTTGAGGGTCCCGCATAAGTGATAGCGATGTGAAGTGGCTGGACTGAACATTGTTTATTGGCGTAGTTCCCATCCTCATAGGTGCCTTGGTAGATTTCCCATTCTTCAGGTGCTTCTCTTTTTAGTAAGGTTAGAGCGGTCATGGTTGCGGATTGTTGGACAACTCTTTGAACTTATGTGAAGGTTTGGAGATACAAGTTTTCCAACAAGGCTTCATAGGCCGGCTCCTTTCCTTTACCCTGCAAATATTGTGACACACCTGGCAGGTCTCCTCTCTTAGCCTTGTGAAATGGTTCCAGCTCTTTATCATTGGATGGGTTTAGTTGGCCATTCCTCTTCTGCTCCTGTCCGATACGACTACGTACTCTGTTTGCCTTATCGCTGGCGGAGGCACAGACTTCAGACAAGGATTCAACATTTTTTGTGTCACTTCTGAAATTGATGGCGTCCTTCGAGCAAGTGTTTGCTGATTCTTTCCACAACCAGTTCGCCATACTCTTTAAGAGACAAAACATCACATTTTGCAGCTTGACGATATTGGCCTGATTTGTAATAATGTCTTCCAGCATTTTCGTCATATCTTCCATGGTGATTGGATTTCGAGCATTTAAGATCTTGGAAGAGTTTGACTGACCCGGGTACATCATAAAAGGGAAAGTTGGAACTGGTGATTGAAGCGAATTTTGGTTATTAGATCTAAGATCTACCCTATTGAAATTGAGAAAATTGAAATGAAATTGAAAATTGATCTTGCAACCGAGAGATTAATCTCCCACTGTGGTCGCCAGTTGTTTTGTGGTAAAAAATGATTCTGCTGGTTTTGGTAAATTTGGGTGTGTTGATGAGAAACGAATTCAAACCCTTAAACAATGCACTGCACTGGAGTACTTTTAGATTCGAGAGATCAATCTGTACAATCCTGGCCTAAACCAAGAAATGGCCGTTCCAGTCTTTCTTCGGTCACAAAAATGAAAGAGAAAAGTTGATCTTAGGGAGGGAAGCGAAAAAGGTGTTGAGATCAGAATGGTTAACTCTGAAGGTGTGGTTATTTTATGACTTGTATCAGAATATGGAAATGGCTTGCTGAATGTAAGCTATCAGTTCTTGGTGTTTTTCTGGACACCGTGTTGATAACCAAAACTCTGTTGTTTGTCAAAATAGGTCGAAAACCTATTTATACAAGTCATGATTGAGCCCATGATCTTGTAGGAAGTGGATACAGTTAAGTAGTGGAGAAGTTGAGTCGTGTAAAAAGTGGTGACTGATAGACGCATTTATGTGTCTATTTTCATTTCTATTGTGTATATTGTTAGTACCCGTTTTTGTACTTATTTTGGTATTTTATCTCTTTGTAGGTGTTTTTGGAGAAATAAGCTTTTGCGGCGAAATTGGCTCGAAAAGTTGTTAAAGGCACCTGGGAGGACATTTGCTATTCGGACTCTCACTTTGGATAAGGGGTAACCCATTTCCAGGAAGCTACTAAACACAGACCGGGACTGGATAGGGGGAGGTCATCTTTTCAAATTAAAAAAGAAATTTGGCGGGAAAACATAAAGCATGTTTCTGGCAGTTTTGGTGATCGTGATTTGGAGGAGTTTGAAGACGATTAAACCTCTGATTTTCATAGGATAGACTCCTTATGGGTCTAAGAATCTAATATGGGTGTTGAACTGGATTAAACTGGGCTCAATCGACGGATTTTTATCTCAACAGCAAAATATGAAAAGTCACGTGTGTGACCTGTTTTAGGAAATTTTAGAGAGATTAAAGTGCTATAAACCTTCCCAAAGATTGGTATCTATCTAAGGAAGAGTTTAGAATCAAAAGGAAAGCTCAGAAACGCGTATAAATTCTAAAACATGAAATTGCCGCAACTTTGCCGTGAAGAGAAAGGAAGAGATTTTGGAAGATTTTGGAGAGATTTAATCGCTCTTTTTGATATAAATAGATTGGTTGGGTCATATAGAAGGAGTGTCGAAAGTTAGGGAAAGTTTAGAACACGACAGAGCCGAGAAATCAAAGGTGCAGGAAACCGGGTTCTGCTGCTGCTGCTGAAGAACACGAAGAACATTGACCCACACGGAACAGTCGCAGACGAGTGTCGTTCTTCAAAAGCAGAACCGATTTATCGTTTATTAACAGCACTTCATTGTAACGGTGATTTCTGTAATGCCAGAAAAGCGTTGCAGATTCGCTGTATTATTATTTCTCTTCAATAAAAACACTTTTTGAGCCATGAATCAATCTTTTGAGCGTGTTTTAACCATGAAGAGCTAAACCCCAACACTGGGATGACGGAGGAAGACGAATATCATACTTGGGGTAATTTTATTAATTCTTTTTAAGACTTTTGCATTAATTTTAATTGAAATTATGATTTGAATTAATTGGTTGTCATTTAATTTGATGATGTATGCTTAGCTTAGGTGTTTTGATACATCATGCTTAGGATTTACAATCAATGTTTTGAGAATCTACCTTGGCAAAAATAGAGTCCATGTTTTTCTTGAGCTAAAATTGTCAAAGAATTAATAATTGAACCTTATGTTTTGAATTCGGTGGAATCCTGAATCCCAGTAACTCTCGCACCCTTTGTAATATTTTTGTATATATTTTTATTAAATTTAAAAACTCGAATCTTCACAAGTCTTAGAGTTCGAATCCTATTTACCATTACTACAACATCTTTGAAAATTACATCAGTGACCATCATGTTTCCATCACGAGGGAAGACTGGTCAGCCTTACACCCACTACTCACTTACTGCTCATTAACCGTCCGCCCTTTCCTAACACTTTCTCGTAATTGGCGTGTTGCACGCCACACGCTGTAAACCGCCAGACCAGTACCCCAATGAGCATCTCCTAGTTTGTGACATGTTTGATGTCTCGAGTATTTTCATGGAAAATATGAAGCAGATTGCTGAGTGGGTCTTGTGTGCACGACCTAGATATTCTGACCAATCGCGCGCAAATTAGGCGGCAGGTGATCATGTGTGGCGAGCTAAGTCATGAGACTTGCCGCAAGAAATAGCGTGTGACGCTATTAAGTTAGTCTTGGGTTGGTTACCTAAGATTTAATCTAGGCCGGTCAATTCGGCTGGCGAAGTTGGACGACCGAGATTGTAATTTATGGAAGAGGGTGGCCGTTGATTATGGCCACATCTCGTTAGCGCCTGCCAGTGGCATAGTGGAGGAATGACGCCTGCCAGTGGTATAGTGGCGCAATTGGCGCCTGCCTTGCGTAGCCGCGGCCATTATATCTTGGCATATTGGCGTGTAGCGTCGCCAAAGCTAGCACCTGACTAATCCAAAATATTAACTATAAAATGAGGCACTAAGGATATAAAACATCTATTTAAACAATAAGAAAGAAGTTCTAAACAAAGATTAACCCGAATCTAAACCCTCTCTGAAATAAATACAAGAACTCCTCTCAAATGATACATATTCAATAGTGAGTTGATTTACAAATAGGATACAAACACAAAATAAACATAGTAGAAGCTAACTAACTAACATAACTAATTCTTCGAAACTTTCATCGTCACGTGCCATCTTGATCTGTCTCTTAAACTGAAAGTGGGAATTGAGTGAGCACATCATCCCTAAAAGGGGTGCCCAGTAGAAATAACATCTAACTTTCAAGTAATCATTGAAAACTGATGAAACACAGGAAAACAGTAAAACATATTGTAGAAACTTTTTCAAAGCAATTTAAGAAGAACATTAACATCCATGTAAGAGACATGTGTTGCTCGCACAATACTAAAGAATAATATTGAGGCGTATCGCTGATGTGTTTTTGAAGTTTGTTGTAGTAAAAGGTTCGTTGAGACTTGTGAAGATTCGAGTTTTTAAATTTAATAAAAATATACAATAATATTACAATTAGTGCAAGAGGTACTGGGACTAAGGATTTAGCAAATCTTCATAACATAAGGTTCACTTATTTATTCTCAACAATTTTAGCTCAAGAAATATAAACATGGACTCTATTTTTGCCAAGGTAGATTCTCAAAACATTGATTGTAAATTTTAAGCATGGGACATCAAATCACCTAAGCTAAGCATGACCCATCTAATTAAATGACAACCAATTTAATCAAATCATATTTCAATTAATTTTAGTGCAAAAGTCATAAAAAAGAATAAAACAAATTTACCCATGTATGAAGTTCGGTCTCCTCCATCGTCCAAGTGTTGGGGTTTAGCTCCTCATATTATAGACACTCTCAAAATATTTTTTATTTGCTCAAAAATTGTTTACAATGGTGAAAACGGAGAAAATAGTGAAAAACAGTAATTTGCGACGCACAAAAAACGTCACAAAATGAACGATACAAGAGAAGTGTTGTAGACTCTGTTCCGCGGTCGCTGGAAAGGAGTTGGGAACTATTACATTTATGCGACAGTTTTCAACGACTTTCCTTTACAGGCATTTGTTCTTCGTGTTCTTCAGTTCTGCAGCAGCAGAACCCGAGTTTCTGCAACTCGTGATTTCTTCTTCTCTGGCTCTCCTAAGCTCCCCAAACTCTCGACACCTCTTCTCTGAGTCCCCAACAACTATTTATAACCCAACAACATCGAAATCTCACGTAATAACTTCATACAATTCTCCATTATTCTTCACGGCCTGTTTAGGAAATAATTCAGATTTTTGATTTCTCCACACGTTCTGAAGCTGCCAAATTGCCATATTTATCTCTGCCATGCCCCAAAGTGTTTCTCGAGCCAACAAACTTGCACATAACTCGTTCAAACTTCTCCAAATCCCGTGAATATCTTTTCCATGCACGAACTTCCCTGTTCTCAACTCTTGGATTATCTAGCCAAATTCAGTCGAAACTAAAGCCCAAAACATGTTTATTAGGTCATATCACAACTACCCATCAAAAATCAGCCCTTAAATCTACCTCCAACCCCTTAAAATCTTTGATCGAAATTCTGCCAGTGAATGAAATGATTTCCCGCCAAAACAAGAAATTCAAATTAAGAAGAATGGGTGCCCTGAATCCAAAACACGGGTGCCTTTAACAGCTCGGCTGCCTTGGGGGCGCCCTTATCCATTTTGAGGGTGCCTTTAGTAATTTTGGTGGGTGCCTTTAACACTTTTTCTGGGGTGTTTTCAACACTTTTTCGGGGTTCCTCCGGTGTATTTCTGGGGTGCTTCCGGTGCATTTCTGGGGTGCCTTTAGTACTCTATCCTGGGGTGTAAAACACCACTTTACGAGCCAATTTCGCCGCAAGAGCTTATTTCTCTACAACGACCTACAAAGACATAAAATAACAAAATAAATACAAAATCGAATACTAACAATATATACAATTGAAACATATTAGACACAATAATGCGTCTATCAATCGCCCTAGCCATAGATAATATTGTGGTGTATCGCCCTAGCCGTAGAATACTGGATATACAGGAAGAATAATATTACGGTGTATCGCCCTAGCCATAATAATATTACGGTGTATCGCCCTAGCTATAGAATACTGGATATGTAAAGTTTGGGGCACACATCTCATACTAAACACTCAAATAAACAATCATGTATATGGAACTAACTCTTTCGTTAAAGAATGTATAATATTCAATTCCAAATTCCAGCACCTAGATAGTAATATTGTGGTGTATCTCCCTAGCTATTGCATAAAATCTCGAAAGTAAGTAGGTATAAAAGAAGGAGTAGTATCCTATATACCGCAGATGGGAATTCTTATTTCCCAAGCATTCAAATGGAAATTCTTATTTCCCAAACATTCACAAAGACAAACAATGCATTACAATTCCTTTCCAAGCAATGGAAAGATTAAAAGAATCAACAATACTTTCGGAATTTAAAATAAAACAATGCATGGAATACACAATCATACAATGCATGAATTTGTTAAACATAAACTTTTGTAAAAGAAAACAACAATAATCACAAAAGATTTAAATGTAAATTCCCACCTCTTTTTATGACAAGCCTCGCCTACCTCGAGATCCACGATCCACTGGTTCATCCTTTGAATCGATCGTTGTTAATATAGTCTAACTGCAATTGCAGCTTTAAGCAACATCTAATCAACCTCAAGAACCACAGCCACTAAACTGAATCACCACAACTTAGACCTGAACTCCACAGTTCAACTTCAAACTCCATACTCTAACCACTACAGCTCAGCCAATTCTCAACTCGGATAACATCCATTCTAACTCATTTCATTCCTGCCTTCACAATCTGCAAATAACACCACAACTCCCCGCAACACTACTGTCACTGCATTCCACCATCTCCATTCTGTTCCATTTATCTCAGTCACAACCATTGTGACTTAAACTCAGCAACATCATAAATTGCAGCCACTTCCGAAATACAACTACAATTCATAGCACTACCTATTCAATTTTACAACAATCTCCAAAGTTCTGTAACTCATTAAATCACATCACTGGCTATCACCACCACCAATATACGGCTCCATCTAAGACCACCCTCAGTCCTATAAAAAATCAACCTCATTTATTCACACCACCATAACTCCACAACTCTAAGCAGTTCTAGTTCCATTCACTCTACAACACCACTACCTGTAGTTCTCAATGTAACATTATTCTCCATTATCAGTTGAACTAAACCCAATTGTACATTTACACACTAAACTCAAATCTCAGTTCAATTCTATCATTCTCAACATTCTATAAGAATTGTTTCAGATTCATTTTCTATCTACAATTCAGTTCAATACAATTACAAACTTCTCCACCAATTTCATTACATCTGCACAATTAAACTTTAACAACTACAACTCCAGCAACCCTGCAGCTGTAAATAACAGCACTAACAGTCTCATCTATGAGCAATGACATCAGCAACATATCACAACTCAACCTCTTCAGGCCTATAACTGACAATCCTATTCATCACAATAAACCACCAACAACTCAACTTCATCTCCATACTTACCAATCTGCCGTAGTAAATCCCCTTGCAGAATACTAAACATTCATCTAAACTTCAATTGTACCAATTCAGATATTTTCAACACAATTCTAAACTTACTACAACTCAAAAACACACCTTTCATATCCATTTAAATACTTAGTTCATTAAAAATCACACGAACTCGACAACATGAATAATAACTTTACTAAACTGACAGAGAAAGCCATTTACCTCAGGATAATCTTTACTCAAACAACTGAATCAGATTCTTCTTCTCACTCTGATTTTGATTCACCAACACATCTCAAGACCACTCAGAATTCCTCGGCATAACTCAATCCATACCCAAAATATTCAACACCATCACTGGTTCTCAGATCACTTTAAGATAATTCCCAACTCTCTAATTTCCAATTCAAGCTTGAGATATCAATTTAAACCCTTAAACCAATCAAACCCAATCCTTTAATTTCTCCTCGTTCACCTCTAATCGAATCTTCAAATTCGAAACCCTAAATAACTGATTTCTTCAATTGATCACCGAATCAACTTCAACACTTCATTTTAACAGCTACCCATTGTTCTCAATCTAACCGTAGCTCCATATCATCTTATAGAACTTCAGAACCATAACCAAATCTATCTAATTTCTTCTATTCTTCATTGATTCATCACTTTAAACAGGAACCTTAACAATCCCTAATTGTTCTCCTTTATGATTCATAGCCTCATCATCTCCCTCATCAATTGATTCTCTCAAAATAATTCTCAACCTCACTCTCAATCAATAAATCTCTCGCAGAAAAGAAGAACAGGAGAAGAGAAGAAACTGAAAAAAAAAAAGAAAAAAAAAAAGAATAAAGAAGGAGAAAAAAGAAATGAGAATGAGTTTATCCTCTCGACTAAATTGGGGATAAGGACAACCAAAAAGCTAAAGGCACCCGACCAAAAGATAAGGGCAGCCAGGTCGGCTAAATTGCAAAAGACTATTTTACCCTTCGAACTAAACCAATGATATCTTCTTCGTCCGATGACCGAATGACACGTTCGAGTAGTCCATTTCGCATAACTTTTCGAGACCTATCTAACGATAATAGTTTCGTATCTAAATCGTTGTTAGATTAATTTCTATTAATTAATGTTCGTGTTAAACTAATCGAGTTATTATCGCTAATTCGTCACTTGACCGGTCTATCGGCGTTGACGAGTTTGAGGGTCTTTACATTCTCCCCACCTTAAACATTTTCATCCTCGAAAATCAAACCATCCTTATGGTCTTCAAAAACTCCCCACCTTAAAGAATAATCATATCTCTTGTCTAAAAGCAAAAACGACATGAAACGAAGCAAAAACCTATATGGCTTTCTACAACTAAAATTTGTGGCTCTAGGTTCAAAATACTAGTTTCTATTTCAATAAGTTACTAGTTCTAATTACGAGAAAAGATATTCTATAATAAAGTTTATATGTAAAATTTGGGATCTATCAGTGCACTAATAAAAGCAAGTCTCCCTTCTATGCCTAGTGATACAAGAATGCAGTTGTCCTGTCTAGGTTCGCGACGCCTGACAATGCCTTCCTACGTAACAAGTATCACCCGACCACATCAGAATTACCAACCTCACTATTCCCCAGTGCTGGATTAACTAAGTATTAATTTATTAAGATTAATTAGTCTCTAGACTTTTATCGTAACTGGTATAAGACTGATAAATTTACTTCGTAAAATATATAAATAGTTCATATCATTTTAAGCAATTTAATCATCAAAATTTATTTTATTTTATTTTATTTTTATTTACCGTTATTATTATTTATTTATTTTATCATTATAAGTAATCCATATTTGATTCACGTCAATTTATAATATTTGATATCTTAACTTTACTATTATATAATATATAAATATTTTTCCAAATATTATATGTTAAAAGTTTGCTATCAACTTAATTACTCAAAATATTATTATCAACTGTGTTATTATTCTCATCATTCTTACTGCTATCGTTACTGGTTTGTTGATTGGCTAGTTGATAAACTAAATCTTAATATTTGAATATGATTCTACATTTACGTAAAGATTGATATAATTGATTTTATTTATTCATATTGAATCCGTATACTATATCTTGTTGAATATTGACGTTAGTAATTTAATATGATTTAAATTTTGAGTCTGCATAAAAATTTAATATGTCTTAATAGTCTTTAGATTTTGCTATTAATGTAAAGTATCATATTAATATACAAATTTATTTTCTTTTAATTCAATATTACACTAAGTATCCGATCGAATGCTATTATTGCTACTTCATGTATATTTGTTTCATTTTAAAGACTTACTAGATCATTTGTTAAATTAAAGATAATTTCGGTACAAGATTACTAACAAGTTGAGCCTTTTTATTTTGTACATTATATATACCCTCATCTTTTTACGTCTAACGCCTAATAAGTATTATATTAACTATCTAGTTTAAAAACAAAATATATATTTCTAATTTGTCATTAGTTTAATTTACAAAATTTAACCGTAGATAAGCGTTATTAATTTTCCATAACTATTTAATCATAATTATTATTTTTATCGTGATATATACTTATTGAAATTTTAGTTAAATTAAGTTCAATATGATACTATTTGAGAAATGTAACGTTACTTTATTAAAATTATTATTACTTTTATTATCATCTACAGTTACAATTATAATATTTTTATTATTAACATTGATGGTTGAACTATTATTCTAACTACTCTTACAAATATTATTAAGTCCCAACAATATTATTAACATTTATTTGATTATAAATTGTTGACCCTACGTATAAGTCAAAATACTCAATGAATTTCTATGTGACTTTCAAGGTTCATCAATAATACTAATCTCACTATGTTTAGTTCTACGTGTTCATACTTTTGAGATTAATTATTCTCAAATCTTTATTATAAAGTTATTGGTGTACCCCACAATTTTTACTTCATTACATATACAAACAACCAATCAAATAAATCTTTTAATTACTGATAGCTTTTAGTGATTAAGATTTATCTCACAACCCAACCCAGTTTTAAACTAATCGATTCCACTAACTGGCACTGGCTATTTCTATCTTTCAACATGTAAGATCTAATAGTGAGCTCTGATACCAACACTGTAGCGCCCCCAAAGCTAGCAGCTGACTAATCCAAAAGATTAACTATAAAATGAGGCACTAAGGATCTAAAACATCTATTTAAACAATAAGAAAGAAGTTCTACATAAAGATTAACCCGAATCTAAACCCTCTCTGAAATAAATACAAGAACTCCTCTCAAATGATACATATTCAATAATGAGTTGATTTAAAAATAGGATACAAACACAAAATAAACATAGTAGAAGCTAACTAACTAACGTAACTAATTCTTCGAAACTTTCATTGTCACGTGCCATCTTGATCTGTCTCTGAAACTGAAAGTGGGAATTGAGTGAGCACATCATCCCTAAAAGGGGTGCCCAGTAGAAATAACATCTAACTTTCAAGTAATCATTGAAAACTGATGAAACACGGGAAAACAGTAAAACATATTGTAGAAACTTTTTCAAAGCAATTTAAGAAGAACAGTAAACATCCATGTAAGAGACATGTGTTTCCCGCACAATACTAAAGAATAATATTGAGGTGTATCGCCCGAGCCATAGATAATATTGCAGTGTAACTCCCTAGCCATAATAATATTGCGGTGTATCGCCCTAGCTATAGAATACTGGATATGTAAAGTTTGGGGCACACATCTCATACTAAACACTCAAATAAACAATCATGTATATGGAACCAACTCTTTCATCAAACAATGTATAATATTCAATGCTAAATTCCAGCACCTAGATAGTAATATTGTGGTGTATCGCCCTAGCTATTGCATAAAAGCTCGAAAGTAAGTAGGTATAAAAGAAGGAGTAGTATCCCTTTTATCCTATATACCGCAGATAAAAGAAGGTGTATCGGCAACATCATAAATTGCAGCCACTTCACAAATACAACTACAATTCATAGCACTACCTATTCAATTTTACAACCATCTCCAAAGTTCTGTAACTCATTAAATCACATCACCGGCTATCACCACCACCAATATACGGCTCCAGCTAAGACCACCCTCAGTCCTAGAAAAAATCAACCTCATTTATTCACACCACCATAACTCTGCAACCTAAGCAGTTCTAGTTCCATTCACTCTACAACACCACTACCTGTAGTTCTCAATGTAACATTATTCTCCATTATCAGTTGAACTAAACCCAATTGTACATTTACACACTAAACTCAAATCTCAGTTCAATTCTATCATTCTCAACATTCAATATGAATTGTTTCAGATTCAACTTTCTATCTACAATTCAATTCAATACAATTACAAACTTCTCCACCAATTTCATTACATTTGCACAATTAAACTTTAACAACTACAACTCTAGCAACCCTGCAGATGTAAGTACCAGCACTAACAGTCCCATCTATGTGCAATGACACCAGCAACACATCACCATCTATGTGCAATGACACCAGCAACACATCACAACTCAACCTCTTCAGGCCTGTAACTGACAATCCTATTCATCACAATAAACCAACAACAACTCAACTTCATCTCCATACTTACTAATCTGCCGTAGTAAATCCCCTTGCAGAACACTAAACATTCATCTAAACTTCAATTGTACCAATTCAGATATTTTTAACACAATTCTAAACTTACTACAACTCCAAAACACACCTTTCATATCCATTTAAATACTTAGTTCATTAACAATCACACGAACTCGACAACATGAATAATAGCTTTACTAAACTGACAGAGAAAGCCATTTACCTCAGGATAATCTTTACTTAAGCAACTGAAACAGATTCTTCTTCTCATTTTGATTTTGATTCACCAACACATCTCAAGACCACTCAGAATTCCTCGGCACAACTCAATCCATACCCAAAATATTCAACACCATCACTGGTTCTCAGATCACTTTAAGATAATTCCCAACTCTCTAATTTCCAATTCAAGCTCTAGATATTAATTTAAATCCTTAAACCAATCAAACCCAATCCTTTAATTTCTCCTCGTTCACCTCTAATCGAATCTCCAAAGTCGAAACCCTAAACAACTGATTTCTTCAATTGATCACCGAATCAACTTCAACACTTCATTTAAATAGCTACCCATTGTTCTCAATCTAACCGTAGCTCCATATTCATATTATAGAACTTCAGAACCATAACCAAATCTATAAACCCTAATTTCTATTATTCTTCACTGATTCATCACTTCAAACAGGAACCTTAACAATCCCTAATTGTTCTCCTTTATGATTCACAGCCTCATCGTCTCCCTCATTAATTGACTCTCTCGAAATGATTCTCAACCTCACTCTCAATTAATAAATCTCTCAAAGAAAAGAAAAACAGGAGAAGAGAAGAAACTGAAAAGAAAAAAAGTAAGAAGAAGAATAAAGAAGGAGAAGAAAGAAATGAGAATGAGTTTATCCTCGCGACTAGATTGGGGATAAAGAGGACCAAATAGCTAAAGGCACCCGACCAAAAGATAAGGGCAGCAAGGTCGGCTAAATTGCAAAAAACTATTTTACCCTTCGAACTAAACCACTGATATCTTCTTTGTCTGCTGTCCGAATGACACGTTCGAGTAGTCCATTTCACATAACTTTTCGAGACCTATCTAACGATACTAGTTTCGTATCTACATCGTTGTTATATTAATTTCTATTAATTAATGTTCATGTTAAACTAATCTAGTTATTATCGCTAATTCGTCACTTGACCGATCTAACGACGTTGACGAGCTTGCGGTCTTTACATGGCGCTAGGTCAAAATATGACTCAAATATATTGACTCTAGTTGCCGTATCAAACTTAATGCCTTAAGTGGCATTTACTTGGAATGGGTCGGCATAGCGGCCTTCCAAATTAGGGTTTGGCATGTCAAAACCCTATTTAGCGTGTGCGACTATGTGGCTGCGATATGGTGGCATTTTGGAAAACACTGTCGTGGCCACGTTAAACAAAGAAATCATGGCAAGGCCATAATGTGGGAGCGACCATGGACGCGGGGTTAGCCATGGGTAGCTATAATTTGGCGCGGGAGCCACTTTAAGGGTCTTCTGAATCCCACATGGCTTGTGGCATGTTGTGGGTCCAAAGTGGCATAATTTAGGTACCAAACGGGTAGGGTATACTAACGTTCCCGCACATATCTTGGCAGCCAGGCTTGGTAATTATTCTAGAAGCATTGATCATTGGTATTTCTGCAGTAGATGCTAAATGCAGACATAGTAACAATATGAAACACTGAAACTTTAGGAGAAGATGTAAATCCATGGTTTATTAGTATTTTCTCTTTATGAATTTTTTTGAATGAAATTTTTTTCTTCATGAATTATGGCACGTTGGCATATTGCTGCCGCGGAATAGCATGGCCTTCCAATTAGCATGTCGGTGCGATTAGGCAGGTTGATTAGCTAATCGGCATGGCGGCCATGTTGACGCGACGACCACTAGGTGTTGGCGCAGTTTGGCTTTATTTAATGAGCGTGGCGGGTTTAAAACGACCTGATTGGTCGATTGGAAAGGGGCCGGCAAGTGGCATGGGCCCGGCCACAATCCAAGTGCGTGTGGAACATTTAGAGCGACCTGATTGGTCGATGGGAAAGGGGGCCGGCAAGTGACATGGACCCGGACACATTCCAAGTGCGTGTGACGCATTTAGAGCGACCTGATTGGTCGATGGAAAAAGGGGCCGGCAAGGGAAACATTGAGCGTGGCCATCCAGCTTCAGGTGGTGCTCGCTAGGGCGAACTGGCCGGCCATGTGGCGAGGCGACGCCTCGTCTTTTTGAAGCTCCTATTTGCCGCAGCTCCTCTTTTATTTCTTGTTTTCTGATTTTTGGTAGGACTTTGCTCATTCTAGTCCATGGTGGATTAATTGCCTAGCTTACCTAGGTTTGGTCTCGACCAATAGGGTTCGAGATATTGCGCAGGGCGCCAAAAACCTAATTTTTGCAAATTGATAAAATTAGGTTAAATGACTGAATTTTGCGGGTTGCCGCAAAACCAATCAAATTTTAGTGAATTTTGCAATCACAAATTTAATATTAAAGGGCAGCATAAATTTGCGTGCCTCTGATTGATTTTTTCCGCACGCATCTCAATCCTGACACTTCGAGAGATTCATGCTACTCGGCTGAGAGCGAACATTAGTCGTCATGTCATGTCAGTATTAAGAGTTTAACTGGGAACATGGTATGGAACAAATACTCAGAAATTTATAGAATATTTGGGATTGTTGCTACACGGACCATTCTGGATAAATTTCATATAAATATACTGAATTGCTTAATACATGTTGTAAGTAGAGAGGCTTGGGCACTCATCACTTTTAAATGGCTCAGTTTGTTTGCAGAACAACGGCGCATTAAATACAGGGTTTTACAATCTTAGCCCTGAACTAAAAACCACCATCAACACTTGCCTATCGGAGATTAAATCTTGAGCAAATCTTAGAGAAGATAGTACTCAATCCCAATGAAGTCTTTAAGTCGTTAACCTATAATGGTTTTAGGAAAAACCTAGGTTAAAGGAGAATCGAAACAAGTCGCAACTAGTATCACACAAGAGGTGTGGGGATTAGGTTTCCCAGTTGCTAGAGTTCTCCCTTATATAGTCTTAAAATCATGGTTTGCAATCAATGTTACCTTGGTAACAAAGCATTCAATATTCACCGTTAGATGAAAACCTGATTGGACTCAAGCTAATATCTTTCAACCGTTAGATCGAACTTAGCTTGTTATACACAATTGAAAAGTGACTTCATTAAGATATGGGTAACCGTACCTAAACGTGTACACCTTGTTGGCTCAACATTAGTTAACCGAAGTTATCCATATGAACACTTTCATATCAACCTTTTCATCTTAACACAACTAGTTCAAATGACTCAAATGAAACTAGTTCTAGAGTTGTTCAATTGTTTATATTCTCATAGAAGTATACAAGACACAATTGAAGAAAAATCGATTTTGATTCACTCGAATCAATTCATGAACATTATAGACACGGTTTGCAAAAGATTGCATTCCTTATTTTCTAAATGTTATTAGTTCATGAACAAACCGATTTTAGAACATAACCCACTCAAGTATGCAAATGGGTACGCATACCTAAGTAGCCGGACTTGGTCTGGGTTCGCCAGTATGCGAACAGGTACGCATACTATTGTACACCACCAAACTCAATTGAATTTTCGGACTTGAAATTTACGCTGGTACGCATACAGGTATGCATACTAGGTTCCCAGACTTCAACTAACAAACCAGTACGCATACGGGTATGCATACTATGGTTCCCGGACTTGGAATAACTTACAACAGTTAGCATACAAGTACGCATACTGTGTTATATCCAATCATGGTTAATTTTTCTAAACTCCCGTTTCAATCATTGAAAAATTCTTAGAAGACGACAATAGCTGTCTCACACAAACTATTAGCTTCAAAGCAATTTTTAAGTGATCAAATGATTAATACAAAACATTTCGAGTCTACACCAAATGACTGTCTCACACAAATCATATAAGATGTTACCAGACGATTTTCACATGATCATCTTTTGACTTTCTTCAAGAATATAAGATGAACTTGGTTAAAGTGAAAGCTTACCAACACATATTTCGAGAAATATGTAAGCGAGTTAAACTCAACTCGAAATATCAAATGTGTATAATCGAAGTCTATATAGCTATACGACTTTTGTCTCAAATAGGTGATAGAGTAGAAATAGATTTTTGAGTGATAGATGAGTTCAAGTCTCCACATACCTTTTGTTGATGAAGTTCCACAAGCTCCTCTTGGTAGTTCTTCGTCTTCAATCGATGAACACCGTGAAGTCTAAATCTCAACTACACATTCTATCCTAATCCGAGACTTAGCTATAAGTACATGATAGACGCATTTATGTGTCTATTTTCATCTCTATTGTATATATTATTAGTACCCATTTTTGTACTTATTATGGTGTTTTATGTCTTTGTAGGTATTTTTAGAGAAATAAGCTCTTGCGACGAAATTGGCTCGTAAAGTAGTGTTTTACACCCCAGGATAGAGTACTAAAGGCACCCCAGAAATGCACCGGAAGCACCCCAGAAATGCACCGGAAGAACCCCGAAAAAGTGTTGGAAAAACCCCAGAAAAAAGTGTTAAAGGCACCCACCAAAATTACTAAAGGTACCCTAAAATGGATAAGGGCGCCCCCAAGGCAGCCGAGCTGCTAAAGGCACCCGAGTTTTGGATTCAGGGCACTTCACCTTCATCATTTGAAAATGGATTTTGGCGGGAAATTTCTTTTCTTCACTGGCAGTTGGTTCGATCGATTTTTGATGATGTTATGAAGAGACTAAAGGGCTGATTTCTTATGGGTAGTTGTGATATGACCTAATAAACATGTTTTGGGCTTTAGGTTCGACCGAATTTGGCTGAGTAATCCGCAAGAAGAAAACAGGGAGAAACGAGAATATCACGTGTCGATGAGATTTTGTGGAAGATTGCGTGGAGATTAGAGCGAGTTTAACATCTTTTCAGTGTGCAAGAAGTGTGTGGAGATAAAACAGATGCGTGGAGGAGATAAACAAGGGAAGAATCACGTAAATATCATCCCCGAGTAAAAGAAAATATTTTGGATTTATTAGCGAGATTTTTACGTGTTGGTTGATATAAATAGGTTTATTGGGGTCTCACTTGGATATAGAGAGTTTAGGGGGAGAATAGGGAGACGTTTAGAGTATAAAAAATCGAGAAAAAAAAGTTACAGGAAAAAACCATTTTTCTGCTGGTGAAGAAGATACGAAGAACATAAGACCCTTAAAGACCGTCGTTCTTCAACAGTTCCAGCGACGGTATTCCTTTATCGTTTTCTGTAACAATTGATTTTGTAACAAATATAAGTGTTACAGAACCCGATTTTATTCATTTTTCTCCCATTTCATCATTTGTGAACCATTTTTGAGCATTAATAAAGATGAATTTTGAGCATGTTTCCATGATAATGATGAGCTAATTCTCGCGTAATCAAGGCACGGAGGAAGCTATTTATGCATGAATAATTGGTAACCATTCTATTTTTCTCTAATTTGTATTTTATAATTCACTCAATTACTACTTGGTAGAATTTTAATTGTTTGCATAATTTTTCCTAATTAGTTGTGATTCAATTAGATAGGTTATGCTTTGGTTAGATAATCTATGCTTAAGGGACACAATTAATGTTTGAGAATATGCTTGATAATTTGTGAATTAATAAAAAGAGATTTTAAAAATAATTAGAGTTTTGGAATTTTTATCATCATTTATTCATGTGTAATAGTGGAATCTAGTGTCTTGGTTATTTTCACTCTAAAAAAAAACAAATTTGGATTAAAATTTTCTCTAATTTTAGTTTAAATAAATCTAAATTCAATTGCTTTCACAAGTCTTACGAACTCATTCTTACCACTATCTAAAATTACATCAGTACACTAGAAATCAAGACTTATAGTTTTGACAAGTAAACTTGACAAACAAGCTTGAGATAGCAACGCTTGCGAGTTCGACCGAGAAGTGCTCTAACAATCTCCCCCTTTGTCAATTTTAGTTATGAAACTATCAATACATATGGATTACAAAATAAATAAACTTTGTAGCTTCTCATCCAAATGCTTGATTTCCTTGGCTCTTCAACATTACTCGAAATCTTCGTCACTTCCAAGTTCTCCGGTGATTCTGAAAGTGTTCAACTCAGCATCATAGTTGTTGAAGATTTGTAGCTATAACAATATATAAAAATAAGATGTTTTCGTATTGTTATACAGTGGCATAGTATTATTACACAACATCAAAGTCCAATTGTATCAAAACTTTGACAACAATGCTATTGTGATATGTATCACCCCCCCTTAGTCAATACTTCATCTCACAATCAAAACCACTCCCCCTTACATAATGATCCGTAAACCATATGTATTTGTAGTGTGAACTACACAATAATTCTCCCCCTTTTTGTCAATATAAATTGGCAACGGTACTAAAATTAGCGGGATCATAATGAAATTATCATAGAGATACTTCATGACTAAAAGAGAACATATAAACTTTGTTTCGATGATTTCACATAGTCGAAACTTAGTGTATTCATCAAGGAGTTTATAAAGATACAAGAAAACTCCTAAAATAATCCACAGCCGCACTCCCCACAAAGATTTGGAAATTAAGCACAAGTTCAATTAAGAACTCTCCCCCATAAAATGTCATTCCCGAAAGAACAAAAAGAGCGACCTTACTTTTGCAAGAAAAGAAGGATTTCTTTGGACATTAACAAATTACATGAAACATGAATTTGTATCCAGAAAACTCAATTAAATTAACCACAAGAGAACCTATGATTAATTTAATTGGAAATGGTCAACATAAGAAAACTTACTGAGACATACAATATTTTCACATAGAAGTGGATCAGGGAAAGATCAATACTGCGGAATTTACAAAGATTCATTCTATTTTCATCAATACTTGCATAATGATACCATTGACTTAATCTTTGTTATCAAAAGTTCATTCTATTTTCCATCAATATTTGCATAAAGACATATAATAGACTTAACTTGACATATATGGGACAATCATAGTTCACGGACGCAAACACTCATATCCCATAACATTTTTTGCAATATATAAAACCAATAAAGATTAATACTACAAAATCAACTTCCAAGTAAACTTTAAAATTTAAATAAATACATCTAAAAACATTGCAAGATGAAAATCGTTGGCAATAGCTATGTGTACTCACAATAATTGCTATACCAAACCCTAGTTATCCTTCTTAAAACACAAGAATAAATTCTCATAAGAAGTTTCCTAGACATTAAGACATATAACTCCTAAGAAGAACAAAACTGAAGGTCTTCAGACATAATCAACAACCAGAGATTGAACACAAACAAGTTCATCAGTTGCTTTCTTAAGTTCGGTTTTTAGAAATTCCAGATTCTTTGTTGCAATTTCAAGTTGTTCATGTACAACCCCAAAATCTCAAAGAAGATTTCCCACCAATTGAGATGACATCTGAACTGGAAGTTTGTTTTCATGATCAACGACATGATAGCAGGTTATGAAAACAGGGTTCTCGTGAAACTCAATAACTTTTCCCTCTTCAACTTTGTCTTTCTTTTTGCATCCATCCATTGTGCACACCATAAAATTTCAAGAAAGTCTTGAAGTTACAGAATGTGTATTTATCAGGAGAAGAATAAAACCATGATACATATATATGAGTGCTTCATAGGGAAACCCTAGGGTTACTCGTTTATGTTCGAGGTGCACAAACGTCCGTGATTATGAGCCAGGCTCAAAACCAAGAAGTCAATGGAGCCTATTCTAGAAGTATGTTTTGATAAAAACAAATTCTATCGATAGAACAACTTAGCTCAGAAGTGAGCACCGGGTAATTGTTAAGATCAACAAATCAACTGTCATTAGGAAGAAAAACGAGGGTTCTCAAAGTGAGCAACAAAGAGAATTTTCTCAAGAGCTATTGATCAAATATATCACATATGTAATAATTAACCGGAGCAAGGCTCAACAGTAAGAATATTATTTTATTCTAAAAAAAAATATACAAAAAAGACCACTTTGTCAAGAAGGAGAGCTTCTTGAGAATTATGAGCATCCTCACATGGTCTCAAAGAGAATGCTCATTCATAAGCAGTCAAGTTGTAATTTGATGAGCATATAGCTCATCAACGGTATTGACATTTTCCCTTTTTATTTCTTGAAAATCTTCAGAAAAGTCAATAGAGTTAGTCTCAAGGGGATTAACAAAAGTAGGACAAGAGATACCTGAAGCTGCTCCTTCCTTGCCTTCTTAGTGCTGCGCTTGAGTCTATTTATACTGGTCTTTAGTTCCGATACACGATTATTGATATGAATATACCCAGGAACGATTGATGCTTTTGATCCAAAACTTCCCTTAGTCACGGAAGAAAATCTTGAAGAAGTTTTCTTGCTCATTGGATCAATAGGGCAGTCATTTGTCCGTATAACACAATTACTTTTATAATTGTAGAAAGCCTTTGTGTTATCTTGACAGGCAAGACTTGGCTCATCACAACACTTTTCTTGTCTAAGAGTTGGAAAATTAAGACCATTAATATGAGAAACCGGTTTGATTACTTCCTTAAAAATCCAGATAAGAATGTTATGAAGTTTTTCATTCCGTAAGAGAAAACGACATCTCCTCTCAAGATGACCTCTGTTTCCGCAATAATAACATCTGTATAGAGAGTTATTAACTTTTCTCATATGACCTGTTTTAAGAGGAAGACAACCCTTGTTTGTTAAAACTTCTGCTGCTGAAGGTAAAGTTTCACTTTTGCCATCAGCGGAATCATTAGCACAGACAAAATTGATAATACCACAGCTCGGAGCGTCTATTCTTTTACATCCCAGACCACGTATATCACGATGTTCTTTACATGCTCCCAGCATAATGGATAATTTTGTAGAGCTAGAATTGAATCTTTCCAGATTCTCTTCTAGTGATTTGACCTTATCAAGAGCAGCAGTTAGATCAACCTCCAATTGTTTTTCTCTAGCGAGAAAGCCGATTTCTCTGTCATTAAAACAGTTTTGTTGAGAGTCATATCTTGCTTCAGTTTCTGCAAGTCTTTCTTTCAACACAAAGAGATTTCGACGAAGATACATTCAGAATTTTTTGAACACACATCTTCTTAACGATCTTTAAGAAGAGATTGTAAGAGATTATATCCACAATCGTATCCCTTAAAGAGTTTTCTCAATTTCCTGTTTTCTAGACAGAAACGAGTCAGAAATTCAGCCAAGCAGGATGTTGACTTCTTTTTCTTTATGACATGGTAAAAGAGCTTGATATATTGTGAGACTTCCTCATCAACATCTTGTCCCTCATCTGAATCATTTTCATCTGAAAGATCATCCAACTGTTCATCTAGGCATTTTTCCCAGTTAAACACAGTTTCGGACAAAGGAGAAGACGTGAGAGATTTCTCAGGAGAAACAAGGCTTTGAACCAAGTCAGAATGTTTCTGAACTGGTGATGCGTTGTCAGAGATAGCATAACTGTCCATAGAGTCATATTGCTACAAACACAGACTTATGAGGTCTTAAACGTGTTTGCCTGCTCTGATACCAATTGAAAAAGCGGGGGTCTAACAACCACACCCAATATTTTTTTTAGGCAATCTATATGGAAAAACTCCAATATAATTCCAAGAGAATAAACTAGACAGTCAGACTCGATCAATGGAAATATATCCAAATGTTGTATCTCTATTTCTCAATATAATCATAAAATCAAATAGATAAAATCCGTGAGCCTGATTATTATGAGAAACAACTTGAACGGTACCAAAGACCAATGTTCAAGTGTCATGGTAACTAGCGTGACTATGCACAGTACTCACATGGAGGTAGAACCGAACTTGTTTTGGTAGAACCGAGAAAACCGGTCAATATTTGGACAGTGCATTTCCAGGAATTATGAAAACCGATTTTGTGTTTATTGCATATCTTTGAGAATATTCGGTTTTGGAAATTCATTGGTGTCCAAACTTCCTTGTCTATAAATATTGAAGTTTGCATTTCTAGCAAACTAATCCTCGGAGCCAGCAAAACTACCTAGTTGTGTTGTTACTGGTGAAGCCGCCTATTTGGAGAGGAAAGTAACCTAATTAGGCGAAATCTCTTACGGCCGCTCAGTTTAAAGACTTCTTTGGGATTGAGAAGCTCTATTAGTACTATTGGTGGGAAACTAGATAATTGCGGTTTATTATTAGTTTTCGATTGATTTGATTGACTAACGGTTGTTTAACTTTGATTGCACCTAGTTTGTTTATGCTTGAGAATCTTCTCTTCTTATATAAGATTCACTCAAACTAGATCGAAGTTTAGACGGGGATCTTTAGACTTTTTGTAGATCTAAAGACGTCTTGTGATAATCCAACGTTAACAAACTCCGTTCTGTGTGTGATTGATCACAAGAGATTCAAGTTGATTGTGTGCAGGTGCTGATTGAAGATTAAAGAAGATTTGAAGACAAGAAAACTTTTTGGGTTCATAATCTTTGGTGTGCACAATACTTGTTTCGGCTGGAAAGGGATCCAACTATAATCGGTTTATCTTTGTGATAGATTGGATTGATTAGTTGAGTAGATCGGCATCAATACACTTCTTTGTGATTAATAGTATTGATTGCATAGTCTAACAATTACTTCAGTAGTTGTTGAGAGATTGATCTAAGGACCCGACAAAGGAGTTTATTGGTTAAACGGAAGAGCCTTTGTCAGACTCATATCACGTTGTTTGAAAAAAGTTGTTACCGAACAGATTTGTTGTTCCTTTACTGTTTGGAATACGAACCAAAGGAATTGTTCCAAGTGCGTGACTTATTAACAAGTTGGAGGCGCATGGATACAGATGGAACTAGGTGAACTATAGGCTTAGTTTCTTGGTCTCAACTATACGAAGTTGGTTTGTATAGCGGCTTAATCCTGAGAGTATTAAATTCTGGACAAGGTCCCGTGGTTTTTCTGCCTTTGCGGTTTCCTCGTTAACAAAAGCTTGCTGTGTCTTTTACTTTTCTATTTCCGCAATTATAATTGTTTTTATTATAATTAGAAGTAAAATACACAAACGTTAATTCCTATTTACTTGATAGTAATCCTATTGTGTTTGGTTAAGTCCGAACCATTTATCAAGTAAACATACTTCGTTGTTGTATTGTCCTGATCTTGTATCCATAGTCAATCACACAAGTTATCTTGTTGTCGTATTGTCTCGATCTCGTATTCATAGACGATCACACGAAGTGTGAACCGATTAGTTGTATTGTCTCGACTCGGTCTATAGACAATCACTTTCGGAGAAAGGACTTATAGGTGGAAAAGTTTTAGATTGAGGTATATTTGGGTACCCTCGTCTTTTCAATTGGTATCAGAGCAGGAAAACACGAAAAGACCTAACAATCTGTGTTTGATGCGATCTAACCTATAAGACATGAGTCAAAGTAAAGTTAAGTGAAAGCGAAAACTAAAGAAAGACTCAATTAACGTATTGCAAGACGTTGAAAGTTTTGATTTTAAGAAATGCTTAAAAGGAGCTTCTTTATCAAGTTCTACTTGCTCTTCTGAGAATAAGTCTGAATGTTCTCTAGACGAGACTAAGTTAAGCCCTGTATCCGAAATCAATGATTCTGACTCTGAAAAATGTCTTTTTGATAACTGTAAACACCCCAATTTCACACAAACGTTGGGTCTAAATTTAAAATGTTGTCGCGAACCGAATCTAGCAACGAACGCACAGCAAGCCCAATTTGCTATTGAGAGTAAAATGAAACCGAGTTGCATGGACTAAAATGAATCCACATGTTCGACCATTTTAGGAGTCCACTGGCTGGTCCTAAGTCCTGTTAGCTAAGCATATGAGTTCGACCAAATTTAAGTCCACTTAGATTTGTCCATATCCACTAATTAGTGCCAAAGGTCCTTAGCTGGACGTCCATATCTTCCCTATAGTGCGGAAAAAGTTAAAGGTCATCAGGACCTGCCCGTTACCATGAGTATAACCTAGTCATTTGCATTTAGCTAGCCGTCCTCCCAAATGTCGACATTTTTGATATAAGGTTCCTTTGTTCCCAATTCTTTCCTTCCAACTAAGATCCAAGGCTTAAGTGAAATCTTTTGCATTTTTGGTATTAATATCCAATGAATTTATAAAAATGGGAATAATATTTTTGAAAATGAGTAATAATATTTAGGTTTTAGAGTTCAACCGTTTGATCTTAGGCATTGAATCCTAGGGCTTTAGTTGATTGGAGGAGGCTATAAATAGGGAGCTTTTCCATGAGTTTTAGGAGGAAAAATTCTGGAGAAATAGGCATTCTAGTACGAGGAGAAGCTTGAAACGGTGATACTACGGTTGCTAGATTCAATTCGCGGAAGCATCGTATGTTGGTTCTAACAAATCCAAGTTACATTTTATCATCTGCGAAACAGGTACATAGCATAACCCTTTGAGCTAATATATGATTTGGCTTCTATAATTGCTATGTAATGATGTTATCATGATCATATGAAATAAATTGAAACTTGTTTTCGTTTGTTTATGTGCTGAAGGTGCTCGTCTTGTTTTATATATATATATGCTCTTTAATCTTCTTTCTATCATATCATGACCTTTGGATCTGCATCACATGCTAGTACTCCATGAATTAATTATCCTTGCATCAAGAGTGGAATGTTATTAGTGTTGACTACTATCATATATGCGTCTGTACATGATTTGCTTTGAAATAGTTTCATGTTCGTATGTCGTCCTGTTTAAGTGAATATGTGCTGTCGATGTGTGCATGAATTTGATTGATTTGTCTTCACATGTTTTGCTGCACTCATGGAAGGTTCTAGTCAAGTTATTTACTAATCAGGTGTTAAGAGATTAATAGGTGTCATGCAATGCTAGTGATTGTGTTCGGTATTCATTGGGTTATATGACTATTGCTTGCATGCAAACAGTGATTAAGGAAATATGTTTTTGTTCTGTCCTATGCGACGTGGGTAAATGTCTTGCTCAATAATAATAATAATGCCAGGTTGATTAGCGGTCGGTGATTGATAGTCAATACTCCTGCTCTGTTCCATGATTTTCTTCATCTAGATTTTGCATAATAATAATAATAATTTTGCATAATAATAATAATAGTGGTTTGATTGATAATAATAATATTGGCTTGATTGATATTTTGGTTCCGTCTTAATAATATCTTCTTTTGCAATAATAATAATAATAATTTCATAGTAATATTTTGATAATAATAATAATGATGTTTTCGGGATACTGATAGAAGTTGGTTTTCTTTTACAGGATTTATTGAGTATATTTATTGGCTTAATTTAATTTATGAACATTTTCTTGTTGCAAATTGAAACCCTAAATATCTCAAATATAAAGTAGAGGCCAGTCTTCGGATTTGGCGGGCTAGGTGCCTCACACCTTCCTAACCCGTATCTTGATTCCCGGACTCATCTCTGTAATTGGACCAGTGCTTTATTGGGTCCCAACTCCCTAAGTTGGGTGGCGACTTCGATCATAATAATAATTTCCACATGATTCTCATTTTAGATATTTAGAAATCTTAACGGATATTCGACGGTATCTACAATAACGAGAATTTTTTGAGTTCTATGCTTGAGATTTCTGATAAAAGATCAAGTGTAAAAACATCTGAACTAAAAGAATTGAGCAAACAATTTCTTATTTTTTTCTAATGAACTTCTTTCAGCACTTGAAAGAGAACGAGATTTAACCTTAAAGTTTCAAAATCTCGATGAAGAGCATAACTTGCTGAAAATTCTCACAACAAATACAGAGTCTTAAAGACAAAGTATGTACTAGTCTTTCTCGAGCGGAGCTTTTAGAGAAAGATTGTGATGATACTCTTGAAAAAGTACATTTCTTAGAAGAGAAACTTGCTGATTATGATGCAAGGATTAACTCTCAACAAAAGAGTTTTGAAGAGAAAGAAGGTGAATATCTCTCCCGGGAAAAACGCCTTGAGGCTGATCTATCTAGTGCTCTTGAGAAAATCAAGGTGTTGAAAGAAGAAAATTTGGACCTTAAAAATTTCAATGCTAGCTTAAACAATTTAACCTCAATGTTAGAAGAAAGTAGAAATAATCGTGATACACGAGGATTGGGCTATAAGGGAATAGATGCTTCAAATATTAGCAAAGAGGTAAAATTTGTTAAAGCTAAAAATTCTTCTAAACCAGAGGCTTCCACTGATGTAAAAAATGCTCGTATTTCTTGTAAAGAAATAAAACCAGTCAAGCCTAAGAATCATGTTCAACCATTCTCTTCAATTACGACAATCAAAGAGAGCACTTCTGCTAATGACAAGGAAGCAACAAAGTTGAACAAAGATAATGTTAGAGCATAGCTCGGTTGAACCCACCAAGCGGTGGTATGTCAAGTTTGGTTGTCATATTTTAGTGTATCAAAACTCATTTAAAGAGTCGCTTGATTACATACTAGAGTCAACTTCGTATAGGTTAGCTTGAAAGTGTTAGGATATGAGACTTACAAGTATTACATGAAGACTTCAAGAATGTGAAGAAGTATGGAGCTACAACGACAACATCATCCTTCCTCTTGAGGTTAGTAATATTTGACTTGAACTGTTTCTTTCCCTAACTTATCTTTCAAGTCGTGCATATTGAAAACATAACTGCGAAGCTGTGTATGAAACTCTAGTTAGACATAGTATTAAGGAATACAATACGAGGTTTATTGCTTAACCATTAAACTTTGTATATAAGACATCGACATGATCATATGAATGCTATTGTGATTATGTATGGGTATGAGTGAATATTTCATCCTAAGAAACAATGTTTTACATTCGTTTAAAGGAAGTAAGTTCATAAACTCGTTTTGTGAATCGAAAGGGAAATCGCTAGGCTTATTGGTATTGTTATTCATTGCAAATCTATTTTGAATTAACAATATGTGTGTTTAGTATAACCGCTCATAAACTTGTTTATGTATCTTGGCAAAACTATTCACAAGGCCTAACTTATGTATTGTTATGACTTTTATTATTGAAACCGATCTTAAGTAATCACTCAAGATGGTATGATCGATGCCTTGTAAATAGCAACTTTTATCTAGTCATTGGGGAACCGATCCTAGTAAGAGGTGCAACAAATTTTCAAGAGGGAATCGATCCTTGTAAGAGGTGCAACACGTTTTTAGTAGACGGGGGAACCGATCCTATGAACATGTGCAACAAGTTTGTAGTTTTGGGGGAACCGATCCTATGGACACGTGCAACCGAATACAGGTAGTTACCATAAGTTGTGGGGAACCGTCCCTAGTACCTAGTCAACCGAATTTTGGTAACTAGCGTGACTATGCACAGTACTCACATGGAGGTAGAACCGAACTTGTTTTGGTAGAACCGAGAAACCCATAATTGGTGATTTGATAGGATAATCAATCACATAGTTCTTGGAATTCAGACGAACCAATTCTAAACTTGTTTGGAAGTGTGGCAAATCGTTTCCAAGATTGTAAGTATGAAAAAGGACTTACAAAGTAAAAGATGTCGACAACAGGAGTTGATCCCATAATGGGGTCAACAACAGGAATTGATCCCATAAAAAATTGGGTCAACAACAAGAGTTGATCTCATAAAAAAATAGGTCAACAACAACAATTGATCCCATAAAAACATATAAACAACAACAATTGATCATCACCTGTAGCTTCATAAACAACAACGGCTTCATCTTCTTCATTGCAGTAGCCACCAACATCATCCTCTACTTGCTCCTATTTCATCCGCAACAAACACCAATGCAACACACAGATTCACAACACCATTCAAAGCAACATTTGTCACTGCCCTAACATTTATCTAATTGTGAATCTGCTCAACTGCACCCTAACATACATCTATTTATCTCTAATCCGTTCTAACATTCATTAGCAGCAATTTAGCTATACTAAACACAGACCCATTCTTCCACCAGCTGCAGTTTCAGATCTACCAACAGAACCATCAACCACCATCTATAATCCATAGCAGCAACCGCCACTGTTTTCTCTGAAGCTTCAACATCAATTTCTTCAAACTTGAAAAAGCAGGGATCTAACCACCTCACCCAATATTTCGCTTAGCAATCTGTATGGACTAACTCCAATATACTCACAAGAGAATCAATTAGACAGTTAGACTCAATCTTATAAAAAGTATATCAAAGAGTTATATCTCAATCTCTCAATTGAATCCGCAATCAAACAAATAATAATCTGCGAGCCGGGTTGAATATAAGAGAGATAACTTGAACGGTACCAAAGACCAATGTTCAAGGATCAATCAATTTCAATCAACAACCAAAGGTTGGATTTACCAATTGATCGATTCAACGCACAACCTGTGATATTTCAATTATATAACAAAATATAATGCGGAAAAGATATAACACAGACACCGGAAGTTTTGTTAACGAGGAAACTGTAAATGTAGAAAAAACCCGGGACCTAGTCCAGATTGAACACCATACTGTATTAAGCCGCTACAGACACTAGCCTACTACAAACTAACTTCGGTCTGGACTGTAGTTGAACCCCAATCAATCTCACACTGATTCAAGGTACAGTTGCGCTCCTTACGTCTCTGATCCGAGCAGGATACTACGCACTTGATTCCCTTAGCTGATCTCACCCACAACTAAGAGTTGCTACGACCCAAAGTCGAAGACTTGATAAACAAATATGTATCACACAGAAAAGTCTATGGAATAGATAAATCTGTCTCCCACAGAAATACCTACGGGTTTTGTTCCGTCTTTTGATAAATCAAGGTGAACAGGAACCAATTGATATACCGGACTTATATTCCCGAAGAACAGTCTAGAAATATCAATCACCTCACAATAATCTTAATCGACTAGCGAAACAAGATATTGTGGAATCATAAACGATGAGACGAAGGTGTTTGTGACTACTTTTCTATCTTGCCTATCGGAGATATAAATATCAAGACAATCTTACGATTGTACTCAATCACGATAGAAACAACAAGATCAGATCACATAACTATAGAGAAAATAGTTGGGTCTGGCTTCACAATCCCAATGAAGTCTTTAAGTCGTTAACTTACAGGGTTTCGTGAAAAACCTGAGGTTAAAGGAGAATCGACTCTAGCTTATATAACTAGTATCACACAGGAGGTGTGGGGATTAGGTTTCCCAGTTGCTAGAGTTATCCTTTATATAGTCTCCAAATCAGGGTTTGATATCTAAGTTACCTTGGTAACAAAGCATTCAATATTCACTGTTAGATGAAAACCTGATTAGATTCAAGCTAATATCTTTCAACCGTTAGATCGAACTTAGCTTGTTATACACACATGAAATGTAACTTCATTTAGGTTTAAGTAACCATACCTAAACGTGTACACTTAGTTGGTTCAACAATAGTTAACCAATGGTTAGCCATATGAGTACTTTCATATCAACCTTATTCATCTTCACCATAACTAGTTCAAATGACTCAAATGAACTAGTTAGAGAGTTGTTTAATTGCTTAGATCTTATAGAAGTATACAAGACACAATCGAAACAAAAATCGGTTTTGATTCATTCGAATCGATTTATGAACATTATAGCCACGGTTCGCAAAGATTGCATTACTTAATAAATAAATGTTTTAGTTCATGAACAAACCTATTTTAGAAAGTAACCTACTTAAGTATGCATACGGGTACGCGTACTTAAGTAATCGGATTGAGTTTGTTTTTCACTTTCAAACTCCAGCAGAAATTCACGGACGTGAACTTTCCGCCAGTATGCGTACGGGTACGCATACTTACCCGGATTTCCAACAACCGCCAGTATGCGTACAGGTACTCATACTTTGGGTTCCCGGTTTTGGACTTTTACACAAATGTGAGAACACACCATGTTTATATCCAAAGATGGTTACATGTTCTAAACTCTCATTTCAATCATTGAAACTTTCTTAGAAGATGTTATATAGTTGTTATTCACAAACTATTTTTCATCAAAGCGATTTTCAAGTTATTGAAATAATCAACATGTCTTTCGTCACGAGTAAAGATGAACTTAGCCAAAGAGTCAAACTCCAGCAGAAATTCACGGACGTGAACTTTTCGCCAGTTACGCATACTTACCCGGATTTCCAACAATCGCCAGTATGCTTACGGGTACGCATACTTTGGGTTTCCGATTTTGGACTTTTACACAAATGTGAGAACACGCCATGTTTATATCCAAAGATGGTTACGTGTTCTAAACTCTCATTTCAATCATTGAAATTTTCTTCGAGGATGTTATATAGTTGTTATTCACAAACTATTTTTCATCAAAACGATTTTCAAGTTATTGAAATAATCAACATAACTTTTGTCACGAGTAAAGATGAACTTGGCCAAAGCGAAAGCTTACCAACACATATTTCGAGAAATAGATAAGCGAGATAAACTCGGCTCGAAATAGCAAATGTGTATAATCGAAGTCTATATAGCAATACGACTTTTGTCTCAAGATAGGAGATAGAATAGATAGACTTTTGAGTGATAGATAAGTTCAAGTCTCCACATAACTTTTTGTCGATGAAGTTCCAAAAGTTCCTTGAGTAGTTCTTTGTCTTTGCATGATGAACACCGTGGAGTCTAGAGCTCAACTACACTTACCTAGTCCGAGACTTAGCTATAAGTAGACTAGAAATCAAGACTTATAGTTTTGGCAACTAAACTTGACAAACAAGCTTGAGATAGCAACGCTTGCGAGTTCGACCGAGTAGTGCTCTAACAAAACTCACAAAATCAAACCCTAATTTCAAAAAAAAATCCCCATTTCTGCTTCATTCTTAACTTCAGCACAAGGTCATGAAATCAAGCTGAATCGATACACAACAGCGACATCTCCTTCATGACTCGTCTTAGATCCACCATCTTCTGTGTTCTAACCAACTGAAATCAACACAAAATCAATTTTGAAAAATCTCTGAAACCTAAAATGAAATATATATTATACCTCCTCCACCGTCGTCGCTGCCAGAGACACCATCGCCATCATCATAGCTACTTCATATTTCTCTCAATCGAAAATCTTTCTCTCATATATTTTATAACGGCGGCGAAAAAAAGCAGAGATGGTGGTGGCAGCAGTGGAGGTGGTGGGGATGGTTAAAGGAGAACAGACGAAGCTAATGATGGAATCTATAGAAACAATGGACTAGGAGGTGGTGCTGGAGATGATGATAGATTTGGTGGAGGTGGCGGAGCTGGTGAAGGTACAGACGCCAGTGGTGGTGGTGGTGTAATAATAAGAAGAGATCCATTTCTCTCTGGATCTTTTATTCGACTGAAACTTCAATAATATACTCGTACGAAATAGTGAGGGTATGTTTGGTATGAGTTATAAAATTGATTTCATTTTAGAAGATGGAGGGACATAAATATTGTTGAAAAGGATATTTTTGAAGGGCCATTAGAAGGAAGGACAATAATTCAATTTCCACAATGAAGTTAATGTAAAATTGTTTTTGATTTTTATCTTTTATTGAAGAAAAAACAACAACTTAGTTCTCATTTGTGTTGTCCGTGCAATGTAGTGAATTTAGATTCTATTTATGATCAGTAAATCTTATTACTACAAAACATCAATAATTTTAAGGAAAATTTTCTGGTTTTAACTGGCAACTAGCACAATAGCACTTACAGTATGGCTGCTCTAAAAGGACATTTTAAGTAATTATTATTAGCCCTGGCAGTGCGACCGGACTAAGGGGCAAGAATATACAGTTTGTTACATATCGTTTGCTTATCCGATTTGAATGGCTCTTCACTCACTTCCGTTCTATCTTTTTGATGTTATATCCATACAATGTATCAGCATCAAACCAACAAAATTTCTGTTTTGATTTTTTTTTCCGGAAACATCTGAAATTTAGTTGTTCTTGCCGATACTACCAAAATCACAATTTCCAGAATTGTTCACCGGTCTCACCCATTTTGAACATTTTCATTGTAATACATTCTTGTGCAGAGATGTCCCTAGATTGTTTGTGATAGATGCTGACTGATCTTATTGTGGTGCCTCCATTGGCACCTGATTCTGGAATGAGACTCATCTTACGCTTCCATTGGTGATTGGTCCTCTCTCTAAACTTCACCCTCTCTCTGAATTTTCCGGTGACGAAAAAAAGGCCGGTGGCTGGGAAGGGAGATTAGCTCTAATTATGGAGGCTGCAAATGCGTCGATGCCGGTACCAGATATAACAGGTCTTACTGCCGGAAATAATAAATTTTGCCTAGAGGTTAACAGGAACACTTCATACGGATACTTATTCAGAAATGGGCATAATCTCCTTCACTCTTTTAATATTGCAGCTCTCTGTGGCTCCTTTTATTATTTTAGTCACTCATCATCTCCTTAACAAGGCTATTGGAACTCCCCTCATGATTTCACAGATCATCGTAAGCTATTTCTTCCACGATATTGATAATGATATTGGCACTTGATATTATGATCTATGCATCCATCGCCCGTACAGGTATATTTAATGTCTAATTTTGTTTGTATCAGGGTGGTATTATCCTAGGTCCTTCAGTTTTGGGGCACATCCATAACTTCGGCAAGACTATGTTTCCCATGAGAAGCATAATAGTACTTGATGCAATTGCAACTATTGGTACGATCTACTTCCACTTTCTAATTGGATTGAAGATGGATGCTTGTTTGATCCTGAAGGCCGGAAGAAGGGAACTTCTTATAGGCATTTCATTCGTGGTGGTTCCGGTATTATTATCTACGGCGAGCTGTGTCATAGTAAAGGATTATTCCAATGTTGAGTTCAACGTAAGATCCTCTCTTCTTTTTGTGGGAGGAGCTGAATCCATGGTTTCATTTCCCGTCATTGCTTTTGTTCTTGCGGAATTGAAGCTTCTAAACACGGGGTTTGGCCGTATAGCCATGTCTTCAGCCATGATTAGTGGCTTAATAAGTTTTTCAGTTATCACCTTTATAATGATAATAAAAATGTCCGCAATAGAAACTACATTAATGCTCCAAAAAATCATAGCTGGTTGTGCATTGGTGGCGCTCGTGGTGTTTATTCGAATGCTTGTGATGTGGAAGATTAAAAAGTTTCCAGATGCACAAGCAGTTCACCATGAGTTGTTGAGTTTCATAACTCTTATCAGTTTTGGTGACCGTTCTTCTTAGTAAATATGCTGGCCAGAATATCCTCGTCGGCCCTTTCTTTTTGGGTATGGTTTTGCCTGCTGGACCACCTATAGGATCTGAACTTGTAAAGAGACTTGATTTCTTCGTAACATGGATCATCATGCCTTTTTTCTTTGTAATGCATGGGTTAGAGATGGATCTGTCTACGTTGAAGTTGCATAATGTTGTTGCCGTGGAGGCAGTCATCCTCGTTAGTTTTCTTGGGAAGTTTTCAGCTGTCACACTAGCTTCTCTTTATTGCAATATGGGTGTGAAGGATGCCTTGTCGGTTGGCCTCACTGTGAATGTTCAAGGCGTTATTGAGCTTTCCATGTTTAAAATGCTGAGAGATACCAAGGTAACAAGGATATCATTTTCTTAAGTTCATGTGAGTATATATATCCTTATAGATCCTGACCAAGGTTTATGATTGTGTTAATGCAGATAATTGACAACAACTCCTTTTTGATCATGTCTCTATCCATGGTGTTTGTAACTGGCGCAGTTGCGCCCATCATAACATTCCTATATAATTCAAAGAAATATTCAATTCAAAGGAGAACGATTCAGCATTTAGCCCCAAATAATGAGCTTCGAATGCTTGTAAGCATCCAAAATCAAGATAATGTACCTGGAGTGATCCATCTGCTTAAGGCATCCAATCCAAACAAAAATAGTCAAATCAGGGTGTACCTTCTACACCTTGTAGAACTTGTCGGTCGAGCAACACCCCTCTTCATCGCACACAAGAAAGACCAAATGCTTTCTTCTACCCAAGGAGTATCCGGTCGAATAGTCAATGTCTTTAATCGTTACGCAGAAAACAATATCGAAACCATCTCGGTGAAGCCATAACTGCAGTATCACCTTTTGACGCGATGCATATTGATGTATGCACTATGGCTCTTAACAAGAAGACTTGCCTAATAATCATTCCCTTTCACAAGCAATTGGATAGCACCACAAAGTTGTTTACTCCAAATGTGGGTTTTAAGGCTGTGAACAAGGAAATCATAAACAAATAGCCATGTTCTGTTGGTATAATTCTCGACCGCGGACTCCTTGGAGGATTTAGATTTGTTTTCGCGAGTTGGATATCCTATCATGTTTCCATGCTCTTTATTGGAGGTGCTGATGACCGAGAGGCATTAGCGTACAGTGCCCGAATGTCTCAGCATCCCAGTATAAGCTTCACAATGGTTCGAGTTGTTTTGAGCAAGGACATACAAGAGTACTTCAACGAGAGACTATCAGACGATGAAGCGGTTGGCGATACAAGACAAAGTATGGCAGGAAATGATCAGTTTGCATATATGGAGGAATCTATAAAAGACATGTCAGGATTTTTTAATTTGATTCAGTCCATGGCTAATGACTACCAGCTTTTAATGGTGGGTAGAAACCAAGAACCAAAGCTATTGCGCGCAATTGGAATTGGAGAATGGAACGAGGATGAACCGTCAGAGCTAGGGATCGTAGGAGATATGATCGCCTCAGATTTAGGAGGAAAAGCAACATTGCTGGTAATGCAACAACAAAGACTACAACAACAGCGTAAAGAAGAAAAATCTAAAGTAGTTAAGGGGTAAAGAAGAGCAGATAAATGTAAATTTGTTCAGTCTAGTAGGCAATACAGTTTTAAAGCTCTTGTAGATAAATATAGCTAGCTAGGTTGAATTTTGTGTTATCAAATCATATGTGTAGATATTGTAAGAAAATTCATAGAAACAACAACATTTTTCACTTTCTGTAATTTCTAGTTTAGAGCAAGCAGAGAAATTGCAATTAGGAACCCTCAAACTTTTGATGAACACATATGAAGGATTGCAAGTTAATTTTGCTGCTCGAAACAAAGCAGAGAAACTTTTCTGGAAAATGGTTCATTTTCAATAATCAATTCATTTTTTTTCAGCAGTGCACTAGTTTTTAAGAAGTCTCCAGTCTAGTAGGAATGGGCTTTTAAGAAATCTCTAGTCCAGCAATAGCTCCAAATTCCAATTGAATGAGCATTTGGCCCGAAATTCGTGGTTTTCATCCGATCGAACCGTATTTTTGCGGATGGATGTCCAAACCGTTCATTAATGGATTCCATGTGGATGAGGAAAAAACCGGCCCATGCTCACCCCTAAGCTCCATAGCATTTCTTGGATGCACACTAGAAAAGCCAATTATGAACTATAGTTGTAGCAACTTTGCCAGTTCTCAGTACATTATTATGTCATTTGCAAACTTACAATGGATTCTATTAACAAATCAATTATCACCAATGAATACAGGAAATAGTAAGATTACAAAAAATTGAAGTTATATAAACTAGAAAGTAATTAAGTTACAAAAAATTCAAGAAACATTAAATCACAAATCAATTGTCTCCTCCATGAATGAATACAAGAAATAGAATAGATTACAAAAAAAAAAAGTTACTTAATTACTCCAGCCGTAGCCAGCACTATTCAACACAGAAGGAATTCTGGTCCAAGGGTTGTTAAGTTCATCATCATCTCCATGTAGTTGCTGCTGCTGCAAATCAACCTCTAGAACTCCAAGTGTGTCATCCCAGAGAATGGCTAATGACAAACCATGTCATCAGCGAAAGGATCAATACTAATCAAGGGTTAGGATTCTTCTTGATTAAAGATATCAGAAGAAGAAAGTCCATAATCACCCAAGTTGTTAGACGATCTTACTACCAACGAAGTTGAAGTAGATTCAAGAACCCCAAAACTCTTCTTCATCTCCTTCTCCGGTTGCGGTTGTTATTGATTATAATCAGTAGAAGGAAGTCCATAATCATAAACATCGTTATAAGATCCTGCTACCACCGAAGTGCACCCGTAAAGGTAATTTGTAAATTCTATTACCCCAAAATTCTTCTTCTGATAGCAATTGGGAACTAACCCCTTCGAAGATGATGGTGATGTAACATCCCCTGCTTTCAATTGGTTTTCTCTCTCGGAAATCATAACAAATATGGATTCCAAATCTCTCTCAATCTCTAAGTGATTCAATAGTACGTAAATTATCAAATTTAGGGCTACCATTACCAAAACAGAATCTTTGATACTTTCTCTGCTTCTTCTTCACCAGTACACAATTTCATCTTCTTTTTGTGAAGCATGACGACTTCATCAAATTCGCTAGGGTTCTCTGGTAATTGTTTAACCCCATTGATGAATTCAGAATGCACAACTCCAAAAGCCTACCTAGCTCAGGCCATGGTGAAAATGGAACACCAGATGTGCAGAACTCCAACTTGCTACTGGCCATAAGTATACTATTTCTTTTTTCAATCATATACCCACTATATTATACTAGATGACTGCTACAGCAGTGGGGGCCGACTCAAGGGAAAAACAAATTAGCAACAGAAAATCCGTCCCTAAAGCAGTTGTAACGGTTTAGGCATCACCAAATTAGGGACAGTATAAGCGTTTCAAAGTGGAAGGTCCATGGACCCTTTCTTTTCGTCTAAGCGTCTGTTCGAGACACTGACTTAGCGTCTGTTTGGCACACCAGTATTAGCAGTGCAAGGCATTGCCAATAACATATAATTGTAATATCATGCATAAAAACTATATGTATTTCAATATATATTGTTTGGCATGATAATGAAATGGATGGAATAAAAAAAATCCTGGCTAAATTGGGGCCTGCTATGATTAATTTGGAACACCAAATTGGGGAATACATGGATTAATTGGTGGATATCTGTCGGCATGGTTTTTGATGCTGCCGGCATGGTCGATGGGTTGCCGGCATTGAAAAACCATGCCGGCAATATCCCCCAATTATTCCATGTATCCTCCAATCAATTGTTCTTAATTTGGGCCTACCACTACGTGACAAAATAAGACATTTTGAAGTGAAATGGAATACCCCTTAACCAATTTTTTTTTTTTTAATGAATAATTTATCCTTGATTAATTATTGTTAATTTGGTTGATTAATAAATGTTAAATCTTCTTAATCTAGAAATCAACTTATGTTTGATTCATCACCAAAACATGATAAAAAAAAGTTTTTTTGAAAAAAATCAAACCCACAATCGGTGGATGTTCATGTAATCATACACTAATTCTGGGTTAATATTTTTTATTGACGAGGAAAACCCGAAATCGGTACACATAAATTGATATATAGTCCGTTTACAACAGAATCGGTATACATGTTATAACATATGAACCGATTCTGGGTCTCAATCTTCCTTAGTTTTCGAGTCGATAGTAAATGATTTCTCCCTCGACCAATTAATGAATTGATGACTAATCAATGATTAGTTCCCAAACGAAGGAATGTCTAAACCAAGAAGAAGAAAAAACTAATGATGAAATGTATCAGTGTAAATAACGACAATGAAAAAGTGGAGGAGTCACTGGATTAATGGGATTGTGATTCAAAAAGAGTTTTCGAAAATGTAATTGTTTCTTGGTTAGAATCGGCCAACGAGAGTCAATTTGTATACAGATTATAGACATGGAAAAAATGTAAGTTCTCTGTCAGTTTTAATACACATAATCGGATCACATTGGTATGAACATATCCGGATTCTGATAAGGAAAAAAATTAAAATTACAAGAATCGGTACATGTGTACCTCAATAATTACCGATTGTTATAATCGGTTTTGTAACGAGAAATATATACCGATTCTAGGTATTTTGTGTTTGATGAACATCAACTCAGAATCGGTATATGTTAGTGCATATATTAACCGATTCTGGGTCATTTTTAGAAAAAATTGATAAAGAGATTGCAAAGTTTCATAGTTAAGTTATTGATTAAAGCTACGGATTAAAGGGATTAACTCAATCGCTCGAAATGAATTATTGTTTAGGGTTAGGTTTTAGGTTTTGATAATCATGGAAATTGAAAAAATCAAAATATATAACTAGAATTATTAAGGTTAGTGTAGAGGGTAATTTAGTATTTTCAAACATTTTTATCATGTAGTGAGAGGCCCAAAATTAATCATAGTAGGCTCCAATTTAACCAGGATAAAAAGATGGAATTCTAATTTTAGAATCTAGAAAAGAAATAAAATTATCGCTATTTATTCTGCGCTTGAAACATTTTAAAACATTTATAACCCCACAAACAGATAAAACATAGTACACTAGTCACTAAATCAATCAATTGAGTTTACCAGAAAATTAAATGGATGGATGAAGTTGTTGAGAGGTACAAAAATAATAAAAATAAAAAGGGCAAATTCATAAAGTGACCAGCTTCAAACCATATAATTAATAAACCGGCCAAGATTTCAAATTCTTTTATAAAGTGGCCTTTCCGTTAGATTTCACACATGGACCCACCAGATCGGTCATCGGCGTTGAACAAGTCAAACCCGCCTTATAAAATTACCACCATAGCCTTAACCAAATAAGAGATGCGGCGGTGTTATCTTCTCCCATTTCTTCCTGTCTCTTTTTCTTTCTCGATTTTTCTCTTCTTTCTTCTCTTTCATCCTTCTTTTCTACCGAAAATTGTTTGCAACAAAAAAACTAGAGAAGACGGTGAGACTGATTGTTAGAGAACAACTGATTCAAGATGTAGATTTAGTGAAGACATCTAGTGTATATTTAGGGTTTCAGAGAAGGTTGATTTTGTGGAGATAAGGTACAAAACAGGATTTAAATCATATGAAACAAGAGTTAGGGTTTCCTTGAAGAATTCCGAATGGATTTAGAAGAAGAAATTGATGACGGTCATGATTCGAGTATTAATTTAACTCATAAGAAGAAGTGAGTTAAATTTAGGGTTTTGTAATTGGTTTGTTATTTTATATGAAATTGAGCTAATTGAATCGATTAATAATTGGGTTTAGTTCTGATTGGAGTGAAAATGGTTGTATGAGGTTAAATTTTGATTTCACAGGGAATTAGGGTTCAATGGGTGTGTTATGTGGGTTGTAGTATACATGGATTTTCAAGTACAAATGTTGTTTGAAGCTGGAATTACAGGTGGTGATAGTTGTGCTGAGTTGGTTTGGATGGTAATGATGGTGAAGTTGAATACGTAGTGGTAGTGATGTTGAACTAAGAAAGATGCATGAAAGAAATAAAGTTGCAACTGTTGGAGGAGATAATTTTGAGTTGCAGGAATGGAGTTGGTGAGGAATTGAATGCTGGAGCTGGATTTCAGGTATGTGCAGCTGTAGAATGGTTAAGGTTCTAGTGGTGAAATTGTTGGTGGATATTGTGAGTGGTTGTAATGTTGCTGTTGAGAGATTGTTGTTGTTGTAGCCTTAGATAATGATGAGCAGGTGTTAGTAGTCACCGTATACCAAGCAATAACCAGCTTATGAGAAATTGCTTGAGTTGAGCTCAAGTTATTGGTGGTTTAAGCTGAGATGATGACTCAAGTGGTGTTGTTGTTGTTCAGAAAGGAAGAAAAGTTGCGGCGGTTATTGACTAAGAAGATGGTGTTGCAGCTGAAATGAAATTGCAGGTGCAGTTGCAATTGGTGGTTGTTACAAGGAGAAAATGAGAAGTGATTGCAGCTGTTGGCTCATGTTGCAAGTGTGCATAGATGGTTGTTATTATGAAGTTGTTGCAGGTGTTCCAAGTTAATTAAACATAGTGCAAGGATTAATGGGTTTGATTTATTTCTGCTATAGAGAATGACACAGAGAGATGGAACGAAAGAACTAAGAGGATGAGCTGTGAACTGATGGCCTGATAGATAAATGTGACAAGGGAAGTTGAGTGATGTCGTGATTGTGCAGTTTCTAGCAAGGGTTCAAAGCTGTCATGATTGTGCAGAGTATAATGGCCTTAATCTTGTTCAAGCGAGTTGACTCACCGATCAGAACTGACTCACTAAGGGTTAATTTGTCTTTTACTAAGGAGGTTAACTGACACCCATGCATTTAACGGCTGTTACCCGTTTTTTTTTTAAAAACAGGATGAAAAAAGTATATATCGGCCACTATATATAAACATTCAAAATAACGGTCATTTTTTGAAATATGTAACAAAACCATGGCCATTTTATTAAAAAGCCCAAATAAAAAATACATGTGATAGTCACCGAAAAAGGAAGTGTACTTCCAAATAGCACGTACAACCTAAGTCCTTGGATTCTAATCTAAAGTAAACTACTCTAGTCCGAATGGGAAATTTTGTGATTATAAAGCATCCGCTTAAAGGAGCTCCCTCTCCCTCTCGAGACTGTGCATATATATATATATGTGTCTCTCCAGGAACATAGAAATTTATTAATTGAGATATACCATGAGAGTTGGCAGAAGAGAATTTTTTTTATCCAAGTCGTTTGGATTGTTGGTAACAAAAACTTCGGGCACACGCAATGCGCGTGCGATAAAAATTAACGGGTTGCTACACTTTCAAAAGAGTATACGATGTTGCCACACATTTGACGCAAAGTTAAATAAAGGATTAACAGGGTCTACCGTATACACATGGCCCCGGTTGAACACTGAACACCCTCCATGGACCATACATGCGAGGGCACCCGCACCCAATTGTCTACCAAGGTCCCACCAAGTGATGGAGTAATTAATAATTTAATAGAAGACGGGGTATTTTCGTAATATATCATGGTTGGATACAAACCCTATGCCTCTTTTCTTAAATCCTCCCTCTTTTATCTTCTGAAATCCTCCATCTCTTTTAATTTTTGCACAGCTCACTCTCACTCTCTTCCTCATCTGAGTCTCTGACTATTCTATAATCAAACTAAAAAAGATGGAAGCATACTGATGATATAGTGGGTTAACTAAGATCAAGATTTCTTCATGATCTGAAAAGCTTCATTTGTTTTCTCTTCTTTTTATGGCTGATTCCATGGTTGTATGTAGTATATGTAGGCTGGGATGAAGCAAACGGCACAAAACTTGACATTATATATATGGTTGGATCGACTGGAACATCCGACAATCTGTTTTCAATTTGATTTGTGCTCCTGTAATCACTCAAATTTTAGCTTGCGAGTACTGTACATCCAAATTTCAGCTTGTGCTACTGTAATCAATCAAATTTGATCAAGTCCTCTAAGAATTTTGAACTTCTAATTGATACATCCCACAGAAATTTAATTTTGTTTTGAAATTTATATCATCAAAGAATTTCTGATTACCATTTTGCCCTCAAATAATATTTTCTATTTTTGTTCAGTTGCATAAATGTAGGGGCAAAACCGTCCTAAAAATTTGCAATTTCACTTTGCTGCAATAAAGGTAGTTCCCTTTATATAATAAATATATATAGAATAGATAAAGGCTCACGGAATAGAGATTAGAGTAGCAGTTGTTGTTTCTTGTTTTTGTTCCCTTCCTTTTTTTGGTCGGTTCTCGGCGTTTTGTGAGTTTTTTTTTTTTTTTTTTTATATTAAAGTTAATTTACCGATCCAAAAAAAATACATATTAGAATAATCGAAAGAGAAAAAAAAGAAAGAAGGGAAGAAGGGTTTTTGTACTGAGCTGAATTAGTTCGTATCAATGGTAAGAGTGGATTCGGAAATAATTTGATAAGTATCACAATTATCTACTTCCAATTTTTACACTATTCTCTTAGTAATCGTCTTGGCGATGCCATGGCTATGTAAACTGTAAAGCAACGTGAAGCGCACTAGAAAGTCAATTGAGAACAACAGTTGTTGCAGCTTTTCTAGTTTTCTCATGCATTATGCAATTACGGAACACTTTTTTTTTTCGAAGCATGGAACACTTTTAGCCCTTATAAGATTTTATTTTATTTTACATATACATAATATATTGCCATTTCTTTTCTTCTGTTTTTTGCTCTTAGAAAAGATTTTAAAGCATCAACATAAAGACTAATCACAAGATTCCCACCGAACAAGGCAATCATATACTGCAATTCATTAGCTTCAGTTTCCGTTGTTCTTGGCAACCCACACAATATTATCCTCAGTAAGGAAGTGACATATTGGAACACCACCGGGCTTAACCTTGAGTACTTGGAAGGCCACATGACCAGGGTTCCACTTTGAGGTGTCTTTGTGACAAATAGCAACAGCACTGACTTTGGTTCCGTCCGCACCAACCAAAGGCACCACATATGTCCTTGTTGTATGTGCTGTTTTTGCATGACAGTAGAAAACTGCATATAAATAAGGCAGGCTATGGCACACAACTGAATAATCACTATCTATCTGTTTTACCCCTGATCTGACAACATATTGCTGCTTCTTCGTCCGTATTTTTTGCACTTTATCACCATAGATTACTGTTGTCAATGCCTTTGCGTTTTCTCCGATTTTGGATGTACCGTATTCAACCAGTGATTCCAAAGAAGTTGCACAATATTTCTCTTCATTTTCCATGGTTGGCTCTTCGCAGTTACTGATTGTTTTTCTCATAACTGCAGCTTCTTCTGATTTTGGACTGACGGAAAACAGATTCAGGATCTCAGGAAACTTCTTGGAGGAGAATGGAGTCACTTTAGCGAGGTTTTGTGGTAAAAAAGTAGTGCCAGTTGCAGTACTTAAAGCGAACTGCAAGTTCACCTTTGATCCAGGGTACAAATCTTTCTCCAGGAACAAGTGAGACACGCCTGGTATATCTGCGAAATGTGTATTTGTAGTAGCAGTGTCTGTGAGACCAGCAACGTTGTCGAGTTTTGATCGGTTTGGGCCGCTATTTGAAACAGTATTATGGCCACAACTAATATAAAAACTGTTTGGGGTTGCTCGGTTCGGAATAGTATTGTGGCCACAACTGATGTAAAATCCGTTGGGGGTTGCCCTGTTTGGAATAGTCACTGGCTTTCCTTCACTGTCGACTGTAATCACACCAAAAAATATATATATATATATATTCAGAAATAATTACAATCGAAAATATAATGTGCATGAAACGAATGTTCCTATATTGAGTTTGAATCAAACCGGGATATAAAATATCGTGAACCATGGAGGGCATAGGAGTCGTTGGCAACTTATGTTTCCAGTACTTTTCGGAAGGAAAAGCAGCGCGGCTTACTGTCACTCCGACCTGCAATCACACGTACGTTATACAATAAGATTTTGCATATCCTCCCACATTTTTAGAGACAAAAAGAAACTATATGTAAGAGAACATAATGTGCCAAACTAGTTGGTGCGTCTGCTTACCATGAGATAACTAACAAAGATGAGTAGAAGATTGAATTTCATGTTTAGAAGATTTCCGAAAGCCAATATGGTGAGTGTGAGATTGGGGAAGATTTGTGGAGCTATTTATAGGCGGGAGGGATATGAGATGCATGAATGCGGTAAGACTTGGAGGGTCCCGAATAACAGTAATGTTTATCAGAACTGTAGTCGTAAAGATTTGGACTCATCCATCAGTACTCTGTTCTTTAACGACAATCCAATCATATACCTATGGGAAGGATGTGATTCTAAACTCCGTTTTGGAGGAGTGACTGGCTAGAAAAGAGTCTAATCAGATCTTCTTTTCTGGTGCAAGTTGAAATTGAAGTGACTGCTGACCCCCTCACCACACATCTAGATAATTCACAATTGTATAAAATATTGAAACATATTGAAATGTATGCAGTATGACATATATCAAGTTGCACCTAGGGACCCCAGAAGATGAACATCTTTCGAAGATATATATCTGCCATTCTGTATGTAGATTAACGATGCTCATGGCCAATCCAAGTTTTTGTAATTCTTTTACATTATTAAATCCAATTTGCATTCTTGATATTAATATTATATTATTTTTTATGTGTATTCAGCACTCTTCCCCTCTCACCACAATCATGAAAACCCAACGATGGTATCGTAAATAGCCGCCATTAACGGTAACAGTAGTTGTCCCGTTTTGTTTTTGTTTTTAAATTTAAAAAAATTATTAACTAGATGACTGAGCGCAGTGGGGATGCCGACCGACACTACAAGTTGGGTGCTGCTCAACCTGTGTAAATCCACCATTAATGTAAAGCTTTTTTCACACTCATCCTATCAACTATATGTATAGAATTACCTAAATAGTCTCACTTGGTTTATATTGTTTTGACACGATGCTGATACTGTTGCGGGTGTTTGGTGGATAGAAACAGCAGGAGCTAATCCATTCTAGATAACAGGAATGATCACATAATGGTCAGTTACTTGAATTAAATGATGATTAGTTAATTCTATAACTTTCATCAACAATTAGCCATTTGTTTGGGTAAGAAATAGGGGCCTGTATCCGTAACCGGTCGAAAAACCCGATCCACATACCCGTCGTCTTCTTCACATATCAGATGAGAATCGGGGGTGGTCTAGTACTCTGTTTTCTCTGTAAAACTTATCCAAAGTGTCAAATTCCTTCGGATTGATTCAACTAAAAGGTTAAATCATTTAAACGGGTACTATTCTATTTTCTTTATGTTGAATAGAAGAGTATTTTTTGTTTTTTTTATTTATTCTTCAAATGGATTTTGAAACTGAGAATCGATTTTTTTTTTCTTTAATGAAGAGATACTGAGATTGATCGATTTTGTTCGATCCGATGGATCATTGGATGAACTTTAAACTATTGATTTGCTTGTTTGATTATATTTATCTGAAATTTATGATCAATTGATTGATTAGCTCAAATTCAGAACTCAATTTTATGAAATTGGTAGACACAAAATGTTGATTTTAATTTTCTTGTATAAAGTTTGTGACTGACATGGTGCAAATTTCCCATCACATAGAAGGCCTCCTTTTGGGTCGGCCGATAAAAAAAGATTTTTGGTATAGGGAAAGCTGATTTTTTTATGGGAAAACATTTAAAGGGGAAAGCTAGTATTATTAAGATGTGTACACGGGAGATATATAATGAAATTGAATTTTACAAAGGAATTATATTTTATTACCAGATTACCCTTGACCAAGCGACTAAACACATACTATACCCAGCTTTTTTTCTTTTTGATCGAGAAAGAAATGATGTTTTTAAAGAAGAAAAGAATACTTTGTACAAAAAATTACAAAAAATTACAAGTATGAAAAACAAAACGGATACAATTCAACGTAATTGTAAGAGATTGATGTGCTCTTGATAATTTAGTGAAATAAACTCTCCCAAGAGAACAGACACATACCCAACTAACTAGAACAGCGACAAAAATTCATTTCATCTATAGAGGAAACAAAACACTTTTGGATTTTCTTCCTTGAATTCTACTCTCATGCTTTTTGATGGCGTAGTTTATTTAATCAACGAATTTATCTCATATTGTAGCTCTTTCTATCTGTTCTATAGGTCTTTCACAAAATGTTTTCTAATAACTCTATTTATCTGTTCCATTTCCATAGCTTACTTTCATAAACTGAAAGAGCTATTTCTGATTTTACTCTAATTTAATCCATCAAGGAATGTATTTTTCAAGTTTGGGTTTGAAAAAAATTGGAATTTCATTGATATGTAAGTGAACTTTTGTGTTTACGCACGATGGATGTTTGATAAAATGCTTCATTGATAAGGCTATTGTTTACTATTGGTTTTACCAGTATCATTACGCAACTAGTTTTTATAAATCCATTAGAATCTGTTGTGGCGATCTTCATTGACTGTTGTATCATAGAGATGCGAAAGCTATGGACCAGAATCCAGATGAGGTAAAGCATCTTGTAATATCCGTCCCTATTTCAAGGGTATTTTTGTTTTTTATTAAAAGGGTATTTTTGTAATTTATTTTTAAGGTTATTTGTGTCATTTTATCAGTAAGGGTAAAATTGTTTTTTGCTTTTAAAGAATATTTTGGTCATTTGAATTCCTTAGCTTGTGTCTAGCAAATTATATGTTGATTATTTGGATGAAAAAAAATTAATGGTCAAATCTGATACTTAGCATGATATTAGTTAACTTAGTTTAACTTATAAGTAATATATAATTGCCTTAGTGTTAGGATGGTAATTGTTGCACGTGTTTAGCAAAGAAAGAAAATCAAATGTGGAGGAAACATTAATTTACGGGGTGGTCTGCATTTAGTGGGATAACTCCTATGTATTTTTTTGGTGGTCAGTGGGATAACTAATAAGTTAAACGTGTTGGATGTAAAATCCATTAATTATTTCATCACCATATACGTGTCAAGGAAGCAATGGGTAGTGACTTAGTTAGATTGGATCTAAGAAATTTTAGAGTCCTATTTGATCTCGGTCGATTGGCTTACCCGAGTATATATATTTAAGGTTGTTTCTAGGGTTAAAAAAAAAAAAAAAAAGACTTCAAGTTCTCTATTCTTTCTCTGGCTGCACACCATAAGAAGAAAAAAAAGAAATGAAAAGGAAAGAAAAAGAAAAAGAGATACACAGGCAAATAATTACGTGAGTTAAAGCCTCAGTTTTATTATCAAGGGATTTCTTTGTTGTTGATATATTTTTCTTTAATACCATTGGTGCTAGCATTTGAGGTAGGCGCAACACTAACCAAATCTTGTTTTTATTTGAGTTATAATTATTTAAATTCATATTTATTGGTTTTAATTATTATTATGGTGATGTGATTGATGGTATTGTATTTATTGATTTCATGATGATGTTGAAGTTGTGTGATGTATGTATATGTTTGATACATTACGGTCCTTGGGAATTGATGGTTGCTTCCAAAAGACTTGCCTTTTTGACGGGGTACGAGATATCCTTAGGAGTTGAAGATAGTTGCCTCTTGATTGATTGAATTTATTGTTGTTTATGGATGTGGTGTTTCCATGTGTTTGTGGTGTTGTTAATCATGCTAGATGTTTTTAAAAAGGAATTGAAAAATGTTGCATAAAATGTTTTGTTGCTTCTTTTCCTACTGGGTGTCACAACTCACGTCGTATTATGACAAAAATTCCTGATTTGAGGTATGATAAGGAGTTGATCAACGTGGAGCCTAGAGAATAATTTTAGATCCCTAAAATGCCATAGCCTGCCTTATTTATACGCAGTTTTCTACTGTCATACAAAGACAGCAGATACAACAAGGACACATGTGGTGCCTTTGGTTGGTGCGGACGGAACCAAAGTCAGTGCTGTTGCTATTTGTCACAGAGACACCTCAAAGTGGAACCCTGGTCATACGGCCTTCCAAGTACTCAAGGTTAAGCCCGGTGGTGTTCCAATCTGTCACTTACTGAGGATAATATTGTGTGGGTTTCCAAGAACAGCGGAATTTGAAGCTAATGAACTGCAGTGTACACTATTGCCTTGTTCGGTCGGAATCTTGTGATTAGTACTCTCTCCGTTTCAAAATAATAGGCTTGTTTGTGTGCAAAGTATGTACGTTGTGCAAAGTATGCACTATATTATGTATACGTAAAATAAATAAAATCTTATAAGAGTTAAATGTGTTTCATAATTGCATAATGTATGAGAACTGGCAAAGTTGCAACAACTGCTGTTCTCAATTGAATTTTTAGTGCGTTTCACGTTGCTTTACCGTTTACTATATATTATGTATAGTGTAAAAATTGGCAGTAGATAATTGTGATACTTATCGAATCAATTCCTGAGTCCACCTCGTACCAACAATCCCAACCTAATTCAGCTTGGTACCAAAACCCTTCTTTCTTCTACTTTTTCCTTCTGATTACTCTATTCGGTATACCCTGGGCCTTTATTAACAACAGCCCAAACAACATGGATATACTAAATTCTCTTCTAAGAACTCTCGTATTTATCTTCTTTAACAGTAAAAGCTAGTCAAACCAAAGGTGTGATGATAAATGTCTGTTTTCCTAGAGACAGAATATAAATGCACAGGATTCTAGAGATTCTTATGGGAGAAAATGAGTTTTATTGTTATCTTGGTGGGAATGGATTTCGGGACCTTTGGGTCTCTAAGAGCACTTACTAATTTTCTATGAGTGAATGAAATAGGACCTTTAGTTCCACATTAGTCTTAGTTTCAAAGCTGTAAAATATTGTTTGGTGTTGAGTTGATTGTTTATCATTTTAAATTCCTTACAGATTTTGGTTTGATTCTTTTTGTAATAAATGTAAAACATCTTAAGGGACATTTGGTAAAAATTGTTGAATTTTTCGAGTTGTATACATATTTTTAAAATAATTTTGTGTACCCGTGATAAATCCAAAATATATTTGACAGTTATAAATGTCTCGTAAATATCCTATTTTAAAATTATGATCAACTAATTTTTAGACCTTAGTTCTTTCTGAGAAATTCAAGAAATATCTTTTATCTTTCTAAAATGATAAGCCTCGTTCAATTTTGAGTTGTGTATTATTTGATGAGATTTTCTAAGACAAACTATCACAGTTTTGATTTTCTGCAGCGCTGGTCAACTTAGTGTTTGACCGTGGTCTTAGGCTATCAAACGTAATTTAAAAATTCTAGAAAATCAACACCTAATAATAATTTCAATCAGTATTTTATCCATATAATTATCATAAATTTTGGAACTCGTATGAAGCCGGTAAAATTCTAGGAATCTATCTTGGTCTGTTTTAAGTTTTATAATTTAGTGTTAAAATCATTACTTATTAAATAAATCATAAGTGTTGAACGGTGTTAATATTTTAATTGAAAATTAAAGTGTGTTGTGTTTCTGGTAGATTTAAAATCATGTGAAATCAACGGTTAGATTGTTCCTAAATGGATTTCTAAGTTTCCGCTGCGATAGAATTCTTAAAACGAACATAACTAAATTAGCCCAAATGAATTACTTAACGAGCTTGGGCTTAGTAGCTGGGCTTCGGCTATGATATTTACGTAGCACTTCGGATTCTCGGGCAATGGATTCGGGCAGGATCCGGGCCCGAAAATCGGTGTGTTACACATCTTGTTAAATATGAACAGCAGAGATTGCATCAATATCTGCAACCTTACCATAACTGGCAGATGTAAAGCATTCTTGTGATTATAAACCAAACTTGAGATAGTAAGTACTTTGTCGTCAACAGTAAGAGTGGTTACGAAATTCTGAGCTAGCCATTATGTGATTATGATGGCTGTCAGATAAATTTTATAATAGAACTTTAAATTTGGTCAAGATTTTCTTTGCAACGAAAATTCACAATCAGTATAACACATCGTATCTTGATGGATTCACGAATCTCTATTCGTTAGTGTACCCTGAATGAAGGAGACAACAAGAAACATTGATGCATTAACTTATACAGTCCCAATCTGAAACATAGATATGTCGAGGATGAAGAGCAACTCACTTAAATGAATCTCAATGCCGTAATCATATCTTCATCTCTAGTGTTAAGTCAGATTATTAAGCCCAGTTGACCAGGAATTCGGTGCTGAAGGAGCAAACTCATGAAAGAATTGGAATACGCACACATAAAAGAACGATAAGATCTAATCATCTAAGGACAAAACGGTAAACTTCGGTGATTTGTTAGGGAAAGACGATTTTTCACTTCTCCCCTTTAATGACCAAAAGTCAACAGAAATATAACTTAGTCAAGCGATTTTGCTTTCCTACTAAACATATCAGCTTTCCCTATAAGAAAAATCTAAAACAAATGTAAAACAAATGTAAAACAAAAAAGAAATGAACCATATATAGTCCAAGTTCCCTAAGAAGATCATCAGAGAAAAAAAAAACAAAACAAAAAAAAAGACTTAGAGAAATTTCTTTTATGCATGGTCAGGTTAATAAATTTGTTTTTATTAGCACTAACGGTCATGACTCACATCGTTAATAACATTATTGCCAGGAGTGGTACTGATGCGTATCTTAAGATGTAACAGGTAATATAATAGTAGTAAGGATCTTACTAGAACTTAGAAAACCTAATTAAAAATAAAAACATACTAAAATCAAAGAAATAAAAAACTTACATTTAAGAAAACAACAATTGTAATCACTAAACCTAACTCTAGTGTAAAACTCCATCTACCTGCTGATTGTATAGAAGACCTGATGGTTGTAAAGCATATCATAAGTGACTGGGGAGAATAGGATGGCAACAAAATAAATGTTTGGTTTACGAATAAAAAAACTCTAGCTATTCTCAACACTTCCACCCAGCCAGTAAAAGAAGATCAAATCTTATATACTGTAAATGACGGTGGAGAATTGACTGTTATATCTCTATAAAATGCTAAAATAGCCCAAAAGTACAACAATGATGCGCATAGTACTGATTGGTCTTTTTTTTCCTTGAACCATAAAAATGTTTGTGTGTTAATCTGTTCATAGAATCCTTGCAGCAAATACAAAAACGGCTAGTACATTGCATTATGTAGATCAAATATGCAATCCATGTAAAAGTGGGGAGGAAACCATGATACACATCTTCATAAACTCTTTGCTACTGAAGTATGAAATGGTAATTGTGGTCAAAATCATGCAGTCTTTCAATCTCTCACCTGTTTTGAAGAGTGGATAAACAATTGGTTCAGTAACACTAACAGTAAATTGCATGGGACAACCACCTATGCTACTGGTTTATATGGAAAGCTAAATGAATTCATCTCTAACAACATAAAAATGGATGCACATCAAACTGTAATCAGGATCAAACAACATCTTTGTGAACACCATAGAGTGCATTCTCTCTAGGATCACATCTTGAACAATGTTCACTACAGGAAAATGGATACTATCCAAAATATCACTTTCTCATCAATAGGGAGATGAAACTTTGGGACCACTATAAAAATGTGCACCCTGAAACACCCTAACTCCCTGAATATCTATACTGCTCTAATAACTTTTGATATTGCAGGAATCTGCATTGGGGCTAGAGGATATTCCAGACACCATGGACAACATGAACTCTGGACAAGAGCAAATCTAGCCTTTCAATGGACTAAAGAGATGAAGCAGACAAATGTGGCAATTGAAGCTGAAGATATGGCAATCTAAAGAACTTCAGATCTCTTTATCAAGATGTTGTCCATGGAAAATTTCCACTGTGCTATCATACTACTTACCAACGAAATAATGATGAGATACCTAACATAGCTTCTTTTGTTCTTGTTAATCTAAATGTAATAAACAGAAACAACAACTCACATGCTTATTAGCTGGTCACTATCTGTGAGGAATGCAATCTCCATTCTCCTACTACTTGATATGGACATATTTTAGCACTTTTAAATTGTAATCTGAACCCTAACCAAGTTCTCGTTTTTTCCAAAGCTGGCTAGGCTATTCGTTTCATGTTATCGACATTGTCTTTGCCTATTTTTCTAATTTAAATAATAAGATATCTGCATCGTGCGCAAACTGGTGGTCCTAAGCCACAACACGAACCAATAATAAGGAAGGATAAAAATTGCGTAATGGAAGCGAAAATTATTAAAAACACGGCAGTGCTAGGGATGGACTAATGGAGATGGACTAGGACCAATTTGATCCACCTCCCCTCCACCACAGGATTTAGGAAGAGTGGGGTTTTTAAAACCCGAATGAGACCCAAAACAACATCCAATGGCTGGATTTTAATGTTTCCAACAATTTTGGTTCACCTTTAGCTTTTCTGTTAAAAAAATTTATTCGACCCCGGGGCCAGGACTGAATTGCTCTGCTCCGTCCGTCCTACATCCACTCTGCACTGACGTTTCCGCTGTATTCGTCAGCTTAAGAAGTTACTGCTGTGAGAAGTTATTCCCTCTGCGCAGTGTTGGAGATTTTCTTCTTCTAGAGTTCGTTTTCTCAGTATTCGTCTCCTGAATCAAGGTCGTCGGGATTTGTGGTGGATGGTGGAATGAAATTGGAAGTGGTCTTAAGGTTTGATTTTCCCCTCTTTATGATGCCAGCAGCCAGGGTTCTGTTTAATTTTGTCTAATTTGAACTGAAATTACTTGTTTATGGGGATTTTAGGTTGTATTATTGTAGTGGGTGGCTATTGTGATATAGCTGAGAATTGGGTTTCTTTATAATTACATATATCCTGAGATTCAAATCTAATGTCAAGAATGCAAGTCGAGATCACAATTAGTTATTAGTAATTGGTGATACGCTCCAAATCGTTTCTAAATTAGTCATTTGTCGCAGCTTTGCACATTAGGAAGATACTTGTACTTTATCTTTTCCCAATCTAGCTAAAAAGAGAGTTGTTTCTATTATGGATTTTACATTATGTATCTATTAATTTTAAGGTGCTTATGCCAATCTATTTATTAATTGTTGCTCAGGGCTACTTAAGAGTCCAAATAGGGGGGCACTTGTTATTCAGGAACCAAGTTTTTCTTCTTGAAATTTCACTTGGTTGAGATGTTCTCTGTTCGATTAGCTTTGTAGTTGCACCTCTATGGTATACTGTGTACAGCTACCAGTTTTAATGAACCACTATGAATACTATGTTACGTTTCTTAACTGACATAATACATTGTTCCTGTGGAGGAAATCCGAAGGTAGGGGAGCTGGTGGCTGAGGAGTCAAAAGGCGCAATATGTGGAGTCCTTGCGTACTCAGATGTTTTCTTCGTTGCTGCCATAATGTAAGCATCAGGAGGTGGAAAGGGTTCTGAGTCTGCTCCAGTTTTCACTCAACTCCTAAAGGACGCTGGTTATTATACTGTAGGCATAGTAACTTATATTCATTCACTTTTGAAGGTATGTGTTCCTTTAAGTTGCATCCGAAATACTTTTCAGTCACTTGTCGTTCCCATGCCAATAGATAAATAAATGTGGGCACACTTCATATGTTTTAGTTACAAAGCACACTAAACAGGTGAATACGCTTATCTTGTTCTCTATATTGTTACAGTTACAGCTTGCTACTGTTCTGGTCTATAACATGTATAGACCCACCCAAGCAGGCCCTTATCCCGATCTCTAGTAGTTAAACATTTATCAACTTCAATATTTGCAAATATTCTGAACCTTGATGGTGGATAAGTCTATCCTGTACTTTATAGTGGGACATGTAATTGCCACTGTTCTGGTCTATTCCGTATATGCTATATGTTATAATTATAACCATCTTTTGCATTCTCAGGAAGCTATTGAAAACCCACATTTCTGTGGACACTTTATTCTTATACTCAATGACTGGTTGCTCGAGGTAGCTCCTGCTCAAACACCTCTTTAAGAGGAAGCTTTCCTTTTGGCTGATGATGTACTTCCCCAAGGTGTTCATGGAATCTCAGATTTATAACTGTGAGCATCAACTTCACAATCTGTGTATCTCATAACCTCGTATTTGTTCGTTCTATAGTTAATGTTGTTTTATTTTCATGTCTTGATCCAGATTCCAGGCTTACTGATGAAAACACGGGAACAGCAATGCTTGGTGTCAGGGTTTCCATTGGCAAGAACCGAACTCAAGAGGCAGCACTACAGCCTACAGAAACGTCAGCTTGGTTTTTAATATTTTTGATTGAAAGGACCAGACTTTGCAAGAGGAGAACAGAGCGTCACAGGTATTTTATTACCCTATCTGAATATCAAGTTCAAAAAGTCGAGATGGGTTTTCACTCTTCTCGGTTTTTAGGTGCAGTCAAAACCAGCCGCATGGTGTTCGCTAATTCTGATCATACTTTTTTGCTGAGTTGCACAAATACTGGTATGGGTGTGCGATGCCAATATGCTTTTGAGGATCGGATACGACTTTTCAGAAAATATATATCTTTACTTTTTGCCTACAAATATGATATTGGTGTTGGTATTGGTACCCGACATGATACGTCTCTGACATGGGCACGGACATGCTCTACAAGTACCGGCGCAACCCAGCTGTTTTGTTAGTACTGCAGATTATAACCAGCTTAGCAGACCCAACTGTGGACATAATCTTTGGGTCTGTAATTGATGATAGATACACAGGCGAGGTGCATGTAAACATGATTGCCTCTAGGTTTTCCCGAACATTCCAGAAATCAGTTTTCTTGGATCCCAAATCATCTAAGGGGGAATCTGTGTAGCCGCCTAAATTTTTTGGTCATTTTCCCATTTGGCGGAAAAGGGCCTGCGCAGCTCTTTTGGGCGCTGAATGATCTTTTGGGGACTACTCAAAAAAGGTGGGGGACTACTCTTCTATTTTGGGGTGGATATTTGAAGTAAATTTGAGCCACCCCTTAACTTGGTTTTTTTCTAATACCAAACTTGCCCTTGGTGATTAAATTAGTTAGTGTAATGATTAATTAGTGTTAGTGTAATGATTGATTAGTGAGGTTAGATTAATTAACTGAGTGTTTTTAAAAGAATAATTTTTGAGAAGAAGGGGGTTTTGGTTTTTTTTTTTTTAAGATGGTTGATTTCGAAATGAGGGTTTTGGGTACTTAGGTATACTTCAAATTTAGTTAATGTTGCTTGAATTGACAAAAACTTTTGAAAAAATGAGAAATTTATAAACTGATTTCGACCATGGAAATGAAGTTCGGCTACGACATCTGAAGAACAGGTAGCCGAACTCATCTGCAAGTGTAGTTCGGCTAATGGTTCTGAAGACACAGGTAGCCGAACTCAGCTTTAATGGAGTTTTTGCCTTCAGAGAAAAGTTCGGCTAGGAAAAAGAAAGTTGCGACGTAACCGAACTAAAAGTTCGGCTGGGAATTTTTTTCTCGACGTAACCAAACTCAATATATAGGTTTTCAGAAAAAAGTTCGGTTAGTAGAAAAAAATTGCGACAAAACCGAACTAAAAATTCGGCTAGGAAAAAAACAAAAAAAAGTTGCGACGTAACCGAACTAAAAGTTCGACTGGGAATTTTTTTTTGCGAGGTAACCAAACTTTTTTCTGAAAGAAAAAACTCCATTAAAGCTGAGTTCGGCTAGTTCGACAAACTGTTTCACATAATTCCTAGCCGAACTTCTCTCTGCAACTTTCATTTTCAACTCATTTTGATGATTACTTCTCATTTCTTCAACCAAAAACGAATGACAAGTAATGGGTTTATGAGAATATCTTCGTTAATGATTTAAATTAAGCTATATACATAGAGGTGGTGGTGGTGGCAGTTGGAGGTGGTAGATGATGGGCGGCGGCGGTGGTGGGAGGCGGTGGTGGGAGGAGGTGGTGGTTATATATATATAGGTGGTTATTAGGTTGGTTTTAAATTAAATTAGGTTAAGGGTAGGTTAGTCATTTCCACACTTTAGGACACCCCTTATAGGGTAGACATTCCTATCACAAAATAGTCCCCCTTCATTTTTGAGTAGTCCCCAAAAGTCCGTTCTTTCTCATTACGCGGCCCGTGCCTGGGCTCCGCCTTAGGTCTATTGAGTAAGAAATAGATAAATGTATGTTCACTTCAACTTTTTTAGTTCATATGATTTTAGTTACAATGCATGCTAAGCGCAAGTGACCGTAGCTTGGCAATGAATGTTAGCAATTATTCCTAAAGCAGGGCCTAAATGGTGGATCTGTTTATCCGGTTCTGTATGGTGTGTCTGTATCGGCTTGCCCCTTTTCTGGTCTATTACATGTACAGACTTATCCAAATAGGGCCTACGTGGTGGAGAAGTTTATCCTGTTCTCTTATAGGGTAACATGTATCAACTTGAGTATTCGCAAACATTCATCCAATACAAAGCTGGACCTATATGGTGAACAGGTTTATCCTGGTTGCCGATAGTGTAACATGTATCAACTTGAATGATTGCAAATATTCATGGAATACAAAATTACAGACCTGGTTTATCCTGTTCTATACTGTGGGACATGTATTTGCCACTATTCTGGTCTATGCATTATACTTAGGTTTTAAATATAATCATCTTTTGCAGGATTTAGAAGCTGTCAGAAAGCTACCAGCTTCAGTGGACACTCTAATCCTTATACCCAACATCGGCCGCTCAATGTAGCTCCTGCACAGACACATCTGCAAGAAGCTTATCCCTGGTAGTGTGTAGGTAAATTTAGGGCTTGTCCTTTTATTTCCCTGAGCTTCAAATTTGCAATTTGAAAAATAAGTTGTTAACCACTGCTGATATATGCTCCCCTTCGTTGTAAACTTGAATGTGCTGGTGAAATTGAGCTTTCCTTTGTAGAGTGTAGGTATTTTTTGCCCTTCTTCATTTATTTCCCTGAAGTTCAAATCTATTATCAAAATAGAAGTTGTAATGAGTAAATTAAGTTGCTAACCGGTGCTGATACATGCTCCCATTTGTTGTAAACCCGAATGCGTTGGTGAAATTAGGCTATGTATAAAATTCCGATTCCCTCAAGGAACAAGTTCTTTCATAAATATTCTTTACATCTATGGTTTGGGTTGTATGTTATGTTTATTGCATTCTATATTGCCATGCTAATTTTTGTTCTGAATGTCTATGCAGGAATGGTCAGGCCTTACTGCAGTCAAGTGTGGAGAAGCAAATCCAAATAGGGGAACACTTGACTCATGGTTGACGTAAAAAGTTACTTGGTGTAATACAACATTTTCTGGTTATTAGATTCTTCCTTGAGAGTCACTTGGTTGAGACTTTAGAAGTTCTGTGCCAAATTCGCTTTGTAGCTGTACCTCCATAGTCTATAGGATTAAACCACTATGAAATTTAGTGAACCACTGTGAACGTTATGTTACGTTTCATAACTGACTGATCTTTTGTGCTGGAATACAGGTACTGGGGGAAATCCGGAGATAGGAGAGCCGGTGACAAGGAGTGAAAAGGTGCAATATGTCAAGTCCTTACTGACTCAGATGTTGTTTTTGTTGCTGACGGTGCTGGGTTTGCTCTAGTGGTAGCATCTCGATTCCCTAAGTATGCTGTTTACTTAATCGTAGGTGTGGTAACTTATCCATTCAGTTTTCAAGATCGAAGAAAGGCTATACAGCATACAGGTGTGCGTTCCTTTAAACTGTTTCTGAAATACCTTTCATTCTTTTTTCTCTTTCTCATGCCAATAAATAATTAAATATACACCCACTTCAACTTTAGTTCATAGTATGTTTTTAGTTACTTACCACACTAAGCACAAGCAAGAATAACTGGGCCATGAATGTCGGCAACTATTCCTTGAGTAGGGTCTAAATGGTGGATAAGTATATCTTGTTCTCTATAGTGTGACAGTTATCAGTTTGCCACTATTTTGGTCAATAATATGTACTTCGCCAAGGTGTTCAAGGATCTCAGAGTTGTCAATTTTGCGGATGTAAAAGCTACAGTATAATGAGAGAGAGACAGGAACCAGAATGCTTGGTGTTGGGAGTTCCAACGGCAAGAACCAAGCTGAAGAGGCAGCACTACCAGCAAACTAGCCAGAGCATTTAAAACACCAAAACCAGAATCACGCAAGAGATTTACATTTTGTTATTTGTTATGTCTTTGCGTCCCATTTTTCGTCAGTATTCATATACAAAGCAGGCAACAAACGGTGTTCCATCCACTGACTGGATTTTTCTTGATTTTTCAGTCTTTTGTACGCATTCTCTTTCGAGTGATCTCTGTTACACTTTCTCATCAAAAATAAATTAAAATTTTGTGGACCCATATTACTGTTGGAGTAACCTTGGTTACAAGTTGCCGCTTTTATAAAAAGGCAGTTTCATCAGAAGTTAGAAAGTAAGTGGGAGATTCATAGTTCTTCTAATAATATTTTGACACTTTAGGCCTTATAGATGAAGCACTTATACTTGGTGGGAAAACCCAGAGTTTAAAACACGAAACATAATTTATTTATTTATTTTCATTATTTGCTCTTTTTATGCACAAAGCTTAAGCAATTCAAATCCGAAGAGAACACAAATCAAAACCCTCCCAAGTCTAACAAAAATGTAAAAATTGGTGGAGTATAATATACTACAAAGGATGAGCCACCAAACTCATATTCAACCACTTGGTATAGCACCAAAAGCGACCATTTGAAAGTTGTCATGGCTTGGCAATGGCACAAAACTCTTTGTGCCAAGTGACATTATATTTGTCCACGCTGGTGACTTGCACCTCTTTTGTCTGGATCTGACTCGATCCGAGTCAGATTATATTATTATTTTTTTAGGTCTGACTCAGGGTATTTTGTACTCGCCCCCTCAACTCTTTTTTCTCTTTTTTAACTTTCCCCTTCCTCCCTCCCCGCTACTCAGAAGCTATGCTCTTTTTCTTTTCCCTTCGTTCCTCACTCACTGAGCCTTAAGTTTCGATCACTAGTTTATCATCTTTCAGTGCAAACTCTAGTCGCTTGATTGGAATTATCAACTGTTTATCATCAAGTTAAGAAGAAAAGGAAGGATTTGAAAAAGAGTTTAATGGAAAGTTTATTCCAGAGGATAAAATTTCTTTATTTTATGAAAAGATGAAGGATACTGTTGTTAAAATATGTGTTTCTCTAGATCATATTGAAGCAAATGATGAAAATGAAGTTGTGGCAATGAACAATCAAGAAGATGTGAGCAGCACTCGCCGAAAACAGGCTGCTGCTGAGGTAGGGGTAGTTAGATTTGCATTTGGAACAGGAGTTGTAGTAAAAAGGGGTTATGTCCTGACTGCCGATCATGTGGTGTCTGGTGCTAAACATGTTTTTATCAGAAAAATGGAAAAGATTGATTATTACCATTGTAGCATTGTTAAGTCTGATGAAGCTATAGGTTTAGCCTTGCTCAAGATTGAAAGAAAAAAAGTCCCGAAAGTGATACAATGATAGGTTCTGAAGCTCTATACATAGGTCACCCAAAAGGTTATGACTATTCATTTTTAAGAGGAACTGTTGCACAGTCGCGTAGTGTGTGCTCGGGTAAAATGGCTAATGAATTCTATGTCAACAATCTTCATGGAGCTGAAGGTTCGTCGGGCGGACCTGTTTTTGATGGCAATGGTTTGCTTACTGGCATACTTTTGCCGGAAGATTGTCATACAAGGTTAGCTGCGTGCGCCCATATGGATGTTGCAAAAGAGTTTTTGGCAGAAATCTTGCCTGGACAGGTATGGCTCTCATTATCAATTTGGATACTTAAACATAACTATCTTTTATATAGTTTTAGTTAGGCGAATATAAGCAATTGCTAGAAGATAATGTAGTTAGTTTCCTATATAGTTTTAAGCCATGGAATTGAAATATTTGTGTTGAACTTTTTGACATTGCACACTCCCTCCTCAAGGAATCAAAGACGGTTGTTTTTGGCAGTATTTTTGAGAATTTAATTGAGTAGATAGATGGATCAGTACAAAAGATACTTATATTGTCAGCAGTTGTCTAGAGATGAATGAAAAGTGGATTATGAGACATTTACATACTTCCATCATGTGCCTCTAAAACAAGAAGTATAATACCATAAATTCTATAAATGACCCGAGTGGTCTCTGGATTGATAGTATTGATGTGTTGCATAATCTGATCCGAAATCGTTTTATGAATGTTGGTACTTTTTCTAATGCCTGGCATCATTATACATTTTGCATTTTGTTAGTCAACTGTGTATGTAGAAGGCATGTTAGGCTGAAGACATCACTCCATGTTTTGTGTTGGTTTACATTCAGAAGTTTCCGTTTACATTTTTTATTTTATTTTTTTGATCAGAAAAAGGATAGTTTCCGTTTACTTATCCTTGCTCTTTGTTTGACTTTTTATTTTAAATGTAGTTGGTCTCTTTGGATGCAGACTTTACTTTAATAGTGTAATGATGATCTTGCTTGTGTTAGTAGTATGTACTAAGGATTACTAGAATTGCAGTATTTGTACCAAGGGAAGAGTAGGGTCATTACAACTGCTAATATCTGATATTATAATGTTTCAGAAACCAAAGAATGGAGCTGTTGGTGATAACAAGGACAAGGACGATGATGAAGAGGTAAATTTCTCTAACACCAGTTCCTAATAACATCACGATTGTTAAATCAAAGAAGATGTAAAAGTTTTTTTGATATAACTTGTAGTCTGAATGATAACGAGGACAGCATTCAAGAACGATCTTGCTTGTGTTCGTAGTTGCAGTATTTGTTATTGGGTTTTTGGTCAGCGGAAAATAGGGTCGATGGATAGTAAATGATTTTATAATGTTTCAGGAACCAAAATACCTAGTTAAAGCTAGCGGATTTGATGGCAAGGGTGTGGAGGATGAAGACAATGGCGAAGAAGAAGACAACAAAGAAGAAGAAGAAGAAGAAGAAGATGGTGATCTGGTAAATGTCCATCGAATATAATGTTCAATTTGATTATAGTATCCGTGTCACTTCCGTTCTGACTTTATTGATTTATTTTCTTATATGCAGGTTTTCATTAAGTTGGCTAAATTGTTTGGTGGACATGGGAAAATTTTGAGGATAAAGGGTTCGTACTTTTTAGTCCAGTTAACTTGAAGTTTTTTATTTTTTTACTTCTTTGAGTATAATGTCAATGATAAGTGCCCAGATCTACCTTTCTTATGATGCTGATTTTAGAAGAAGTTGATGATATTTTTTATGAACACAGGTATGCGCTCATTGAATTTAAGGATACAGCAGGTGTCAACAAAGCGTTACTTAAAGATGGAAGTAGATTGTTCGGAAAAAGAATTAAAGTGGAAGCTGTTAATCAAAACCAACATAAAACTCAGTGAGGCAAGGTTCATCATCTTCTCCTTTTACGTTTTACCCCCTGATAACTATATTTGTAATGTAAGTACTTGACAGGGCGTTGCCCATGGCATACACTATCCCTATATGTAGATTACCCAGGCTATGTGGGACTTCTGTAGCCTAACAAGCAAAACATTATGTTTCAAGTATGGGTTAAATTTACCTAATCTCCACTTATTCGAGTGGAATTCGTAGTTTAGATCACCGTTTACTGTATCCTGTATTCCTTAATCACCCTTTTAGAGAAAAAAAGTCTTAAGCTATGAATTCTGCTGACAGTTTTTTTCTTTATTTCTGCCTGTTAACTGCGGTATCCGGAAGTCCGATTGATGATGGTGACTTAAGGGAGTACAAGGTCAGTTCACAACTGATCTAGACTTCTCTGAACAGAGAGCAAACACTATGGTTGGGAGCCTAGGATTCTCTGATCTAGACTTCTCTAAGTGAATTCTCTTTGTATCGTGTTGTTAAACATAAATTTACTTGTACAGTACCAGCAGTTTCTCGCTCAACGGGATCAAGTCTGGTTTTCATATTTTCCAATGCAACAAACGACTTTGTTTTTCTCCGGCAAAGCTCAAACGGATCGGTATTTATTAAGATAATGAAAAGGAAGACACGTTCTTTTACACAACCATGCTCAACTCTGATCGCATTATGCCTTTTGTCTGTCGTTCATAACCACTGCTAAGAGCAAGACTATGGGATAGACAAAGACAGTCTTTCAAAATGAGCATTATGCCTTTCGACTGTCTTTCAAAATGAAAGGCAGTCTAGCTGAAAGAGTGTAAAATCCATCGTGGGATAGATTGGAGTAATAACAGATTACATGGCAAACTGTTTGTCTTTTTTTAATCATTTTAGTTTCATAAGGCAAACTGTTTGCCGTTTTTTTCATTTTTGTTTTATAAGGCAAACTGTTTGCCATGTATCAAAGACTTTCAATCACTCCTTCAACTGAAAGAGAAGGTGATTGAGTTTGGGGGTGAAAGGGGTGAGGTCCTAACCTAACCACGGTCTTTCATTTTGAAAGAGACTCTCAACCCCATAGCCCTGGCTCTAAAGAAGCCGGTGAATCAAATTGAGTCTTTACTATATATATATACATATATATATATATATAGAGCTGCTTCACATACTACCTACCACTAAAGGCAACCTACATATTTCACGATGACCGAAACAAGAGAAACAGTCTCCTGGTGGTAACTAGACATCACCCATCATCGCCCATCGTTCCTTAGGAAGACACCAATTGCAAAGACGATGTCACATGAATACATAATCAAATAGAGCATTACCATTGCAAATTTAAACTGTTAAAATAACAGAAAAGGATGAGTTAAATGGATCGTTTTGGCCTTGAAAGTTTTGACTTCGGAGGCAACAAGGGGAAGCCTCCAAAATTTACAAAATAATACTACCTTGGAGGAAAAATGATATTTTTTTTCATTTATACCTAAAACTAAACCAAATTGAAAAAATGAAAATATCAGATTTTCTAAAACAGTGGGAATAGCAAGTACCAATATACTTGGAAAAATGGAGAACACAAGGAAATGTGCCAAGACGTGTACTTCGATTTGCATTGACTAAAGTGAGTGAGATTAAATTATCTGTAAAACTTATCTGGTATGCTTAAAAAGAAAGAAAAAAAAACTTACCCCGCTGAACAGCTCGGAGACCATGGTGTTTTTCACCAACTTGAATTTTCATAACAACTCCATTTCTAGTGCTTTCGCAATTTTATCCAATATGATAGCTTCAAACTAACAACCAAATTATACAAATTTCATAAGATAATAAAACCATAAAGATTATAAGATAATGAGATAATTCTCGAGGTTAAGGCTCTTATAATTATGTGGCCCGTATATGGTTGTTGATGGTGGTTTTTTGACAAAGGGAAAACTTATAAATTTGCTTATGAATCCGAATAAAAAATACATAGTTTATTATACTTATAGGCGTCATCAATGACAATGGAGTTTTGTACCGATCCCCTATGTCATGTCTATGAATATGTATATGTTGGGGCTTTACCCAGCTGAAATCTCAGTATTTAGTATTTAAACAGAGCTCACCTATGTATCGAATCGACATTGATTGGACATCTCCTAAATGGATTTACCACTGATATGGAGCAACATTGTCCTCATAATGCCATTGGTGCTAGTTGCAACTCCAGTCCAGATGTTCCCTGACTATAAAACAATAACGGGTATATCTGAAGTCGTACAACTTCCACGACTAAATTCCTTGAACATTGTTAGAGCATAGCTCGGTTGAATCCACCAAGCGTTGGTATGTCAAGTTTGGTTGTCATATTTTAGTATCAAAACTCATCTAGAGTCGCTTGATTAAATACTAGAGTCAACTTCATTTAGGTTAGACTAGAAAGTCTAGGATTGTTGAGATGTACAAGTATTACTCAAGACCCGAAGATTGTTAAGAAGTAACGACTACAACGAGGACATCATCCTTCCACTTGAGGTTAGTAATATTTGTTAGACTTTATGTTGGTTTAGCAACAAATCAGGCTTAGCTAAGTTAATCTATGACTAGTTTTAATCTAAACTGGATTAAGTATATGCCAGATTAAGAAAAGATTAGAGTTAAATATAGGAATTAGATTAGCTTAATGTTAGCTGAGGTGTCATGTTGACTAAGCATGACTCACCTAGTGAGGTGTCATCCAACTAATGATGGACAGGTTGGATGACACACAACTACTTAAATATTGACTAAGCCCTCTTCTAACAAGTAGAAGTTAAGTCATTGAATCCTCAATTACTAGATGATTTATGTTTTCTTCTTCTTGTACTTACATAATTATGTATCATGCTTCTGTTCTGCTCTTACCGATGTTAATCAATCCAGAAACAACTAAGTGTTGATTCTGCTATTATTAGAGATTATGTTTAGCTAATGATAGGAAGTAATGATTTATTTCATACCTATTTCAAATGTTGTAGAGCATGTAGATACTAGGGTTAATACTTGATTTCATCATATGAGTTCTATATAATCATGTTTAAGAGTAAAACATATTGATTATGAAGCTGAAATTCTAACATTCTACTTCTATTTCCTCTAGTAATTACATGTTCTTAAACTAGGGTATATACAGAATTAAGTTTTGGTTTAGTTACCCATTGATAGTGTTCTTGTGTGTGTTCTCCATTAACTTCTGTTGCTGGTGTTCTGGTTGAATCAAGCACCAAACATCAAAATGAGGCATAATGAATCCAGTATCATGTGGAATAGCTATAATTTCCTGACGCACAAAGTCGTTGTCAAGAAGTACACAGATTTAGCAACAGTCTTTTTGGAATATGGAGGTTGCACATCAGTGGGAGCGAGTTGGTTAAAGTATTGCTTGTTGCTGGAACGAATCTAACTGCACAAGATACACAACATCGACAAATTGATTTGCATATGGCAGCTGTGGTTAATGATATGGAGTACATGGAGTGGATGTATTCTTCGATTGTGCAGGCTTTAGAAACTTAGAGGATAGCTCTAAATGCTACACGCAACCTAGTAAAGTTTATGTTGTGGGAATGGGCCATATCGAGATGGTTGTCTCGCCTAGTCCAGTTGTTTCAAGACCATCAGTTACAGGGCCTTATATGGACAAGTAATGGTTCTAGGTGGGCAAAGTTTTCTGTTGGTTACTGGGGATATGCTGGAAGAATCCACTAGCTGATGTTTAGGCTCTAGATGTAGTTGCAATGTCTTTTGAATGGCGGAAAGTTGGAGTCTAAAGAAGAAGGTTAACTCGTATCCATGCATGTAACTGCAAACGCACCATTGAGGACTCACTTGTGCTGCAAAAGGTTCAAGCTTCCAAGGGATTTTGGTCAAGATGGTTATTGCCTGCTGAACATACAACTGCAATTTCGATGGTGAACTCTTTGGTTGAGGCTCGGTACGCTCAGCTAGAGAATTTGTATAGTGGTATGATGGGCATCAGGATTTCAGCCAGTTAATACCTAATTAGAAGGCTGGGACGACATTAGTTCTTGCGTAAGGAAAGCTCATAATCCAGTCATGCTCCATGACAGGGACGATTTTTCCATCCGATAATGGTAAAATGCAAGAGCATCACTAACTGCAAATAATTTCTGGGACTCTGGAATGGATGACAGATTGAGTTCTTATGCTTTTATAGAATAAGTAGCACTCAAAGATATAGTTCCGTTGCTCATGTTAATGTTGTATGAGCGTATAACACTGTTCTATCAGATTCAGTTCATAGACTTGCAAGGAAGGAGCAGTGTAAAGAACTTTCAAAACAGATCAAAGATATCAATGAAGTTGACGGAATTGTTCTGTTCTGGGATGTTAGTGTCGCAGGTGGTGCACTTTATCAAACAACAAGTACCTTGGGTTGGCAGTGGAAGAGTTGGTCTGAGTTTACCAACTTCCATTCTTGTATAAGGTTCCCGGTGATACCTCTGCCGAAAATATTTCTCAGATCATTGAGACACAACAACTCAGAATGTCCCTGGGTTTGAGAGTCTGTTAATTATTAGTCATACCGGTGGCTGATTTCTAAATGTTTTTGACGTGAGTATTGCCCTGGTTCAGTGGGAGGAATTATTTTTTTTTCTATGCTCAGGAGTTCCATGGGTTTACGGCAATCAAATGGAATCTGGATTATAATGAAGGCAAGTAAAGTCACAGAGATGTTAGAGACAGTCCTAGTTGGCTCTTTGAGTTGTACTACGTATAATGGGAATTGCTCAATCGTGGCTTGTTGCTGTGTGGCATCTGAATCTGATCATTGAAGGGTTTTTCCTCCATTTGACTTCCTCTACTTTGATGTCAGGTATTTCAGCCACAGTCAAATTAAAGGTATGTTTTCCTTTGAGGTACAGATTTAGACTTCATAGTATACTAACTATGTCATCTGATTTTAAATTTCTGAAAATTGTAATTGTATGTAATCTGTACTTTTTCATTACTCGACTAAGCGTTTCCAAAGTAATGCTTTGAGAGTAATGAAAGAAATTTAATGAGAATAAGTGATGATTGTTGTAGTCTTGATGTAACTTTTATCTTTTCCATGTGTCGCCAAAGTGATATTTTTGGAGCTAATAAAAGCTACATATTTCATTATGAAAGGACTATGTAAACTTGCGTTTCAAATGTTGTTCGCATGATGATTCCCAAAGTTAATCATACTTGTAACGTCTGTAATGGAGCAAGGTAATCTATTTATACATAGTAAATGATAGGTCTTTTCGACCCAAAGGTTTAAGAGGTCCGTTGAGTACTATGTATAGGCTGATTAGTCTTGTTTTTTGTTTGGACTTTAGTATATCACAAGTTTACCCAAAGGTGATTTGTGATGGTACTGAATCTGTATTAATGTTTATCAGGAGTTGTGTTATATGCCTAAAGAGATGATTGTTACTTTAACAATGTAGTTCATGTCATCTGAATAAAGATAGTAGTTGTTGTTGTAAGAAATTTATACTATTTTAACATAGAATAAAATGATGAAGTATGAACAATATTGTGTAGTGACGGAATTCTAAAGAACAGTGGGAGCATGATAATTATTGTTCTCTTATCATTTACACTGTTTATATTTCATTGAGAATGGTACAACAAGGTCTCTTCGGAGATAGCTCTTAAATGAGTGCATAAGATTAGAAAAGTCTTTTCATAATGACAACAAAAAGTACTTAGAGATATTGTCCATATTGAGCATAGAAAATATCTTTGGATATTAGAAAGAAGTCTCGTATCGAGTACATAAAGTTGACATAGCTCATATTGAGTACAAGAAGTCGACATAGCTCATACTGAGCACAGAAAGTCTTTGCGGAGACAGCTCATATAGAGTAAAGAAAGTCTCTTCGGAGACATCTCATAAGGAATATAAGCTTGTTGTAGTCTCTTAAGTGAGGAATTAGCAGATGTCAGTTGAGATCATAAGAAATATTTTTGTAGTCTCTTAAGTGAGAATTAGCAGATCTCAGTTGTGATCATAAGGAATCTTGATGCAGTCTCTTAAATGAGACATTGGTAGATCTTTTAAGATCATGGGAAAATCTCTAGCATCAGATATAACAATCTCAGTTGAGATTATAAAGAAGTCTCTTAAATGAGACAAAAGATTTTCTAAAATAAGAAATGTAAGAAGTACCTTAACAAAAACAATTGTTTTTTTCAGAGATCATTTACAATCCTCGGTTTTGAGGTGTAAATATCTTTATTGTAAAGATCAGTTGAATGCATAAAGTTTAGCTTAGAATTGTTGAACGTCTTAGTTTTCTGATTATGGAAATGGCGTATGCATCTTCTAAATGGTGTGTAGGTCTTCATAGTCGAACGCTAACGTGCTTTTATCTTGAGCCTGCAGTTTTCTGTAAAGAATTTGTCGCTAACCAAAGTGGGAGATGTTAGACTTTATGTTGGTTTAGCAACAAATCAGGCTTAGCTAAGTTAATCTATGATTAGTTTTAATCTAAACTGGATTAAGTATATGCCAGATTAAAGAAAGATTATAGTTAAATATATGAATTAGATTAGCTTAATGTTAGCTGAGGTGTCATGTTGACTAAGTATGACTCACCTAGTGAGGTGTCATCCAACTAAATATGGACAGGTTGGATGACACGCAGCTACTTAAGTATTGACTAAGCCATCTTCTAACCTCTTGTATATATCCAGAATTTTGTGATTTTCCATTAAGCTAAGCAAGAAGAAATAGAAGTATAAGCTAAGTCATTGAATCTTCAATTACTAGATGATTTATGTTTTCTTCTTCTTGTACTTACATAATTATGTATCATGCTTCTGTACTGCTCTTACTGATGTTGATCAATCCAGAAACAACTAAGTGTTGATTCTGCTATTATTAGAGATTATGTTTAGCTAATGATAGGAAGTAATGATTTATTTCATACCTATTTCAAATGTTGTAGAGCATGTAGATACTAGGGTTAATACTTGATTTCAGCATATGAGTTCTATATAATCATGTTTAAGAGTAAAACATATTGATTATGAAGCTGAAATTCTAACAATATTGACTTGATCTTGTTTCCATCCCTAACGTATCTTTCAAGTCGGATTATATTGAAAACATAACATGTGGAGATGTATATAATACTCTAGTGGTTAGACTTGGTCATATCATTATGATCAAAGTGTCAAGGAACTTATTGAATTACGAAGTATAAACGCTTCTCTTTTGGAACTTCGTAAATACGACATCAACATAATCTTTGTATTTAGTTACTTGATTATGTGTAACATATAGGTGTTGATTTCATCCTAGGAAAAAATGTTTTATAACATTTTTTTAAAGGAAGTAGATATATGAACTTGTTTCATAATCAAAGGGGAAATCATGGTTGGTCAGGTTCTTTATTGAATATCTTTTGAATGACCAATACAAGATGACAATGTATAACCTATCTTAACTTATGATGAGAATTGAGGTATAACTGGTCATAGCCTATATTGTGTAGCAAGTTGCAATCGGTCACAAGCTACTTTGTGGAGCATGGTGTAACCGGTCACAAGCTACATTGGGAAGTTAGTTGTAATAGGTCACAAGCTGCCTTTTGGAAACAAGGTGTAACCGATCACCAGCTAATTTGGGAAGTTAGTTGTAACCGGTCACAAGTTACTTTGGGAACCAAGGTGTAACCGATCACAAGCTAACTCGGGAAGTAAGGTGTAACCGATCACAAGCTACCTCTGGTAAGCAAGGTGTAACCGATCACAACCTAGTTTGGGAAGCATGGTATAACCGATCACAACTTACATTGTGAGTCACGGTAGAAAGCAGAAGGGTTACAGAGGAGAGAAGAAAAATGAAAAAGAAGAGAGATTTAATCGAGGATTTTATTTTTTTCCGATTGTAGATCCAATTTTAAATTAATAATTAAAGACAAAATTTATAAAACTGGAGACCAGGTGAACAAATTTCAACCAATCAGAGCAGCCGGAACGTGCACCCCGGTATTATAAAATTAAATATACTAGAGGGTTTTAATAATCACCATGACTTAGATTTATTTAATGATGTAAAAAGTAATAAACAGAACCACATTCAAACTTCATAGGCAATGCGTTAATTCCAAAGTTAGGAGCTTTAACATACTTCAGTCACATTCTCCCGTATAAATTTAGTAGAAATTACAGAAGAAGATAAGAAGCATCATACCTCTTTAACAACAATTCCTATAGAGATGTCTGGAAATTTCCAGGTAATCTTTTCCAATATATCCATACTTAGTTCGGTACATAAATGAACTCCTTTAATTCCATAATAGGGTCGAACAAATTTCCTATGTCATGTGAAAAATACATTAAATCATGAACACTATTATAGTCATTTTATAATGTAATTCAGTATAGAAAAGGGCATTGCAGTAAATAGCCAAATGAACTTCTAAATGGTGATAACGCTCAAATCTCAAATCATGTAATAATAATGTAATATAGTTATTACAAAGTCATACAACAATGCAGTTAGAGCTCAATTAGTTGATAAATAAATAAAAATCCACCTTACATATTCAACTTTAACTCGAAATACGATACAATATTAAGAATAATAAAAAGCTATTGAAGAGAGTATATCAAGCACTTTACACCCATCTAGACAGAGAAATAAAAATGGTTTGAAGAATTTGCAAGAGTCATAGTAAATCCATGTAAGAAAAAAAAAATTGGGTTATGCAGTAAAATGATGAATCATAGTAGAAAATTAAAGAAATATTTGATGATGATCCTAGATTGGTTATTATGTTGAATTGGAGTACATATATTGGGCAGCTCTGAAACATATATGTTGAATCGGAGTATATATTGGGAAGCTCTTCCAAGAATCCAAACATTAGAGGTAACACCGAAAAAAGGTGTTCCAATTTTGCAAAAATAAAAAAATTGTGTTGGAAGAAACTAATTAGATATAATCACAAGGGAGACAATCACATGCAATATGCATAAATCTGGATATACTTGTGTTTTTCGAAGTGTTAAACTCACTTCCGAACAATATTTATAAGCATAAAAGGTGTGTTTCTTCGAGATAAAAGTTAATACCAATTACCTCCCAGTCACCATTTATAAGAGGTCCACCAGTACCACACTAAGAAGAGTTAAAATCAAGTAAGTGAATCTTAGTTTTTTTATATTAGCTAGTGCGAAATATTGAAAAGGAAAAAATATACAGTTAAATTACTTTTGAGATGTTATAGGTCGACTTGAGCATCAATGGACAATATAAACCGCAAGATTTGTCACTGAACAAAATAAACAAAATAAAGCAATTAATAAAATATATCTTGATAAATTATGTGCAATGCATATAAAACTTAACATTTTTACCAGAATGTTCCGAGAGCGGACATTACTTTATATGGTTCCGAGAAAAACCGACTAACATATATCACCTCATCTCCATGGGAAAGATGAAAAGTTTCAGATTGTTGGTGAGGAAGTCCTCCTCTTACAACTGCTTTACTGATCACTTTGACATCTTTCAAAATTGCAGGCGACACCGGTTGAGTTGATTTAATCTTCAAAAGCTCAATGTTATAAAGTACATCATAATCAAACGCACGAACATCATGCCGCATAGTCTTGGAGAATTCTGGTAATGGCACTAATAGTCTTCTCATTCATGATACAAGTATTACTCGAAGACTTGAAGAATGCGAAGAAGTAAAGAGCTACATCGACGACATCATCCTTCCTCTTAAGGTTAGTAATATTTTGACTTGAACTGTTTCATTCCTAACGTATCTTTCAAGTCGTGCTATATTGAAAACATAACTGCGAAGCTGTGAATGATTATACTCTAGTTAGACGTAGTATTAAGGAATTATAATACGAAGTATAATGCCTATCTTTTGAACTTCGTATATAAGACATCGACATAATCGTATGAATGCTATTGTGATTATGTATGGGTATGGGTGAAAATTTCGTCCTAGGAAACAATGTTTTACATTCGTTTAAAGGAAGCAAATTCATAAACTTGTTTTGTGAATCGAAAGGGAAATCGCTAGGATTATTGGTATTGTTATTCATTGCAAATCTTTGGATTACCAATATGTGTGTTTAGTATAACCGCTCATAACTTGTTTATGTATCTTGGTAAAACTATTCACAATGCCTGACTTATGTATCGGTATGACTTTTATTAGTGAAATAAATCTTAAGTAATCACCTGAGATGGTATGATCGATATTTGTAATTGGTGTGACCAATCCTAGTCATTGGGTAACCGATCCTAGCACTTGGTGGGACTAATCACAAGATGTGTAATCGATCCTTGTAGTAGGTTAACAAGTCTTAGTAATTGGTGTAACCGATCCTATGACTTGTGCAACCGATCACAAGTAATACCATGAGATTATGGTAACCGTTCCTGGTACTTAGTTAACAAAGTTTTGGAAACTATTGTAACCGGTCCTAGTAGCCACATGGAGGTAGAACCGAAACTTGTGTTTGGTAGAACCGTTAGACCCATGATTGGTGATTTGATATTTGATCAATCACATAGTTCTTGGAAATCAGATGAATCAATTCTAAACTTGTTTGGAAGTGTGACAAACTGGTTCCAAGATTGTAAATATGAAAAGGATTTACAAAGAAAAAGATGTCGACATACTTTGAACATGTGCAGTAATTCTTATCTATTATTGTTCAAAGATATTCCTTAATAACTAAAGAAGAATCCCGGATCGAAATAAATTGAGAATCTTTTAATAAAGGTTTTTAATTTTATATGCTTTTAATTTCCAGCAATTAAATACATATCTTTAGAAAATAAAAATTGGTAATGTGCATTTACTAATTGGAGATTTTCTTCTGAGATTTCGGTCAATATTTGGACAAAGCATTTCCAGGAATTATGAAAACCGATTTGAGCTTTATTGCATATCTTTGAGAATATTCGGTTTTGGAAATTCCTTAGTGTCCAAACTTCATTGGTCTATAAATATTGAAGTTTGCATTTCGAGCAAACTAATCCTCAAAGCTAGCAAAATTACCTAGTTGTGTTGTTACTGGTGGAGCCGTCTATTCGGAGAGGAAAGTACCCTAATTAGGCGAAATCTCTTACGACCGCTCGTTTTAAAGACTTCTTTGGGATTGAGAAGCTCTACGAGTACCGTTGGTGGGAAACTAGATAATTGCAGTTTATTATTAGTTTTCGATTGATTTGATTGACTAACAATTATTGAACTTTGATTGCACCTAGTTTGTTTATGCTTGAGAATCTTCTCTTCTGATATAAGATTCACTCAAACTAGATCGAAGTATCGACGAGGATCTTTAGACTGTTTGTAGTTCTAAAGACGTCTTGTGATAATCCATCGTTAACAGACTCCATTCTATGTGTGATTGATCACAAGAGATTCAAGTTGTTTGTGTGCAGGTGTTTATTGAAGATCTAAGAAGATTTGAAGACAAAAAAGATTTCTTATTTGAGTTCATAATCTTTGGCGTGCACAAAACTTGATCGGCTGGGGATACAACTATAATCGGTTTATCTTTTGATAGATTGGATTGATTAGTTGCGTAGATCGGCATCAGTATTTAGTATCTTGATCAGATCCTATTATTGATTGCATAGTCTAAACAATTACTTTGGTAGTTGTTGAATAGATTGATATAGAACCCGACAAAGGATTTTATTGGTTAAATGGAAGAGCCTTTTGTCAAACTCATATCACGTTGTTTGAAAAGAGTTGTTACCGAACAGATTTGTTGTTCCTTTACTGTTTGGAATACGAACCAAAGGAATTGTTCCAAGTGCGTGACTTATTGCAAGTTGGAGGCGCAGGGATACTGAGGGAACTAGGTGAACTATAGGTTTAGTTGCTTGGTCTCAACTATACGAAGTTGGTTTAGATTTTGTATATCGGCTTAATTCTGAGAGTATTCAATTATGTACAAGGTCCCTGGGTTTTTCTGCATTTGCGGTTTCCTCGTTAACAAAATCTTGCTGTGTCTTTTACTTTTCTATTTCCGCAATTATAATTGATTTATTATAATTAGAAGTAAAATACACAAACGTTAATTCCTAATTACTTGATAGCAATCCTATAGTGTTTGGTTAAGTCCGAACCTATTATCAAGTAATCATACTTCATTATTGTATTGTCTCGATCTTGTATCCATAGACAATCACACGAAGTGTGAACCGATTCGTTGTATTGTCTCGACTCAGTCCATAGACAATCACTTTCGGAGAAAGGACTTATAGGTTGAAAAGTTTTAGATTGAGGTATATTTGGGTACCCTCGTCTTTTCAGATGGTGTTGAAAGAACTCCGGCTGTTGGAAGAGGTAACAATGATGATGATGATGATGGTGATCAAGATATGCTACCTGTTGGAGGAGGTAATGATGATGGTGATAACAATAATGGAGATAAAGATAAGGATAAAGAAGATGAAATTGTTGAAGAGGAAGAGGAAGAAGAAGAAGGTGGAGAAGAAACAACTAATGATCAACAAACCCAAGCTGCAACTACAACTGAAACCGGAAAGATGAAGAGGGTTATCACTAAACCAGCTGATTCCCACATGCCTCCCTCTCACTTGAAGGTTACACTGAAACCAGGTGAGCCTCCAAAGGGGACCCAAGAAGATGGTGGATATGTTCTTCTTGGATACAAAGACTCATGGGCATGTTAAATCAAAAATACTGTCGTAAGTAATCTCAATCCGTCTTTGTTTTTATTTAAGTGTATCTATCTTAAATTTGCTTCAAGTGTTTGTATTTGTTTTCATTTTGTTTTTTTTGTATTTAGGATCACAAGCATGCCATCCGTCTCTTGAGGCGCCAAGCTTCATGTTCAGTGATTAAGAAATGGCCACTTGACAAGGAATGTGACGAGGTGCAAGCGATTGTCAAGAACTCCGGGTTGTGGCCTGCGGTGGAGAGTTCGATTGTTGAGTATGATAGAGTTACCGTATCTACATTCTGTGAGAGGTTCTATGGAGAGACTAATATAATGTTATGGCGATAACTCCCGATGATGCTCATTAAATTCTAGGCCTCGAGGTTGAGGGAAAAGCAGTCAGTGATGGCTTCGATGATGGAATTTCTTGGGACAAGATCTTCAAATTGACCAAAATTTTGTTCGGTTGGGATCAGCTTGAGACGGAGTCTATGCTTGTGATGAAGGATGATTATCTAAGCAAGAAGTTTAATCTGAAGAAGTTGAGGGACACATTCTCCGGGACCAAGGAAATCTATGATAAGGAAGGAAGGGTGGACTTGGTGCGAATCAATGCTACCGCGTCATCTTATTTGCTATACATCCTGGGCAAATGTATCTTCCCCGACAGTTCAGGAAGCTTGGTCGACTGCAAGTATATTCAACTATTGCATCCCTTTGATCAGATGCATAAGTATTCTTGGGGTACTGTGGTGGTCGCCTTCTTGAACAATGAGTTGACAAAGGCTTCAAGGGCACTCACTACGCAAATCAACGGAAATCTATGTCTCTTCCAGGTATTTTTATCGTCTAAATCATTTATATTTGAAAAATGCTTGTAAGATAAGATTCTTACTAAACTTTGTGTTTGCATAGGTTTGGGTATGTGAGCACTTCCCTAATTTGGTGAAAGCCAACCCCCACATCAAAGTAAATGATAAGATTGCGATTAATAAGCCAACAGGAAAACGATACAGTTTTAAGGGTGCTCAGGATTAGGATATGCCGCAGCAGCTTATCAACATGCGAATCGCCTTGGATAAATTGACTGCGGATGAGGTAATATTTGATCCGTATCGAGATGTTAGAAATGAAGGTTTAATCCAAAAGAGAGACGATGTTGCATTCTATTATGGTCCCCTGTTGTACCCCCATGGATTTTCAATGTATGATCCACATCGAGTAATGCGACAAGTGGGTTACGTCCAAGAAGAACCCCATCCTGATGATGATCCGTTCTTTAAAGTGCAGAGGGAATCATGCACCACATCCCAAAAAAGTATTGGCGTCCATTACGCTCCAGCACCAGGTAAATCTCATTGGGACGATAGAAGTAACTGTAAAGCCGATACGAGTCTTTTGGACGAGGTGACCGAAGGTCATGAAGATCATGAAAATTACATGTCGTGGTATTTGGGTTTTGCTCGTCCTACTGTGATTAAAGAACAAGCTGTTGAACAATCAGCTCGTAAGAAGAAGATGCCACCGAAAGACCCAACTACAAGTCTTAAGAACTTTGTAAGTATTTTAGAGTTGTTCTTATTGTTTTAAGATTACATTATCGAATTAGTTTATTAATTGTTTGTTGTTTAATTGAAAATAGAAGGAGCATTTGAAGACCCTTGTGAAGATGATGTGTTGTGCGAGAGAAAGAGGAGAGCCTTTGTCGATTGAAGAGCAAACTAAGCACATTGACTATGCTAGCAATGTTGACAATGAGGATGCCGACGAATTGTGGGAGCAAGCTAATGTTGAACTAAAGAGGGAAGCACAAGCCAAGAGGGAAGCACAGGCCAAGATGAATGCTGGAAAAAAAAGGGCTCGTAAGGAAGGGTGGAGTCGTGGTAATTCTAAACGGGGTCGGGGTCATGGTGGTGAATGAATGCATTTCTAGTTTATTTCTTTATGTTGTGGTAGACAAATGTTAAGGTTAATGGTTGGAAATATGTTTTTTTTTAAGGTTTATGGGGCGTATGTTTTCGTATTTTGGACAAATGTTGGATTTCTAGTTGTTGAATGAATGGTGTTTTTAGCTATGTTAAGTTTCAATATTTCTGCCGGCAGGGTTTTGTTAAGTTACATTGCCGACTAAACCAGGGCCAGCAAGGTTGTGAACTGCCATACTGCCGGCCATGACAGCTTCAATGGTGTAGTTACCAGGGTCGGCAAGGTAGGCAAATTAATAACTTGCCGACTGTTTTACAGCCGGCAAGGTATTAAATTATCGACCCTGCCGACTATGTGTTGCAGAAAATACCTTCTCCTGATGCCTAAAATCATAAGGTCGGCAGGGTTATAAAATTACGACCCTGCCGGCTAAACTTAGTCGGCATATTGGGGAAACAAAAACCTCGCCGGCGAGTTCAAAATTCAAATTTTTGCAAGTACAACTGCATTGATTGACTACCATAACGGCCAAATTTGGGCACCATCCTATAAATACACTAGTTTTCTCTACAAAACAACACACACCTATTTGCATATACTTTCCAAAGCTCATATCATCATACACTCCATCTAACTCTCCCAATACCTCCACCTACAATAATGGCATCATTTGATTCGATCTAGCCATCACCAAAGCATGGTATGCGGAAACTCGGGTTAGAAATCAGTCATCCGTAAGGGTGGATGTCGTAACCTTTTGGGCTAGGATATACAACAAATATAGGCAAGAGTTTGGGAATCCTAATGGAAGAAGTGTTCAACAAATTCATTATAGGCACCTAGTCATCGAAAATGCGATGCTTGCTTTTTTAGCTATCCAAAAACCGATTTTGAACGCTAGCCACTTTGGATTGTCCATTGAACAATTTGTAAGTATTTTTGTGGTTTATTTTACGTGATCCATGTTGTTTGATCTTCCTACTAAACACCACTAACAAAGTAAGTTTGTGTTTTGTTTTTGTAGCATGAAGTCGTCAAAGCGCGCTACTTGGAGGAAAAGGGGGAAGCATTCGCATTCGATGCAAGCTATCAATTCATGGTATCCAAAATTCCCGAGTATGCTCCGGACTTCATGTCGGCTGAATGGGACTCGGATTCCTATGACGAAGATTGATGGTTTTAGTGTAGGTTTTGTGTGTAGATCTCTATGTAAACCTTCACGAGACTATAACTCGTCCACTAGGGTCGCCTAGGGGTTCAAAGGCTTGATGCACATGCTAAGTGCATTCGTTGTTCCAACGACAAGGAGTTAGATTTTATGTTTCAATCAATGTAGTAACCAAAATTGCATGAATAAAGTGAATTACATCTTCTCATATTCTGTTTTCTGTTGGGTATAACTAAAGGTCGGGAAGGTTACATTGCCGACTTTTCAACAACCGGCAATGTTAGAAATTATTTGCATGCCGACTATAAGTCAGCCGCCAATGTTAGGAAATTATTTGCATGCTGACTATATGATAGCCGGCATTGTAGGAAATATTTATATGCCGACCATAAGATAGCTGGCCCAAGATAGTCGGCATTTTCTTCATTCATAGACCTTTCTGGCCAAAAATAGTCGTTGTTTTCTTCATCCGCAGACCATGCCGGCTAAACTTAGTCGGCACCTTATTCAAACGTCGACCTTGCCGGCCTAGGTTAGTCGGCACCTTATTCAATCTTCGACCTTGCCGACTATTTCACATTTTCAGAACTGAAAGTGTTGATCGAAATCGAACTCATAAGTCAAAAGGTTTAATCTACTGAATTCATAATTTCAAAATTTTAATCTAACTCAATTAATTAACCTAATCGGAATTTTTAGTGTTAATTAAATCAGGGTATATTAGCCATTTAGAAAATACATAGTTAAGGGTGGCCTGTTTTACTTCTCAATGTCCCAAATTTTGTCTCATTAGGTATATCCCAATTAATCTGGGTATACCCCAATCTTGGAAGGTAAAAAACGCATAAAGGCTTTGGTTATTGTGCGAAGATTTATCGGGGCTTTGGTTAATGAATATATGTGGAAGTGGAAAGTATCCCCTGCGGGCCCGGCCCTTCAATATGTATAGTATTGTGGTGAATTTGGTCGTAAAATTCGTAGCAATTTAATTTCGAAAAATCATAATAAATTCTTGGTCAGATAAAGTATTTTAAGGTAGTACTATTATGATTTGTTTGTATTTCTCTCACAGATGGAGCGAAAATACAAAAGAACAGTACTCCGTAAGATTTTTAATTTTAGGGTTTCAAATTCTTCTCTTATTGTTCTTACTATGGTTTCTAACGATATTGCAATCTTTTTCCTGTTGTTGTTAACAGGACATATAACTACTGAGCGTTACATAAATTTCTTTTGATGAGAAATTTGATAGTTTTCATGACCAAAACAAAAATTTATCAGATGATGTGAAACCATCCATTCAGAAAATATGTTCAAGTGTGGTGAGTATAGGTTCTTTCACAAAGAAATTTAAGTTTTTTTGGTACTGGCACCATAATTGGATGTACTAAAGTTAATGACACTAAATATATAAGTAGTGTATTAACTTCTGCAAGTCTGTTTGGAGCTTCTAACAAGAATTACAATGTGGCATCCAATGATGAATTTAAGGTTAGTATCACATGCTTTAATTACCTCATAAATTTCCTAATTTTGTAAATGCATTATAAAAGTAGAATGTTGTTAATTTGTGTTGGTCATATTAGGTGGAAGTCTATTTTGATGAAAGAACATTTCAAGTTCATGAGTTTAATTATGATCTTCACTACAACATCGCACTTCTAAAATTTGAATCAACTACACCAATGTTGATTGCAAGTTTCAAAAGTGTGGAAGTCATCAGTGAAGCTGCGAGAGAAAGATTACTCAGTCCGCACTCAGAAGTTTGTCGTATATCTGTTAATGACCAATTAATAGCTGTTGGTCGATATTTCGATAAACCATTTATGTTAATGGCTGCTCCCGGTGCATTCAGGTAAGTATACAATTTTCTTGTGTTACTCATCAGCATCAATTCTTATTTATTAAGATTCATTTGCTTCTTTTGTTCATGGATGTTGTAGTTTGGATTGTCCACCGCTACTCAAGACAACTTGTAAGATCTCAAAGGTAATTTAATTGCTTCTTTATCTCTTTTCTTTTTCTTAATTTTATGTTCGCATTAACCAATATGTACTTAGTAATTGTGAACAACATGATTTGCTTACATTATCATCTTTATTTCCTTTGGGTTAGTGTGGTACCGGGGGACCTCTCATAAATGGTGATGGAGAAATCATTGGCATTAACTTCTTTGCTGAGGGATACACACCTTTCTTGCCCATGAACATAGTTCTTAAATGCTTGGAATACTTTGAGAAAAATGGGTATGTCCAAATATTTCAATATTATTTCGTAATATAAGTGATTGTCCGAATGAATGCATAATCCACCTAGGATCATGTCGAAGGTAAAAAGCAATAATAAATTCATTTATGCTCCAAACTTCCTATCTCTCTTTTGGTCATCTCTAGTTTAGTTTCTTGTAGCATAGCGATTTCTGGTTTAGCAAAACAGAATTGATAGTAGTCCTTTCTGTTGCTCTCCTAAGTAACCCTCTCATGTTCGAAATGATAATTTTACTAGTCTTATAAACCCAATGCCTTTTGATTCGTTCTCCTATCTTGCATAGAACTACTTGGAACTTGGAAGAGCTGCCAACATACCCCAATTTAACCTATATCTTTTTGATCACCTTCATCGATTTCTTCACTTTCCCCACTGATTAATGTAGTTGTAGTTTCTTTTCCTAAAAAGTAACTAAACTCTCTATAAAGATGCATTAGTTTTACCACCTTTATTTATTTTTGACTCTGCTTCTTTAGCTTTTTGTGAAGTGCTTGAGAATACTTCTTCCAATGAGTTTTTGCTGAGCGCAATGCATTTTGTTCTTTATAGCGCAATGCATTCTGTGGTTAAACATAGATGACCTTAAGTGTACACGCTGGTATCATATCATGATATGGGATTTAACTGTTATTATCATGTAGAGCTCCATGTGACGATATTTATGTTCACTTTCTTTTTGTCAATGTTACATTATGAATTGACCATCTTATATCATTTTCTAGCTGAGATTTATTGGACTTAGAGGAGCTAATCTCTGTGCTGCAACAAGTTTATCTATGTTGGAAAAGATTAGCCAGAAATTTCCCGACATTTCCAAAGGAATTCTCGTTAAAGAGGTATGTTTTGGATGCCTTCATGTGCGTGTGTCATTTCTACTCAATTGATGTAAGATGACGAATGTGACCAATATTCTGTAACATGGAGGTTCATGTTCCAAAATTGAATATAATATGGAACCATATAATATAGATCCGCCTTATAGAGTAGCTATATCGCTATCCATGTAGTTTGAATGTTTTCAATTAAATTATAGTTTTATTGGCTCAACTGCTTACTAACTTTTTGGGTTCAAGGGTAAATGAAATACGACATATCCTAAAAATATATGCAAGTGGCGGGAAACGATATTAGTTGGGGATACAACTTTAGCGCACTTTCTTTTGCAGCATATATAACCGAATAGGCACCCCATTCTATATGAAGTAAGTGTAATCTTGTGTTATGAATTTGGTCTCATCATTCTCACCTTAAAACATAAATGTTTTGCCTAGTCTATTGCCTGATATATGCCTTAGAAATTCTTTTAATTCTTTGGAGTAGTCGATTGATGAGCAAACAAATATTCAGTCTGTAGTGTGCGTGTGCAATACGTATGGGCGCATGTGTATCTGCATCAATTAACTGTCTGTTATTTGAAATATTCCTGCCATTTGCATGCCACACATCATAATCCTGTAATCTATCATTCAGGTTGAACCGCAGTCCCCTGCTTATCATGCTGGAATATGCGCTGGTGACGTTCTTACTTCTTGTGGTGGAGACATTATTAAGAGTGTTATAGAGGTATACCCTGTGGTATCAATTGTTGTTATATGTAAGCCTTGTGGTATCAACTGTTGTCCTGGAGTAAAGCATATTGATCACTGTAATTCTTTGTGGTATATTAGTTTGAAGCAACCCTATTTGATAGGATTGGAAAGTCTCTAGAGGTGTAATACTACCATCAAGCACTACATATCTTGATCCGGTCATTAAGAGTTTTCATCATTGTTAATGCAGGACGTATATTATTAGTATTTAGTTAATTATAACAATAATAATGTATTTATAGAGTTTTAGAAATGTTTGGAAATATCTGTACTGCAATTGCAAACTACTTATGGAGCTCCAGCTTATCCCCTAGCAATGCTGAAAAACTGGTATGATAGTATTACACCAAAACACTTGGATTCTGACATGCGAAACCAAAAAAATGGTATGCTAAATCTTGCCTGGTGCAATTGTTTTAGAGAAGCCCATGGCTGAGGGAAGCTCATAGCAGAAAAAATGGGAACCGAGGAATTCCTGTGTCCTTGGACGAGTCTGGTAGTTCAGTTGAAACAGGTCTCGGAAGGACTCCAGAAGTCCATTTTATTATTTATATCTGTACCAAGGTACACCAGACTTCCCTTACTGTCATTTTTTTTTGGGCCGTTTGTTGTGCCAGTGTCCTGATCTGATTCTAACATAACTCAATTTTTGCTTGGCATTTTAAGGTCCAGTCTTTAAAATCTGTGTCCGAAGCAGGACATTGAGTTTTCAAGGAAAAGAAATATGTAGATCACTTTCAAAGTTTTGTGCTCAACTTTATATCCACTAATATTTTCCTTGAATTCAATATGTAATTAAGAGGTCGATGTCATATCTCTAATAGCGCGCGTTTGGATACGCATCCAAAAATAATCCTTTAAAAATCAAAAAGTAAATGGTTAGTTTGGATGTAAAATTTCAAAATGATTTCTAAAAACAAAAAAGTCAAATTTTTTTTGAAACAAAATATATTTGCTTCTCATTTCTGTTTCTGGAGAAACCGGTATCCAAACGAACTACTATTAAAAAAAAGAAAAACGAAGAACAGTCCATAATTTTGACATAAACAAATAGATTGAACCTTTGCTGAGCTTCTTCAACCAACTTGATAACCTCATGCTGATCTGTTCACATTCCGAATTGGGTCTATGCAGCTTTGCTACGCAGAACGGTAGTAAATTTTGGGCCTTGGGCACACTTTCATGTCTATAGTAAAATCCGTCGTCCCATGTGACTTACATTCGTCGAGTCGATTACAATTAACATTATACATGACATTTTAATTTCTCAAGAAAATTTTGATAATTATATTAATGTCCTTTCTTTGGATAAATTTTCATAGAATACGAGTTTAGCTAGACGAACACAACCATGAGTCATCACCTACAAAATGGCTTTATCGAAATATAGTATTGTTCACCTACTCGCTAAGTCATAGTGCAACTAAAAAAAAAGGTCATAGTGAAATTGGCCTTTATTTTCTAGGAGACTGGGAAAACAGAAACGACGACTTTGTTTTCTAAATTCTTGTTGGTGGTTCTTTAACTTTTTTTTTTTTTAATTCAAAAAATAAAAAGTAAAAAAGAGGTTATTTCCTCCTTATTTACTCATAAACTAGCCACAGGAGGTGCATTTCTAAGGACATTCTCGGAATTTCCATGAAGAAGACTTCATGTTCTCAGATTCTCAAGTCCACGAAACAAGAACTCCAGCTACTTCAATCTTCTGTACACAACAACAACAACAAAAATCGTCATGCCGAGACGAAATAATGAAAATGAACAACCAAATTGCTGCAGATGTTGTACAGGATTTCTATTCAGTTCAGGTCTAACTGCTCTCTTGCTATGGCTAACCTTAAAATCATCCTCACCAAAATACTCCATTGAGTCATTTTATGTTCCTGTCCTCAACAAAAACTCAACTTCTGTCAATTCAACCACCATATCTTTTGATCTGAGATTGAAGAATGAAAACAGAAACAAGGGTATCTATTATGATGCTCTTGACTTAACTTTTTTTTATTATTTTCCTGAGAATTCAAGTTTTTCAGAGATTGGAAATATTACAATACCTGAATTCTATCAAGGGCATTTGAAGACGGCTCATCGAGTTGAGTCGATTCGGAGTTATGGAGTTTCCTTGAAGGATGTTAAAATGAAGGCACCTAATGGAAGTAGTACCACGATGTTTCGAGTTGATTTGGATACCGAAGTCAGGTATAAGATTATGTTGTCGAGGACTAAACGGCATAGGATGAGATTAGGAGTTAATGTTACTGTTAATGATGAAGGTGCTAAATCTGTGGACAGGGGTTTGAGGTTTTCTAGTGCTGCTTCACATTTTAATGGTTTAACAACTCTAGTAAGAAACTTTTTAGCTTTGTTGATTCTTTATTTTGGTATAATTTCTGTGTAATTTTAATGATTCAAATTTTGATTCATTGTAATTTGTAAGGTTTTTTTTATCTAGCTTGTTTAGTTTATCATGAATCCAATAACAGTCTTGGGTCCTGATTTCTGTATTAATTAGAGATACTATCCAATTTAGTTGAAGCTAAAATTGATATGGAACTGAGGTTCAAACAAGAAATGATGTGCATGCTCAAGATATTTGGCCATACCAGTAAATATATCGAATGCCATGTACATTTATCATCAGAACGCAATTGTGCATTTAACAATGTCAAATTGCGAACCTGCACAAGTAGGCCTAAGAGCTATACAACAGATTCAAATTGTGCAATCAGTTTGACCTTCCCAATCTCATCAAACAAGACACCTGTTGATGCAGTTTATGAGAGTCACTGTAATAAGACATTATGAATCTGAACATCCAAGCAATCTGTAAAACAATAGAAATGATGATACCTTGGAGAGACGAAAAGTAAGCGGGAAAATCAAAGTTCTTCATCAAACTTGAGTAAAATTTGGGACATTTGTGGTTGATGTCTCCTGACCTACAATTAGAAAAGGGGGAACATTAATCGAATCTTAGAACTAAATCAGTCGACTCCAGAAACTAATTTTCAGGCATTAGACTCGTGCATGAATGGATGACTACATGAACGAACGAATTGATATACGATTGCTGAATTGGCAGACACTGGGAACACATCTTGCCGCGTCTCATAAAATCTCCTAAAAAGTATTCCCGACATATGGTAGCTCTCTAAGCCTAGAAAACCACGTTTTTGATTAAGTGACTGAATCACTTAGCATAGTGTCGTACTGAGCAAATTCAAAATTCATTGCAGAACAGGTGTGGTGGTTATAGTCAAATGTTACCTTAACACCAGCCATCTTTAATAGTTTCTGCGAAGCAGTATAAACTATGTCGTTACTGAACCTCTTCTCCACAAAATAGATTACTTCTGAGACACCGGACTGCAAGAGAGAAAAATTCATTTCTTTGTATCAATACGAAGGAAGTTAATGTTGATCTGTTAATCAGCTATCCGAACTGAAGATTATGTAATTACTGAACCAGAAAGCAAAAACGGGAACATCTACATTGAAAACTGATTTAAGAACTACTTTAAATCCCAAAATCAAACAACAAACCCTTTACTCCTACTTGTATGAGCGTGGAAAGTAGAAAAACTAGCTCAACTCAAGTAAAGTAGAAAAACAGTGACATAAATTAACTGAGGTTGTTACTCGCAAATTGTGGCAAATTTGTGACAAATAATTTTGAAGCCTGTGCAATTAAGGTAACAGAAGTTATGAATATATAACCTGGATTATAACTTTGGCACACTCATTGCAGGGATACATCGTCACATAGAGTTTCTGCAGAATATAACGAAACAGAGACATTAGTACCTCTAATTATTGGCGACTCTGCTTCTTTTTGTTTTACGTATATGGTGCAACGCACGGTAGATAGAAATTATACTTGTGTCCCTAGTAAGAACCACAAACTACGCAGAACAATAATCTTGTCAGAAGCCAACCTGTCCTTCCGCAGATGCATGATTTGTGTTCAAAATGGCGTTAACTTCAGCATGACAGACATAACTGCAAGAAAGAGCATGATTATACAGTGAACGTCTTGGTAGCAAATCATACAGATAGTTAAGAAAAACACTTGTAAAATCATCGTATAAGAAGCATTAGCTCTTTTGCCTGACTTATCATTACATCATTAAAACCCAGAAAATAAGAAAGATTAAAATTCTTTGATATCCTCATTAATATCCCAATCTTTCCCAAATCCTTCATGAACATCATCAATATGTGGATCAAAAGTGATACCAGGGTTGTCTATACTTAAATGTAATCAAAGAATATAAAAGTATTCAGTGTTAGATCCAGTTATATCACACCAAAACTGAGAACCAAACTAAACTACATAGTTCATAACTTGACTTACGGATATTTTGTCTCCAATGCATCACCAGTCACTGATTTCTGAAAACAAGATGAGGAAACAATCATTACAGAATCTCACAAGAAAGTACAAAAGCATTTAGTTTATCAGGAAAACTAACCTTTGCCCATGGGAGCTTCTCGTCTGCACAACCTCTTGGAAATCCATTATAGCCAATGCCTGACTAAAAGAGTATTATTCAAAGAATGGTGTAACAACAAGAATTCTAGCTGAATTTGAAATAAATCTGAATGGGACTCGTTACAGCAACAACACGATGCACATAGTAGAATTCGAATGTGCTCTCTACAAAGCACATGGATGTGATCATAAAACGTTTAAGCTGGCAACAAAAGCCTTCCCCTAGAATGGATATAACTTGGATTTTAACATTTTATGTTGCATTTGTTGGTTGGACATCACTGATGATAGAAGCATCTGTCTCCATCCAGAACAAGGTGGCACAGAAGTACCACAATTATAGCATCAAGGATTGTTCAAAAGTCATTTTTAACCTATAGTTACAGTACTACTTAGTCATGTGCACAAAAACCTCAGTCACTCGATTGTTGTTTACCATATTCGTAATCAGCATGCTTTATCTGAACTAAATTTATTAACTTACCAAGTATTATTCCGTCATGGCTGACTAAGCATGCTCCAACCTACATAAACAGAACATATATGAAATTAGTTCTCAAGTTACATACACGAAAACAAATTCACAGGGGAGAAGATAATATGCATTACAAACAGAAATAACAGCAATTCCAAGACTAGTATCTACCTAAAGTAATAGTTAAATACAAGTTTGTGGCATCATCAGGCAACAATTATTGTGAGGAATTTTATACATCACAAAAAGGAAACCCATCAAACATAACAGAACAGAAGTTATTACGCGGGTGGACATCTGTTTAGTTTTACTTCCCTGGCTGCAGTAATTGAAGACTCTGATGGGCAGTAAGAACTCTAAAGACCACCTCACACGATCTGACTAACCTAGAATGTAAATTTTTGCCTGGGAGACTAGTCAGGTACTGCAGGAATCGAGAGCGGAAATGATATTTTCCGGTAAAACCAAAGGAAGATCAAACGTCACTAACTCAGAATTGTCAAACCACGCAAATGAAGTTTCAAATACTTTCCGATCCAAGCAATGTACGGACAATATCATTTTCGATTCTTCAAATTTTACCTGTCTGTTGGGATCCTTAGATCGCTTTGCCGATAAGAAAGCCACTGCCATAAAATAATCATCCCATGACAGATACCTGCATTCTTTTTTCAAGTTAGTAGGAATTTGACAGATTAAGAAACTGGAAAATCAAACAGAAAATTGGATCGAACCCTTTGCGTTTAGAAGGATCGAAAGGGCTCTGAGATGAAGACTTATGAAGACCGTTTTGTTCTAGTAGTTCGGCTGGAGACCGTTTATTTCTTTTAGCTTTTGATGATGATGACATGAAATGAAACGCGATTGTGGATATTAGAACTCCAAAAACTGTTGCTGTAGAAGCTAGAACCAAATCTCTTGAATTCATTTTGAGTTAGAGAGAAGAAGATGAGTGAAAGGAGAAACCCTAGATTGAAAAGGGGGGGAATTAGAATTGGTCAAGTAAAATGGCGGCAAACAGAAATTCTTTATCATAAATACGCGCCAAATTTACTGATCTGGCTGTACCCGAACCTAGATGAGAGAGAACTTGGAATTGGATGTGCTCACAAGCCTCCCATGACTCCGGGCTGAGCAAAGCTACCCGAATTGTTGATTTAACCCGACCCAATCTTTAATTTGGCGGGTGGGCATCATATCCCCCTATTTTTGGACTGGACGCGAATATACTTTTCAAATCCGCAATGGGCTGGACGCGAGTAACAGTTGCACCTCGAAATCTGGGACAACAAATATGGGCCAGATCTGGGACAATGAGTCTAGACCTTTGATCATTCCCCTCTAGAATGTGTTTTTCACAGTATATTTAAGTAAGGTGCTTCATGCTCGTGGATACATCCGTCCATTTATATCCTTAATTCCATGTTGAATCCAAATAGCATTAGGGACATCAAACCCTAAGTGAAGTTGTATGTCATCCATTATAAGTTTTCTTGATTTCTTTGTTCCTAAATTTATCCGACTGAATAACACAACGGAACCGCAGGTCCCGACTAATATATAGGCTTAACTCCCGGGTTATAGGCCGGGGTAATACCTAGTGTAAACAAACAAACTAAAAAAAAAAATATCATAGGATAATTGAGGAACCCAAATTGTATATTTCAAGAAGGCGGATGAATCAGAGATGGAATAGTGTTAGGAGTATTCTCCAACCATTTTGGATAAAACTTCTCCCTTAAGGAGATATGCTCCCGCAAAAAAGGAGTAATTTGCCTAATCTTGTGTAATTGATATCAATTTCTCGAACCATAATTCTTTGTTTTCTATGGTCCGCCAGAAAAGATCGCCAACCCACACAAACCCACTTGTAAAATCGACCTAAACATTGTAAACAGACACCATGAAGGTACAAGGAGATAAAGAGTAACCAATAAACGATATGGAGAAACCGAAATCCGACTAAAAAAAAACACTAAAATTTTTCCTAGAAGACCAAAAAATTGAACTAAAGTAAAACAAACTAACTAAAATAACTCGCGTGAATATAGCTGGAGGTGAGAACAGAAATCACCTAGAGTGGAGAGATAAGTGAGAGGGTATATAGAATATTTGTTAATTATGTTACCATGTTAGAAGCATTCTTTGCCAAAAGATGAACATACACTGTAATCTATTTTCTCTTTGCCTAAATGAAGAAGAAACCCGAATGTTTTAGTGACGTGCCTATTGTTGGTAAGATTTGGTCAGAAACTCTTTATGTTTTATAAATATAGTCACGTGATTTATATGTTGGAACAAATTGTATATGCTGAAAACAAGAGTTAATAAAAGAATTTTCATTAAGTTATTAATATTATGCCCTCTAATCTGAGCTTGGGTATGACACCTGCACTTTTCGCATGGCGCATGATCAAAGATGCGTCATGGCCTTGGATGAAGCTTCATACGAAGCTTCTGTTGCGTGTTTGGCCTATGACCAATATTTGTATATGCTGAAAACAAGAGTTAATAAAAGAATTTTCATTAAGTTATTAATATTATGCCCTCTAATCTGAGCTTGGGTACGACACCTGCACTTTTCGCATGGCGCATGATCAAAGATGCGTCATGGCCTTGGATGAAGCTTCCGTTGCGTGTTTAGCCTATGGCCAATATGTCGCCAAAGTGGCGCATTGTGTGGGATATTGGCCAAGGGTCAATATCGTGCCAGAAAGGGCGCGCATTATGTTGGGCATATTGGCCAATGGCGAATATCGCACCAAGAGGGTGCAAGTTGTAAGCTACATTCACCTAGATCCAATACCGCGCTACTATGGCGCATTACAGAAGTTACATTGACCAACAGTCAATCTCGCACCAAATAGTGCATCTGGCCAGTTGGGGGAATTGCCTTGAGCAAAATACAGACATCATGGTGCATTACGCAGGTTATCGGCCTGTGGCCAATGTCGCATCACAAATGGTTCATCAAGCCAGAGAATGATGGCCGAGATATTATACAACCATCATGGCTACAAATATTGGAATCGGACTATGGGCCAGAATGGAAACACGACCATCATAGTGGGTTATTCATAGGTACATGGAAACGGCCATGAATAGCGAAGCAAGAACGTCAAAGTGCTGCCCAAGTTTAAATTATTAAAAATGTCCTTAAGACTTATATAGGGAGGGGTAGTTGGTTGAAGGTACATATGCGGACTATGCACAAATAAGTTTCATATCTTAATCGGAACAGTTAAAATGAAGCTCGGGCCTCATTCGCAGCTGCGTAGCCTTGAAAATATGGCATATGATACTTACACATCACTATGCCATGTCGCGGACTAAATATGCATCACCTTGATGTATTTTGACGAAACAACCTATACGGACTAGGCATTGCTTGGCCATGGTCTTTTAAAACGAGTTGACTTAAGTTGCTTATCCCTTTGAGGATGAACTACAGTCAGTGTTTGATTCTTTCAGAGTAGGGAAATGTACGTAGGAAGTCGCAATGAGTTGCAACATTGCCGGTCCAGCACGTTATCGCTTATATCATTATATTACGAGATGATTGCGACATATTGGCCTCTCATATCATCTGGCTCGATAATGCGATGCAAGAGATGATTAATGACATACTTGATGTAACGAGTTGCATTCCATTCCTTGGATGCTCGTACTTCCTATCAAGTCTTTTGACGTATGAATGTCCTAGTGGCGCATTGGGCATGGCCAGGAAAGTAAGCAATATCTGTTTACAAGTTAGCGAAGCTTTTATAAACTTAAGGAAAGTATGTCATGAGCCTGATTGGTGCACCCTTTGCACGAAAAAGATCAGCGCACGCTTTCAGCAACACCTAAGCTAAATAAGGAAGATGCAAAAAGGCTTATAATGTCATATGCGCAAGTTCAAGGCATGTACTATGCCTAGAAAGGACTCGAAAGCCAGTGATGCATGAAATAATGCATTGGCATTAGTCACTATGGATTTAAACCCATTTGGAGAACAAGGGTAAGTTAGAACGGTATGGAAGCTAAGACCAACTGCGTCATGCTTGCAAGGGAAAATGAAAGTGCATTTGCCTGGCGCAGAGAGGATTTTTAAGGCCCGGTTAGTAGTATCATAGTAGCGCATTGGAGAGTTATGGCCTGCGCGCCCTGGCGCGCTAGGTGTAATTTTCTGGTCTGTCACATTAGGAGTGAATTTTTCTGACTCTTAACCTCAAACTTCATGGATCCCTCCCCCAGTTAGCTAGATTACTGTTAATATAAATTATAGTTAGCTCACTACCCCCAATTGTTTGGATCAATGTTAATACGCTTATGGAAGGAAATCTTGAGTTTTGTCAGTTATTTTTTTGCCAATCCAATCCCGAATAGTCATTCCTAAAAGAGACAATTTGAACCAACGACATTTGATCTTCGACACAAGGGTCGGCTTCAGCTCCCTTTCTTCTTATGAATTTAATTGGCATGCACGAAATGATTGGTATATAATCTAAAGAGTCCGTGGGAGTAGAGTTTACTAAGATCTCCAATAATAAACTCTTCGCGCTTATGAGAATTTTCGTTCATATTTTTGTAGTTGGCTCATTGGTGCCAATATGTTACCATTTAAAAATCACCTAATAGCGGGTTTGTTTGTGGAATTCACAATTCTGAGGCATTTATGATTCCATGGGATTACGAATTCTGGGATTTATATAAATCCCTCGTGTGTTTGGTAACTCGGTTAAAAAACCTAGGACTTGTTTTAAAGCCCATGAACTGTTTGACATTACCCTCAGAATCTTAAAATTATATAAATATATATTTATTTATTTAGAGTTAAAAAACCTGGCTAATTTGGGGCCTAGGCCAATTATTTGGGGCCTGTTAATAAATGACAAAAAAGGTCATTAGAAATAAATTTCACACAACCCCTTATCCAACTATTATCTAACTACCCATTTTACCCCTGATTAATTAGCATTAATTATTTGTATTAGGTGTTAGTTATGTTTTAGATGTGAGATCAACTAATGTTAAATCGATCTTCAAAACATCAAACAACCTAAAAAAATTGATTTTTTTTCGTAAACAGTACCCAGAATCGGTTTACGTTCATGCACTCGTAAACCGATTCTGGGTTGGTGTTTTCAAAATTAATAGAGGACTTCCAGAATCGGTTAAAGTGTGCACAGAAAAAATCCGGTTACTACAATCGGGGTTTTTAAGGACATATATAACCGATTGTTATCTTTCATAAGATTTTTTTTTTTTTGCATTCATTTCATTATCGTAGGAATCACGGATGCATTTAGCACATGCATCAAGCCGTTAAACCCCTAGGCGACCCTAGTGGACGAGTTATAGTCTCGCGAGGGTTTACATAGAGGTCTACCCACAAAACCTACACAAAAACTTCTAAAACCATCAATCTTCGTCGGAGGAATCCGAGTCCAATTCACCAACCATAAAGTCTGGTCCATACTCCAGAATTTTGGATACCATGAAGTGATAGCTTGCATCGAATGCGAATGCTTCCCCCTTTTCCTCCAAGCAGCGCTCTTTCACGACTTCATGCTACAAAAACACAACAAAAACTTACTTAGTTAGTGGTGATTCATTAGGAGATAAAACAACATGGATTACGTAAAATAAACCACAAAATACTTACAAATTGTTCAACGGACAAGCTAAAGTGGCTAGCATTCAAAATCCGATGTTGGATAGATAAATAAGCAAGTGTTGCACTTTCGATGACTTAGTGCCTAGCATGGATTTTTTAAAAACTTCTTCCATTTGGATTCCCAAAATCTTGCCTATATTTTTTATGTACCTTTGTCCAAAAGGTTTCGGCATCTACCCTTACGGAGGATTGATTTTTAATTCGAGTTTCCGCATACCTTGCTTTGGTGATGGATAGATCTTCATTCGAATCAAATGATGCCACTGTTGTATGTATGTATTGGGAGAGTTAGAAAGATTAGATTATGATATGAGCTTTGGAGAGTATATGCAAATAGGTGTTTGTTGTTTTGTGGAGGTATGGAGTGAGAGGGAATAGAATGAGCAATTTTGGGGCAAATAGGGTCCAAGGATGAGCTCTATATATATATAGAGAAAGGCCCCAACGACTTTTTTTTTTTTTTTGAAAAAAGTGAAATAATTTGGAACAATCGGTCTTCTCAAAGGTCCACAAAATTCGATTGTGTTTTTATGCCACCAGGAATCGGTCTTTATTATGACCAACATAAACCGATAAAAGACATGTAAAAAATTTGAATTTTCACCGACACTAATCGGTTTATATAAATGCATATGTGATCCGATTCTAGCTTGGAAAAGATGTAGAAAAAACAACATCTCTAAGGCATGAAGAATCGGATTATACTGACCCCACACATAAACCAATTTTCTGATGGACCCTCAATAATCAGATTATGTGGACATATCGAGTAGACCGATTGTGGGCATGTGTTTTGGTAACAGAATTGTTGAGCATGCATAAACTTGTTTTACGATACACATAATTATAATTAAAACTTTAAGTGCATTAGGTTTAAACCAGGATCATCCAAAATATAAGACTTAACCATCCCAAAAGAGTGTTAAAAACTTAAAACTTAAACAACCAAGTCTTAAAACCTTAAACTTTTAATACCTAAAACTTAAACTTAAAAACTTAAACTTATAAATCATGGAGCACCCGCATCAGGAGAAGCAACACCAGGAACATTTGCAGCAGCACCATCACCGCCACCAGCACCAGCATCAAGAGCAGCAGCTTCTGCATCAGCCATGGCTTGATATTCAGACATTTCTTCAAACATAGCTTACAAATGTTTGTGGCTATCCCTCTCAGCTGAAATCAAATCCCTCCTTCTCCTCGCAAACTCGATGACCTCACGGAGCTCTTCCAGTGCAAGCTTGTCTACCAGTGCGAGTGCTTTCTCCAGACGGGTCTCACCCCCATATACAAACTTGTATAGGCTTCTTTCTGGCACGGGTTGTGGTGCCCTGTGAATGTCCTCACGTGTGAGATCTCAAGAGTAAAATGCTAAGTGGCCGAAGTCCATATCTTCAAAATAAAACAAAAATCAAGTTAACAATCGGTACATACTTAAACATATATAATCCGATTCTCAACAACAAAACACACAGGAATGTCAAACATAAACAATCGGTTTATGTGATACATATATAAAACCGATTATGAAATGGAATCTGAAGGGACAATTCCACAATCGGTACATTAACAAGCAAATCAAATCCGATTGTGGAAACATGGAGTTAAAAAAAATAATTAGTACCCAGAATCAGTTTATGCTAATGCACTTATAAACTGATTCTGGTGATGTCTTTTCATATTTCGATTTTGGACACAGAATCAGTCGATGTTAATCATCATATAAACCGATTACTCTGCATGCTCTTCATGGCTGAATAACAAAACCCAAAATCGGTTTATTCGATATGTCAACATAAACTGATTCTGGGTAAGATCAGAGATTTTGGTTTTCAAAAATCGAAGATTTAAACATGTAAATCAATGAAGAAATACGAATACTAGAATGGGTTGATGGAGATTTACCTTTTTCTTGGTTGGATCGAAGATCGTTGGAGAAGAGGATGAAAAAAAAAATTATGGTTTTGAGAATTTGGAAAGATTAGGATGAAAATAGAAAGTTTTTATGATTCAGGTTTTTATGTTTTTGGATTTTGCTGAAAATGGTAAGGATTAGCATTTATATGGGTTAGTTTGGGTTAGTTTTAGGAATTAATTTGGGGGTAAATTAGACTTTTTGAGAAGTTTGGCACCCCATAGCCATTTGGTGGAGTGGGAAGGGAAATTTGATAGGCCCCAAATAATTATCCCAGGCCCCAATTTAGCCAGGTTAAAAAAAGTGGGTCCATAAATCCCTGAATAAGTTTTCCAACAAATCTTAGGGGGGGGAGAGATAGGGCTCCATATGGAGAATATGCTGGAAAGTAATTCCCATAGGAAACGTGATTCCAGGGATTTGGACAACCGAACGTAACAAGAGAAACATAATTCCACAAAATCCCCTGGACCCATAAATTCCACTTTCAAAATTCTGATTGCAAACCCACCATAAGCATATAACTAACATTATTCTCCATTAATCTCGACCGAGAAGGCCGAAACCTATGCCGAGATTTTTGGTTTCGGTTCTCGAAACAAATCTTTCAGTCTCAGAAAGACAAGATCTAGCCGAAAAACTTGCTGAGACGATCAAAATTTTGCCAAGACGAATTAGCAAGACGACACGCAATATGGAAACTTCCATATAAAAAATACTCTCTCCGTTTCAAAAAGACTGTCCGCTTTGACTTTGTCAAAATATTAAGGATCCCCTAGTATTTTACTTGACTACCCTTCATTACTTACCTATTTTATTTTAATAAAAATGCTAGCAATAAAAACTACTTAAAAATTGTTAGGAGGATTATAAATACGAAATATAAAACGAAAATTTAAAGGTATCGAATTTATGGAGTATAAACTATAAGGAATTTAATTTTTGGATCTAAATATATATTCTCTTAAAAGGAATGAAAGATATATTTGCTTCCTTAATCATACAAATTTCTTTAATATTTAGATCGGGTCCCATTAAAAATGAATTTATGAATATAAAATTTGTAAGGGTATATTGGAAATATATGACTATAAGCAGAAGCTGGACACGATTTTGAAACAGACGAAAATGGAATAGAGGACAGTCTTTTTGAAACAGATGGAGTAAAACTTAACCTTAAAAATTCGAATTTATGTTGCGTTAAATTATGAATCATATTAGAATGGGAGAGTTCAAAGTATTCTAAAATCTCTGATGTCTTCATCAAATTTTTGGTTAAGTGGTATCAAAACTTGAAATAATAATTCTGAATATCTCACCGAGAAAAAACTGTTAAGATATTTCAATCCGACCGAGACTGAAATTCGAAATTCACTGCATTGCTCGGCATCTATTTCAGGCGAAGTGGAGATTGCTATAAGAAAACAATGGGGTTTCATAAAACTAGGTTTCATCCAGGTTAGGCTTCCCATATACTTTCGTGGATTAAATTATGTTGTGCATATCAACAGTAACCTACTCAATCAATATTAACGGCACTCCACATGGGTACATCACCCCAACTAGGGGAATAAGGCAAGGAGATCCTCTCTCATCCTATATATTTATTATATATGTGCTGAAATACTATCCACAAATTTGGGATTCCTTGAAAACAAGAAAAAGATAGAAGGGCTCTGCATTTCCCATAAGGCCCCGCCAATAGTACATCACATGTACGCGGATGACTTATTGATAACATATAAAGCAACTCCGGAAGGCACCAATCACCTCAAACATCTGCTACAAGCTTATGGGAATTCGGCGGGTCAACACATCAAAATCTACAATCATTCATCCCCCGAAGCTAGAACAACACCAACTGGATGAACTAAAACAAGCCTTCGATATACCAACAACATCAACCCCACCCACCCACCCACCTAGGAGTGCAATTTGAACATGGGAGATCTTCCATCCATATTTTTGCCTCAATCCTTCAACGCCTAACTCGAAAGGCAAAAGGTTGGATGACTAAATGCCTAAACCAAGCTGGCAGATTCGCACTCATAAAACCGTCCCTTACCCCTACATCCAATCACCTCATGCAAACACAAACCCTTCCTACACACATCCACCAAAAAAAATAGATCGTATTACTACAAATTTCTTCTGGGGCCATGACTCTTCCATTAAGAAGCTCCACCCACTAGGTAGGGACAAGCTATACAAACCTAAAGCTTAGGGAGGACTAGGCATCAGAAGCAGCAAGGAGCACAACAAAGCACTTCTCATGAAATGAATCTAGAACATTCACGAAAAACCTACCTCCATTCTAGTCACATTATATAATACAAAATATCTCAAACAGACACCCATTTTCGAAAACATCCCTCCCATCCCGTCATCTCCCATCCCACAATAGAAACAATTAGCATCGCTTATACCAACCTTTAAATGTCATCTCTTCCATCAAATTGGAGACGGATTAAACACCCCTATCCAATCAAACTTGATTCCACAATTCAATAACAACATTAACCCAGCCTTATGCTATCCCATTCAATCGGTTGCTGACATCATTGACCTATCAACTGGGAACTGGAATCATGATAGGATGAATATACTTCCCCATCCCATAGTTCAACGAATCGTTAGCATTCCCATCCCACGGAACAACCAACCAGACAAGATCATCTGGCCATTTACCAAAAGCGTAAAATATACGACGACATCAGGATATAACTGCCTCATCAACGACTCTGCACAAACCCATCAAAACCCTCTCCCACCAACTACCTTCCTTTGCACACTCCCGTGTCCCCCAAAAGTACAACTTTTCTTGTGGAAAGCAATTAATGAGGGTCTACCAACCCTCAACATTCTCAACCGCATCCAACTCACCAACTCCAACCTATGTCCTCAATGCAGTTCTAGTCCTGAAACTTCAAGTCACATTCTGCTTAATTGTCTAAAAGACATTGATTCCTGGAACCTCCTACTAGCTCATCTCACAAATAACCAAAACGCTACACATAGCATACCCACCTCACTGCCTGATCAAACGACAATCTCCCTACTCCTCAAAACAAAAGCTCCTTCCCTAGTCACAACAGTTTTTTGCTTCCTTCTTTGGTCCTTATGGGTAGCTAGGAACGACGCAGTCTATCGCCAGCAAGTGCCAAAGGCTGACGAATATAACGCATATGGCCGTTAAACTCCAACAAGAATATACCTGGGCTCAAAACCACCTACCGCTAGTACTGCCTGGGATGCAACCTTATCCAAACTCAACGCGAACAACACTAGCAACTACAACCATCTTCGTGGGATGGCTCAAACCCCACTTAGATTTGATAAAAACTAACACGGACGGAGCAGGTATTATATGCCGAAACGAGGAGGCCGGTATAATCTTAGCAATAGCACAACCACTGGGTATCACTACTACACTTGCAGCGGAAACTTTGGCCATGCTCATCGCTTCTAGAACGACAACAGAACGGGGATGGCCAAAAGTTCAATTTGAAACCGACTCGGAGAACTTAACGAGATTTCTAACCTCGGTTGTCGATGCTCCATGGTATATTTCTAACCAGATTGCAGAAATCAATCTACTATTAAGCACGTTTACAGAGAAGGAAATCAAGCAGCGGACAGTCTGGCAAATCGAGCGACAGATGATTGCTCTATAGGAAAGCTCGCAACAACAGTGTGGGACAATGTAATTTCCCCACCTATAAATTTTATTGTAATAGTAGACTCTATGGGCATAACTTTCCTACGTGTAATCTCAGTTTAACTTAATAAATGCATTCTTTAGAAAAGAAAAAATTATCCCGGAGAGTGGTGCCAAAAGGATAATCGAGAAAATCGAGATAATGGATTTTGAAAGAACTTGCTCTTGCAAGATGAATAAATTGTCAAGTTTTTTATTTCTCAATTCGATCATTTCCAATTGCACTATCATTTTTAAGGACTTCCGAAGTTCGAGCTAGTTCACTGCTTGGACCAGAAAAAAAAACATTCTAGAGCATGGTTTTGAAAATCGTACGATTCACTTCATTGACTACGATTCTTGACCAGATCCTAAACTCAAAAATTAATTTTCAAAAATGAAGGTGAATTGATGGAGTGGAGGGTCGAACTCATGACCGAGTGGTAACAATGACCTCTAACCAATGTTCCACTTTGGTTTTTTTGATTTGTAAAGAAATTTTATTAGTAAATATTAAATCAAAGACCAAACTATTGCAAAAGAATAAGGTTTTTGTTAGATACTCCGCATAATTCAATATCATCTATAATAAATCATACGATTTAATAATCATCGAACGATTTAATAATCATCGAACGCTTTAATATGCGATTCGATTCAAAAAATTAAAAAACAATTCGTTATGCGATTTCACAACTTTATTCTAGAGGGTCATGCCTCTGACCAAGACCTTGAATTGAATTTTTCAAGATTTATATTTATATTTAATTGATATTAAAAAATTAAAAAAAAATGTAAAAGACGGAAAAAAGAAGAAGATAAGACTGTTTCTTCCATTGATGTCAACCACAGCTTTTCATGAATCATGGTGAGATTATTTTCTAGTAAATCTAACACCTAATTAAAATTCTACTTAAACTAATACTCCAAATGATTCACTGCTAATTTTATTTGGAGTATCAATCTGCTAGTAGAATTCCAAATGACAAATGATGAATCCATCAAAAATTTACACATCCAAATCTCACAAGGATTCATCCCATTAATGCCCCCCCCCCCATAAATTACACTACTAAACCAAATTGTGCTCACATAATATTTTACATGTTTCTGAAAATCAGACATCAACAGAAATTAAAACCAAAAAAGGAAAATTATATATAAGACAGAAATTTTTGATACCCCATGAATGAATCAATAAGGTCTTGGATTACTCGGAGGACGTACTGAAACTTGCACTGGTAACGGTCGACCGGTACCAGACCCGCCGCAACTACTGCAAGCACTGCGTCCTGAACCAGCACACGATCGACAACCAACATCTCCATCAGACCAACGCGAACACATACAGTTTACTCTTCCTGTGCCATTACAGCTTGGGCATCGCGTCATTGGTCCTGCCATTGGTTTATCCATTACTGTTTTTACAAGTACAGCTCCGACTAATACACTCAAACCTGTCGCCAATTGATATGCAACCACCGGACTCATTTTGCGAGATTACTTCTTTTCTGGTACGACGAAGACGAAGATGAAAGTTTTTTGTAAATGAAAGATGTAAGGATTTGATATTTTCTTTTGGTAGAAAATGTAACGAAAGAAGTCTATCTTATTTATCCGTATGATATTTTACGGAGAGGAAAGAAGAACAAGTGGTAGACTTATTGAACACGTAGTTGTTGGGATTCCTTAGTCTACTTTGGTTGGTTATAAATAATACCGACTAGAAAATTATGGTTTTGGATTTTTGTTTGAGAGATGTTTTTGAGTTCATGTTTCGTTTAAGCAAAGAAGACCATGGGATTTTTTAGAGGTGTAGATGAATATGATGACATTATGATGTGGAAGTGTTAACCCAAGAATCCAAGATTGAAGAAAAATGAGGAGCATTTATAAACCCAAAATGAATTAGCAAAGCCCAATAATGTGGAAGAATTACATGAGTTACATGAGTTAAAATACTTTCATTAATGTGGAAGAATTTGATTGTTAAGTTAAAGAGTTACATGAAGATTTCATTAATGTGGAAGAATGGTGGAGCGTCATAGAATATCATGGGCATGCTAATCGTGTGCTCTTCAAGAAGTTGCAGAATCTAAAATACTTTCACAAGAATTGGAGTAGGGAGAAATTTGGCCTCGTTAAGAAGGAGAAGAATGAATCAACTTTTAACATTGACCAATTGGACCGGCTGGAGGAAGCAAGCACTTTGAGTCAATTACAATTTGAAAAAAGGGTGATAAGTTATTTGAAGTTGAAAGGTACTAATGCAATGGAGGCCAAAAAAATGGCTTGCTAGAGCTAAACAAAATGAGTTCAGATGGGGATTCAAATACTTTTTATTTTCATATGATTACAATGTGGTAGCAAAAAGAGAAACAATATTTCCAAGATTGAGATAGATGGCGAGGATTGTCTTGAGCGTGACAAAATCAAGATGGAAGTGAGGACTCACTTCGCTAATTTGTCTTCTGAACATAATGATGTGTCATTTTATTTCGATACTTGCATTTTCTTGAAATGGATGATGGGGAGAAGAGGTGGATGGAGAGGGATTTTTCCGAATATGAGGTTTTTAGCGGTATTAAACACATTTGATCAAATAATAGAACCACGCTAGATTCTGCGCACTTGATTCCCTTAGTTGATCTCACCCACAACTAAGAGTTGCTACGACCCAAAGTCGAAGACTTATAATTCCTTAATACTATGATCATATTATTATGATCATGTCACACTACTAGAGTAATATATACACTATGTACAATATATACAGCTTCGCAGTTATGTTTTCAATATAGCACGACTTGAAAGATACGTTAGGAATGAAACAGTTCAAGTCAATATTACTAACCTCAAGAGGAAGGATGATGTCGCCGTTGTAGTTCGTTACTTCTTCGCACTCTTCAGGTCTTTGGAGTAATACTTGTATGTCTCAACATTCCTAAACTTTCTAGTCTAACCTAAACGAAGTTGACTCTAGTTTATAATCAAGCGACTTTAGACGAGTTTTGATACTAAAATATGACGACCAAACTTGACATACCAACGCTTGGTGAGTTCAACCGAGCAATGCTCTAACAGTAGGGTACTAGTGAAATTTTTATCACAAGGCCTATTTTTAGTCACTAATAAAATTTGAATCACGAACCGCCATTTTAAGTTACAATGCATAATTTATGGTGCAATGAGGTCTTGTGAGCCATCATACATTTTGCTACAACGATATGGTGCACTTTATGCAAAAGAAATGGGAGAGAATTGAAGAGAAAAAAAACATAGTTCAGTTAGGTGTGCATAATGATGGGTTGAAACAAAAATATTACAATCTCACAACAACATTTGTAATTCTAGTTTGGGTAAAGGACCTCCTGCCCAATATCTATTAACTATAGTGTTCCATACGAACTCAAATTCACTCTAGTTTGGGTAAAGGACCTCCTGCCCAATATCTATTAACTATAGTGTTCCATACGAACTCAAATTCACTCTTTTCATATCAAACTCAGATTCCACCTGAAGCTGGATTTTATTTTTTTATTTTATTTTTGACAGAAGAAGTTGGAATATCTATGTACGTATATAAAACTCTAGAAGTCAGAGGCGATCAAAAATCACTTTTGATCATCATCAACAACAAATACAACTTACCACGCACGCAGATTGGTACGAATATATTTTCTCGATGGGCAGATCGAATGAATTTTTTACCTAAGCATGACATGGTTTAAAAAACATAAAGAATTTGACGACCCTCGACCTAGTGTTAGAGGTGATAATAATCTCCCTCATAATCTCACATATAAGTTCACAATCCTCTTATTTATAACCCATCTGTAAAAAATCACGTCTCTCACCGTCTTCTACCAGCTGTTATAACAAGAGTTGCAAAGAATCGACGCCGATCCAAAACAAAAATAATTTGCTTGACCTAATCATATCATCACATAGATACTTGTTAGCCTCCCAGTAGAATGTGTTTTCCGGTGCTACCGTGCGTCTAAACTCCTTGAAATCTTAGCCAAAACTCTTTTCTATATTCACACACACCTTGTTCAAGATGCTTCTATCATCGCTCTGCAATCTTTTTCGCAATCTTGTGACCGAGTGATCAAGTTTTATTTTATGGATGAGCAGGATAAAAATATTGAGGAAGTAAACCCGAAACTTAATTTGTGTTATATGCCGAAAGAATATACAACATGCTTTATGATTCTTATGATGGGTTTCTTTTATTTAAGAACGAAGATAACTCATAGAGATCCATTTTTGTCATATGGAGTTCTACAACATAAGAACAAGTAACCACTATGGAGGATTTTTTTCAAGTATGTGGATTTATTTTTTCAATCCTCACAACAAGAAATGCAAGGTGATTCTTCAATATTGGGAAGGTAGAGGTGAAAAGTATGCATTTGATATACTAAGTTTTGGATTCAAATTATGGAGAAATGATCATAAACAGAACATTATATTGGATGACTTACAATATTCCAAGTGACACTGAAGTTAATTGTTCAAATTTAATTACTACATTTGAAATCGCAACAAATAAGTTAAGCACGATGCAACATGGTGGAGTTTCCTGTGAGGCAGGTATTAATTTTAGTCTATTTGTTTATAAGCATGATTATATGCACTTAGTAGAGATGGAAGGTCAGTTAGGTTTATGTGTTCTTGTATCATATACTGAACTTATGTTATGGGATCTAAATCCCGCAACAAATAGTTGGGATAAAGCACATTGTGTGACCCTTCCCGAATACTCTATGCCAAAATATATCTCAGGTCGGCCAAATAAGTTGGATGTGGAAGTTGTGAAGATAAGGAATGGAAAATTGCTAGTTAAACAAAAGAACAGGCTGCTGCTTCGGGATTTGGATTTGAATACTCACAAGATTGTTGAGAAGAATGGCTTTGAGGATGACAATTTTCGACCAGCAGTTCATACTCCTAGTCTAGTCTCTTTAGATACTGATAAATTGATACAGTTAGATAGGTAAATAGGTTGAATTTTCTCCTTAATAATAGTAAACAAAACATTATTAAGTTCAAGAATGGTGTGCGCAATGGATTCGGTGTTCTGTAATATTCATTCCATTCTGGAAGCACATACTTTTTTATTGTAGAAACAGACAACAAGTGAACTTGTATCAACAAAATGTGGAACTTAAAATAACATACCATTAAATTAGAGATGAAACCTTAAACACAACATTAGATTAGAGACTAATCGTTAAACATTATAATAATAGAAATAAAACATGCATTACAGAAAAAACAACATCACATAACATGGCCCAGAAGCTACTAAGAACAATAACATAAGATCCGCAATATGAACGCGACTAGTAGTCGAGCGGCCATTGATGTACACGAGGCTGATGAGCAAGTAAAACCTCTATAAAAGAATATCCTAGGGACCACAAAAATAAATTCTTATACGAAGGTTATTCGTATACGAAAGTCGACCTTGAGCAGATAATTATTTTCTTTTCTTTTGTATACTTAGGGAAATTACATTCATAAATATCACAAAAATGTACCTAGGTAAATATAAATACTATTTAAATGTGGATTTATTTTACATGCATGAATATATGAAATCTGTTATAATGCAATTCGCATAAAACTCAACTATAACACTGAAAATCGACAAATGAAATCATATGATCGAAAGATATTTGTATTAAGTTGTGCAAGAAAAAACAAAGATTCCACTTTGAAGCAAAATGATCTTGTAACATGGTTACAAAAATCTCTTCGTCTTAAAGTTTGATGTATGGCAAAACTTACATAATTTATATTATAATATCAATTATTCTTATGTATGAAGGTAAGTTCCGTAAGATGAGACCATAAAAAATTATGAATTATTCCAAAATGGAGTTTATTATTAAATATAACTGGCCTAAGTCAGGACTAGAAATTTTTATTTTTATATGGAGCATTACAACAACAACAGGAATTAAACTTGCAATACATAAAAAAACAAACATGGAAGCTACTAATTAAGCTCAATGACATAAGATCCATATCTAGTAGTCGAACGTCCATTGAAGTGCTCGAGGCTCCTGGGTAACTTCAATGTTACTAAAACCCTCACCAACTGAATAAGTAGTTGTGAAACTACCATCCTCATTATCAATCATCTCCCAGTACTTGATTCAAATTGGGACTTTTCATGATCGGTTGAATTCTCAATTCCACTAACCCAATTTGTTGTTTTTGAGAAGTTTTTAACCATCCTAGACTTGCAATGCTTCTTCTTCTTCCGTTTCTTGGAATAGGATTATTTCTCTTCAATCATTCTAATGACCTCACCATCATCTCCATATTCTCTGAAAACCTTTGTGTTTTCATGTTCATAATCATGGTAGTTTTCAATGGGTTGGGGGTAGCCTTGAATGGATTGGTTTTGATAACTATGGTTTTGATCATATGATAATGGTACAAGAGCTTGATCATCAACCATTCTTGAGGTTGATGATTCACTCTTTGCAACCAAGTAATTTTGAGATAAAAGACATATTATCCTGCTAATGAGAAAATTAAAAAATTGAACGTGAAGAAAAAGATATAGAAGTATATTAATGATTATAGAGATTGAAACTCAGAGAAGACTAGAGGTAGATAAAAAAGCTATACAACAACTTCTTATATAGAGAGAGAAGATGGTGGCTTTTTGTTCATGAGAGTTTTTCCAAATTTCAAATTTGAATTCTAATTTTGAAAAAATAAACAAAAAAATAAAATATTTTTGGATGAACATTGGTGCATTTATCCTCCATATTATCTTTGATTTTATACCCACTTTTACTCATACACTCTTTTTACATTTTACCGTTGTTTAGATCGCACTCATCAAGTTGGTAAAATTATTTTTCATTCAGTCTTTTATTTATTACTTAACATATCACATTGATGTTTCTTGTTGCAAGATTCCAACAAGAACAAATAACCTGATACAACGTATATATATATATAATCAGAACAAATATAGTGTGTCTATGTCCTAAATAAAACTTTTTTTTTGTTCATTCTAACAATTTTTGAAGACAATCATACAAAATATGTCATGACCCCGTGAGAGGGATCAACCTAACTAATAGTAGTATATTTCATATTAACATTAACCAAACGAAATTATTACTTTTATATTGTACTTAGATTAACACGTAAAATTATTTTTGTCCTTTTTAATATAGATTGTTATTTTCGTAATAAATAGATAACAATATAATAGATAATTTTATGTAATTTTTTCTCATTACAACTGTCGACTTGGTACTATAACAAATAACCTAATACAAAATATATAAAATAATCAAGATAATTAATCAAAAAGTAATATAAATATTTATATGTTAAAACACACTTTGTTGATAATACAACTAAGATTTAGTTGTAATATAAATAACAACGATGTTATACTCTTAGAATATGTATGCTTGAGAGATAAAAATAACAGTAGAGATAAAAACTTATTGTTCATGTTGTATTGATAGTTCAAAATAGACCTTTATACAAATATTTGTAATAATCAACAATCTGATTAGTAAATTCTTAAAAGACATAAATAGGAAGCTCTTATTAATCTTTTGGTGCAATTATCTTGATTGCGGACTCAGTATTCCTTTTGAGGTTGTTCATTTCATTCAATCGATTCATCTTTGCTTTCAAGAGATTCAAAATCGATAATCATCTTCATTTTATAGCCAAAGAAATCCATAAGAGCTAGGTAAAGTTCATCTTAATAACAAGGATTCATAGTAAAATCCTAAAATGAAACTCTTACCAAATTCATAGTGACCCATCTTGGAAATATCTCTAATCAACCTATTCTTTATCTGTTTTTGTGTGAATTTCTGCTATCCAAATCTTCCACCACTTTTACTGAATCGCAAAAAATCTAGGTAAATTTTGGTGGTATAATATGTGTACACAATCATAGTTTTTTGAGAGGAAAAATCATTGTGAGCTGCAAGTTGTTATTGTTGATGAGCATGTATTTGATGTTTTTGTTTCCATTGATGGATCATGAAGATGTGATACTAGTAAAGATCCTTGTTTAAGGGATCGGTCCTAGAATAGATCCTTTTATTCCTTTCAACTATGAGCAAAGTTTCGCAAGTTTACTTCCTTAAACTCATGTAATTAAACATAATTTTCTTGGCATGGAATCAACTCAAAGTTCAACATACTAACTAATAAAAAATCACAAAGATAGTGTTATGTTGTATATACAAAGTTTAAAAGATAAACGTTATACTCCGTATTCCAATATACCAAAGTCGTAAAACAACTTGCATATTCTTCCTTGACACTTTGACCATAACATAATGATCAAGTCACCAATACTGGAGATTTATATATATAACTTCGTATGTTATGTCTTCAATATAAATGACTTGAAAGCAGCATAGATAGAAATGGAAACAATCCAAGCTTGTATTACTAACCTCGAACAAAAGGATGATGTGTACGTTGATGCCGATACGTTTTTAGGTTCTTTAGATTAAAACGATTTTGTCTCAACATTCTTTGACTTCCTAATCTAACCTAACGGAGTTGATTCTAGTAATCTAATCAAGAAGCTTCTATTTTTGGAGCTAAAATATGACAACCAACCTTGATATACCATCGCTTGGTGGGTTTAACCGGGCTATGTTGTAACAGGGTTTGTGAACCCATTTGATTCCTGAACTCAGTAGTAAAGGGTATGCAAATCGAATTTGCAAAACTCTATAGTTCTTGGATTTCATACTGAATTTTTGTATACCCAAACGAGTGTGTACCTTGTGCCAATTAGTTCATAACTCTCATAACTGATTTCAAACCTTCCCAATAGTTATAGACAATAAGCATTATTACTTGGGCAATTCTAAATGATCAACTTGAAACAAAAATAGTTTGTGAATAATAAACTTTTCGAACTAAGATTGCTAAGGATCTATGAACATCCATTTCTAGAATCATATTTCGAGAGTTTAACCAAGACAACCTTGAACTCGAAATTTCTTCTTTGCGATATTTATCAAAAACTATAATTTATCAACTTTGTTTGTTTCTTCTAACCTGTATATTTAAGAACTTAGACAAATCAAGTTAGGTAAACATGAATCATACTCAATATATATGGATCATTAAACGCATTGGTTTGTTTATCATAAGAACTTCACCTTTGATCCATTATCTTTTAACTAATAGTGAATGATGTACCCGTAATATGTATAATTATCATATCTTGAGAATTCTAAACAAAAATCATAACCTAAGTTTTAATATCTACATTGTGATTAGATAGACTATCTAAGATTTTTATGCAGTTGTTCCCATGGATCCTATTCTCATCTCTTTCTTAGGGGTCACATAGGCATGAAGAAATCTACATAAGATCATAAGAAATATTGATGACCACATGGAGTCATTATATTTTAGACTCACTATAGCGATGTGGTAACACCTTGAGTCGATTATAAATATATTTACTCTTATCAAGTTATAGGTGCATAGACGAAAATTATGACAACCATTGTTACAGTCACAACCATTCTAACAAGCAAGTCATATAACTTGTTGGCATTGATGGATCTCTATGAAGCAATGACTCAACCTGTATAAAAGATGTAAATTATTATCTTCAGATACATTGGGTATTTAACTTCAAGTATATGTTTAAACAATTAAATTATGATGATACTCGGATATCCACCAAATCACTTAGTGAAACATAGGAGTTTAAAAACACTTTTTGTTTTTGATTAATGGATCATAGCATCAAGTATAAATGATAAGATCAAAAAACTTGCTCAAATCAATAGACATACCTTTTTGAAGAATCTAATCATGAATCCTACCGTTTTACCAGATATTTAATATCTTAGCCAACATAATATGTGCGCCCTAGTTCTTGCGTCTTCCTCACCACGTTTCATACTAGGGTCTTTCTTAGTGAGGATACACTTTCAACACAATCAAGTTATGTTGGGGTGAACATCATTTAGTTCACCACAGCGTAGTTGAGACAAAGTCATTTAAGATCTCTAGGAATTTTACAACTTCCTTGAAGCTTTCAACGACTTTTTTGTACCTCATTAAGATGTTGACTCTTGTCGTGCTCTTTTCTGGAAGATACTTCTTATTAACACTTGTTGTTTTATTGATATTAATTGGTACCCATTTCTGAGTGGTTTTAGGAGCGGTGGGTTTCTTTTTCTCCCAACATCGTTCTGAAACTTCCTTAGGAGAATACTGGAAAACTGATATTACGCAAATTAGTTTTTTTTTCTCCAGTTGGGAGCATCAGATCTTGTTATCTTATGAGCAGAAGCAGATCTGGTTTTATCTCTTCTACAAAATTTGCATCTCATTTGCAATTAACCTGGTTTTCCACAATAAAAACAGTTCTTAGTAAAATGGGAAAAGTGATGCTTATTATTACCTAGAAGTTTATGTGTTTGCTTTTGGAGCTTCATAGAATTTTCTCTTTTCGTCATTAGCAGGTGATGGAGATACTTCACTTTTCTCTTCAGTTAGAGCTTTTGGTTGAGAAGATATTTAGCCTTGCTAAATTTCACCTCTTTACAAGTACTAGGAGCATGTTTATTCCTTCATAACCCAATACTCGCATATCACGATGATTTCTACATGCTCCCAATATCGAGGTTATTACTGAGAGTCAAGCTTTCGTTTAAGCTCGTATTTTCTTGTTCCAACCTTTTGATCTTTTCAAGCGCATTAAGTAGATCAATCTTAGATGAAATTCATCTTATTGTTCTCTAAATTATCTAGTTTTTCTTGAAGTAACTTCTTTCGATCACGTTCTTCGGAGATTTTTTCTTAAGACCTCATATATGTTTGAGATAATCACTTGCACCAACATAATCCAGTTGCTTATGCAAGTTTTTATTCTCACTATGAAGTCTGTCATATTGAGCTTTCTTACTAAATAAGGAGCTTTCAGCTTCAAAAAGTTTCTGATGATATTCCTTAAGAAGTTTATTAGCAACCAGATCTTTATGGAACACTTCTTCGTTAGAGTCAGTATATGTGTCCTGATAAGATTTTCCACCGTCATAGGCTACCTATCTCTTACACTCCTAATAACAATCATCAGGCATGTCATCAAGAGTAGCAGTGTGTTCTGATTGTCTGTAGTCTCTGCTAGGGCATACAGATGATAAATGCCCAAATCCACGATAATTGAAGCATTGAACATCACTATCAACTCAAGTACGAGATTTATGATAAGGAGATGATGTATCTTTAGGAAATCTCTTTTTCTTATTTGTCAAGATTTTTCTAAATTGTTGTCGAGTATTATCCTTAACCTGTGGCATACTAGATTTATCCTCAGATGATTCAGTATTTTTTACAGCTTTAATATAAATACTCATCTCTTTTTCAGACTGGTGTTCATTTTCAAAGATCTTCAATTTACCAACTAGATCACTCTTTGTTAGTCTTGAAAGATCGTTTGCTTCTGTAGTGACATATCTTTTAAAATCGTATCTTGATGGTAGAAACCTAAGGATTTTATACACAATATCTTTCTCTAGAATAGTTCTTCCTAACGAATGTGAGGAGTTAACTATCTGAGAGAATTTTCGGTTAAATTCATCAAACGTATCGTCTAAAACATACAAAGGTTTTCCCAGTCAAATGCTACGTTTTTAAACCTTGCCTCTTTATCTACGGTGTTCCTTTCAAAGACGATCTCCAAGATATCCCTAGATTTTTTCAAAGTTTCAAATGCAATCACATGATGTTGGAGATCTCGGCTTATGGCACGTATAATAATTATGCCTTGCAACACTGATTTCAATTGTGTCATATTCACCAATATCCTTGGCAGAGGTGACACAATCTACAGTAACTATTGGACGAGTATAACCTTTAACAACCTTCACTCATGTATTGAAATCACGATCTTGTAAAAAGGAACGCATAGCTATTTTCCACCATCAGTAATTAGTGAAATCAAATCCTGGTGGTACGTAAATTGAACTTTGTTGACACAAGCAGAAATTCATGTTTATACGTTCAGATCACTACAAACACGAAATTATTAGGTCTTTACGGTGTTTGCCTACTCTGATACTAATTGAAAAGAATAGGCTAACTAGTAGACCACCAACTTTTTCATTCAGAAACTTATATGTACAATCCTTATACAATCTATACGTTTAGTTAGAATATTGTATATAAGATTGTTTTAACAAGGTAAACCTAGTATATACCCGAATTGTACACAATCCAAATTCCGACAATAACAAGTCTTGTAATATATATTTCAAGATACGAATTCAACAAGAAATAGTTTTGTAGGTTCTTTACAATTGATACTATCTAGGTTTAATTACGTATAACCCGAAATATTTCAATTATAAAGATACAAATAATATAATGCGGAAAAGAAATAATACAGACACCAGAAATTTTTGTTAACAAGGAAACTACAATTTTGTAGAAAACCCCCGGGACCTCGTCCAGATTGAAACACTGATTTAAGGTGTTATACCAATTACCTACCACCATATTTTGGACTAAATGTAATACCTGGTGAGGTATTATTCGTGCACCTGTAAAACTCCTAGCAGAACACCAATTCTCTTTAGGGATTACTATTAAAAATCTTCTTACAGAACGTTAATTCTCTTTAAAAGATGCTCCTCGATAGTTAGGGTTTAAACGTTTGGAAACCTAATTGATTCTTCCTCACAAGATCACCTAGAAATAATCTAGAGATATCTTGATCTATCAAACCTGGGGTTTATGAAAAACACCAATATACAGGTTCCATAATTATCAAATAAGATAGCTTGCATGTACTTTACAAACCCCAAGTAAAGTCTTCAAAATTTCACTCTTGTTCGTGAAGAACAAAGATGTGGAAACCAACCTTATGAAATTCACATACAATTTTCTAGGTATATTTGTGTGGCTACATGAACATACAATTTTCTAGGGATATTTGTGTGGCTACATGAAACCTCTATTTATAGTAAATGATCAAGGCTATGTTGCTTGGAAACAAAGCTACCTTGTCTGGGAAAGGAAACACCAAGTACTTGACTAAAATAAGGCTTTAGTCACGTATTTATGGTTTTAGTTCACGAACTATTGCTAGAAGTTCGTGTACAATTTTTTATTCACGAACCTTAACCACACATCATAAGTGTTTCCTTAATATATCACTCATAACTTCTTCGTTATAGCTCGGAATAGAGTGATTCTTGACTCGTTGTTTTCGTATTTTCATTCACTGCAATATGAGGACCTTTCAAGGGGAAAATGTCATTCCCACTAAAGTATTGGGCTAAAAAACCCTCGATTGTAAACATAAATGTGGATTTACTTTCATGGGAATTGTTTCCTAGAGTGAGCATTTGTTTCGATATATAAAGAGGTAAAATAAGCAAGAGAATCAAGTACTTGTTACTAACATTTAATGAAGTTGTTCATATATGTCTCCGTGAGTCTTCAATCTTCAGTCTTCAAGTATGGCTTTGGTTCTATACCCCGCTTCTTAACTTAATCTAGTCTGAAACAGACTTTAATTAGGAAACCAAATCAAGAATGTGTTTTGTCATCTAAATTTGACAACTAACTTGGCATACCAACGCCAATGGGTTCAATCGTGCAATGCTCTAACAGATAATCTTGTAGTCGAGTTATTGGACCTATAATTCTCCCAACCAAATACGATCTAAATAAAATCTTATCGAATATATATACATGTATATTATTCTTGCAATCGAAAATTTTAAATACACCGCCTAAAACCAATGCCAAAATCGTCTCTCTCACTTTTTTTTGCTAGGTCCCATGACATACAACCAGGGACCCTCCATTTCCACATACGGTCAGGGAGCACCATTTCCACAGAAGAACGCATCACTCCTTTTTATGACGATATGGTTTTGGCATAGTTTTCCAGACGGTTCATATAAAACTGATGTGCAACAACGAGCGATCCAAATTTTTTTCGTACATGGTCATTAAATGGAAGAGATCCCAACCGCAGCCTGGCCTTTACAAAAAGACGACATTCACAAATCAAGACAGGGTCCTAGATTTTTCCCATTATTTATTGTTAGTCAGATTGTTCCCTTTGCAAGGTGAGGTTATCAACTTGTCTCACAAAATTTTAATGGTTAACAACCCTCGCACCATTTATGACATCAGAAATTAGAATTGGTTATATTTTAAGCTGTCCCAAGTCAGTTTAGTCCACCAAAAAAAATATCATTTATCTCTCTTGTTTTATCTAACTTTTTACGTCTCTATCTTCTTCGTTATTTTTTCTTTCTTCTTTTTATTCTTATCTCTTCTTAAAATAAATAAGAAAAAGAAACATAAAAATTAAATATCTCTCAAACTATAAGTCGAAAACTGAAGAAAAAAAAATAAGAAGAAAAATAAACATAAAAAATAAATATCTCTCAAATTATACGAGATCAATACAATGAGTACTCATTGTTCGAAGCTTTAATATTCGCGGGCATTGGTAATAGTAATTCATATTCAAGAATGAACACCATTAGTATACTAGTTTATTATAACAACTCATTTTGTAGAACAACGGTTCTACGTTGACCGGGGCTGTATCAGGGGGGGAAATCCCGTAAGGGAAAGCCCAGGGACCCCACCATAGAGAATTATAGGGGTGTTGTTCACCCCATGAGGGCCCACCGGGGGTTGTGTCTTAGTTCATTTCATTTTTATTTGTTGAATGAACTCATATGGTTAATATTGCAGAATAAACTCGTAGTTCATTTCATAGAAATAACTCGTGTGGTAGTTTATTTTTAGTAGTTCATCATTTTGTAGAATGAACGCATGGTAGTTCATTTTATTGAATGAACTCGTGTGGCAGTTCATCCTAGCAATCAATTTGTAAATGAGACTCATATGGTAGTTCATTTTGTATGTACGCTAATTTATTTGTAGATTGAACTCGTATGTTAGCTCATTCTAGCAGTTCATTTTGTAGAAAAAACTCGTATAGTAATTAATTATAACAGTTCATTTTGTGGAATGAACCGGTATGGTAGTTCATTCTAATAGTTCTTCATTTCTACAAATAAACTACCATACTAGTTCATTCTAACATTTCAGTTTGCAGAATGAACTCGTATAATAATTCATTTTATATTTGATTTTTTTCGCTCAAAAAAGAATAACGCAATTCGAAACACAGTGAAAGTGGTACTTGTTGGATAGATCTTGTCAATTGCTTTATAAATAATAAAATTGTTTTTTTTTTACTTACAATTTAAAAGATATTTAATATAAGTTTTTTTATTTTATTTTTATAAATAGAGACGAAAGAATATTTCTGACATTGTTTAGAGCTTCTCCAGTGGAATGTATGTGAAGATAAACGTCTAAATCCACATAGGATAGACATTCATTTTCCTAAAATTCTTCTCCAACCCAACTTCTTAAATCAATGTGAAGATGACATAGCTTAATTTTTATAATGCGCGCGTTATAGCCCTAGGGCTGTCAACATCCGTGTAAGAAAACTCCAACAAAACAATTGATGTAAAAAGACCCCAAATTTCCTGAACTGTCTAAAATACCCTCTATTCTTATTCAGCCTAAAACTAACTGAGCAAATTAACTTTACGTATTATCTCGATTCCATCGTTTACATTCTTCTAGTTCTCTTTCCTATCCTCTCAAACATAAGAAAAACCAAATCTACGAATTCATTTTCCCTTTCGGTTCTCTCTTCTTCTCCTGAAACTCTCAGATTAGAAATCAGAAATCATAAATTGAAACAAGTTATGACCTAAAATCAAAAAAGTAGAAACCAAAATCACGAAAACTGGTTAAAATGGTGAAGAAAAATGCTCAACAAGAGAAAAAGAAAGATGAGAAGGTCAGTAAAACGATTAAAAATCCTACAAAAGGTAAATTAAATCTTTTGTTTCATGTTCTTCGCAAAATATTTAGGGTTTGAAACAACAATCATTAGCGTTTTCCTTGTTCGGATTGAGAAGATTTTTTGGTTTCACCAACTATTTTGTTGATTATTATGGTTAGATAAAAAGTTATTCATGTTGTTCTTATTCAGATTCAAAGGTTTCGTCATTTCCGTTTGTTAAATTTGTTTCCACCAGGACTGTTGACGGAGTTGTCAGCTTATTATAGTTTTACCGGTGAAACAATTTTTTATTTCTCCATTTTTCCTTGTTAAATTTCTTTCCAGTAGAACTGTTCGTGGTGTTAGTTTATTCTTATCTTTTTGATGAAACCATTTTTTGTTTCATCATTTTCCCTTTGTTAGATTTGGTTCCACCAGAACTGTTGGTGGTGTTAGTTTATTATGGTCTTTTGGATGAAACCATTCTTGGTTTCATCACCCTTTGTCGGAACTGTTGGTGGTGTTCGTTTATTTTGGCCATTTTGATGAAACCATATTTGGTTTCATCATTTTCCCTTTATTATATTTGGTTCCACCAGAACTGTTGTTAGTTTTTTCTGTTCTTTTTGATGATACCATTTTTGGTTTCATTATATTCCCTTTGTTAAGTTTGTTCCATCAAAACTTTGGTGGTTTTTGTTTATTCTGGTTTTTCCGATGAAAATCTTTTAATTTCACATCAACAATTTTCTTTTGTGAGTCTAAACATTGAGACATTTGTTTTCTAATTTCAGGAAAGATTATGGACTTCATGTTTGCTATTACATGAAGAACCTCTTGAAGGAAAACACGAAGTCTCATGAAAAGAATATATCAGAAAATGTGGAAAACATGAGAGCAAATCCGTCCTATAAGATACTGATGGACAAACCACCAAAGATTTAGAAAATAAGACACTACTGTCACTGCACACATAAAATTTAGTGTACTATCAGCTAGTTGTAATACTTGTAATAGCCTTTTACAACATTGTCTGTTTTTTTTTTAATGTTTATAATAGTAAAAGATTTAAATGGTTTATGAATGGTTTCAATTATGACTACCACATTTGTGTTTATTGGCACCCTGTAACTTAACCTAAACCATATCTATATACTGGATGTGCAACAAAATGTTATGTGTTTAACTGTTTTATGATGAAACCAAAAAGGGTTCAAGCATATTGCATGTGCAACCAAGAGGAAGAGGGTCATATCATGCCTTACTCTTGCAAAAATGAATCTTTTATGTTCCTAGAGTTTTGGACCATGAAGTGTTCCTGGTCCTGATTTAAAGTCTTAATCACAACCTGTATTCTTAACTTAGACGCTGCATTTAACAATGATATGACCGCTTATACAGGGTTCGTTCCTGGTCTTAAGACACACATACACTAGAATTGAGGATGTTGATATGAAAAGGCAAAATTATAATATATTTCTAGGCACGAAACATTTTCTTGTTCCAAGGCACAAGTGTAATTACACCCAAGTATTAAACTACAACAGAAGACAGACCAAACATAGTTTGATATATTGTACTGAACTACTATAACATGGTCTAACAAATAATTTCAAATAATCACGAGTCATTTTAAAATTAATGATACGGTTAGAAAAGTAGTGATGTGATTTTTCTCTATCCATAATTCATATAGGTGCACTCAGAAATCCTATCTATATATGTTTAGGTGACAACATGCAGTATGTTTTAGTGATTGTTTATTTTTACATGGTAGTAAAAATGATGAAACCAAAAAAGGTCCCAACATATTTTGGTTCCAAATATAGCAGTAAAAATGATGAAACCAAAAAGGGTTCCAATATATTGCAGGTGAAACCAAAAGGAAAGACTTAATCTAAATGAAACACCGGCAGAAAATTATCTTGTTTAACTGTAAAAAATGCAGACAAGAAAAAGAATGGACAGTAACAGTCAAAGAAAATGAATTCTCAAAACATAATGAGGTGTAAAACATTAATTGAACAAAATAGGAGAATCTTCATTATGACCGCACTTCGTTTTCATAAGCTGCAATCGTGTTTGACGGAGATTCGATTACTATTAGATCAATCTGAAGATGATCCATTTAAAATGATAATTCAAAAGATTGAACTGTAACGTCTTTTCTTCTCCCGGAATTGAAGACGAGATCTGAAAAACACATGTTCTTCAATTTCTTCAACACTAAAAATCGATCTTAAGATAAAATTCGAAGGATTGAAATCTACGATCTCTTAGTTATTTTAACTAAAATGAAATGAAAACGAGATCTCAAAATTGATTTCTTAGATGATCAGGTATGAAATTGAACCTAAAATATTGATGAAATGAGGAAAATCAGATTTATTTGAACCCTAAAATCTAAATACATGAAATTTCGGTGGAGAAGATCTCGAATTCTCTTTAGAAATGATCTTCACAATTTCTGCATCTGTTTCCCCCAAAATCTCCATTCTAAATATCGTGTATATACAGTGAAGGGCGAAACTAGAATTTTGAGATCTAATAAAAACTGAATTTAACTATTTTGAATTGAAATGGGGTTTTTATTCTATTTTTATTGGATATGGTTTTCATTTAGCCGAAATAATATGGCTGGTGTTTTTGTAACCCAAAGAGTATCACCTTGGTTTTGTAGAGCTTAATATATAATTTTTGTTAGACATTGTCAAGGTGAATGTCTAGTTTTAGACGTTCACCTTGACAATGTCAAGCTATCTTAGTAAGCTTTTGATTAACTAAAATTAATTCTAATATATATTAAACATGTTGCAGTGGAAATATAGGGGAAAGTAAAGAGGCAGAAAGCAGTTTGTATTGAATAGCATCATAAGGTTACATGGAACAATATCCTATATATATTTGTAGGAAGAAAACCTTAAATACTATATTGGGCCGCACATCCATGGGCTACAAGCCCTACAACACTCCCTCTTGTGCGGTCCAGTAGAACTTCACATGTAGTGCTTCACACTTAGTGCTTCGAATATAATTCTTCAAATGTCGTCCTCTCTTTGATGACTTGTGCCGAAATCAATTGCCTCATTAAAACTTTTACAAGGAAAAACCCAGTGGGACAAAACCTTGGTATAACTCTTCACATGTAGTACTTCACATGTTGTCTCGTATTTACATATAGTTCATCACATGTAATAAGATCTTTATAGATCTCCGAGTCTAAGTTAATTGTCTCCTTAAAACTTCGTCAGGCTAACCCATAGGGGAAAAACCTGAACTAAAGAAAAAGAGTACAATATTAGGTAAACTTAGAACATAGTTGGATGCGTATACAAAACCATGTGGGAAAAAGCAACCTCGGTGAAGGAAAATAGTTCAACACACTATTAGATGCTCCCCCTGATGTCAGAAAATTTTCATTAGTTTAATGCAGTTAGAAGAAGTTTATCACACTTTACTTTGGTGACTTGAATGTTTATAAGACCTTGTTGTTGATTCTGGAAGTTACGTTGCTTAACAGACTATCGCGTTTCATTTCTTTGATTCAGATATTTTCAGTAATATCAACGCAATCTTTATGTCTTCAACGTTCAACATACTTGATGCTTTTAGTGTTGTCTCGCTAAAAACCTTGTCGAGTAACAAAACCCTTTGGGAAAAACTATTCTCGATCGAAGGGAAAAAGAGTACAACACAACTTCAAGTTCGAAGTGAAATATGTCGACATCATGTCCTTGGATCCTCTCCCTGATGTCGGCATCTCCCCCTGATTACTTTCAGAGTTTTTCCAGACAGTTCCTTTAGTCATGTACTTTTTGAAACTGAATATCAGTAATGACTTAGAAAATAGTCTAACATATCTCCCCCTGATTACTTTCGTTGGAGAAGAGATTGTTGTTCCTTCATAATCAACAACTTTTGGATTGCACTTTCATTAGCATTCCTTTTTATGTCTTTGCAGGGATAAAAAAAATTTATGTCAATGGTTACTTTTAAGTACATGATTACATTCACTATATAATTCCAATGACGTTGCGTTGGCGCTGAGTTGTATCTAGCTAACAAGTTCCCCGAGGATGTAAAATTTAATTGAGTACATTATTATACTAAGTACAACAATGCGTCTATTGTACTTAGATATGGGAATTTCATCTCCCAACGCGTCTTCGTCATCTTCCTTTAGACAAAACGGTCATTTACTTACATTTGAACCTTAACTAATCATGGGAGTGCTATCAGGATGCATTTCTTTGTTAAATTGCCTAACAATTTTAGACATATGCAAACTGGTGGAATAATATACCACAAGCTCGGTATTTGGTCGAGCTTTCCCCGGATTTTTCATCCCAAATTCGGATTTCAAATAGCTTTTAAGGTCTCTTATTACATCAAGAGTACCCATCATGTCTGTACCATCGACATAGATACCTACAATTCCAAAACGCAAGGAAAAATACCTTACTTATCTATCCCCTCCAAATCAGATAGTCACTTAGACGGGTATACCACATCCGCCTGATTGCTTCAATCTATAAGTGAGCATTATATCTAACTGTAAACGCACTCTGTGGTTTAGAGTCACTTGATTTGGGAAACAAAAGTCTATCAAGTACTTTTGTAAATATCTGCTATCTCTTGATTCTTTCAGAGATACGTAACAACCACATACATATGCTGCATTTCAAGTCCCTTTGTAATTTTGATTTGAATACTATGTCATCTACATAATCTTCAACTTGCTTGTGCATCATGTCATGGAAGATCGCGGTCATGGCGCGTTGGTAGGTAGCACCAGCAGCCTGGCCAATTGACTATCTTATTCAGTTGAATTAGATCCAATGTCTGCACTTATGGAATCAAACCACGAGACATAAATTCTCTAAAGCACTTGAGATATATCTGGATGAAACGTAACATATATTCGCTCTAAAGTAATTGAGTCGAATCTGACTTTTGTTACGTAATAAGGCCACACCACTTATTAAACATCTCAAGACTCAATGTCTAAGCTCTGTATGTACTAAGGGCTAATCACACCAAAGGGTGTTCATGCATGAACTACCTACCTTTTTTGTAAACTTACAGTGAGAATGAAGTTGATTGCATCTATAAACTATTTCTAATGAATGTGGAAGGAAGCATATCCTTAGAAAATTAATGTGTCAATCTAGTGAATTGTAAATCACTGGAACTTGAATTACTGTATTAACCCCAACAATGAACTGTTTGGGATTGATTCATAAAGACTTTGACATAACCATAAGGCACATTGATTGTGACACGATGTTCCGTTTTGAAGTACTAACATGTGCATCACTTCATTTGAGTGTATGAGACAATGAACTAATAGAATGCGAAGTTACGACATCTATCACAATTAGTGATTACTAAAGTTCCTAGATTTGCACTGCCTCTCCCCATTATGCTTTAGAGTAAGAAAGCATGTCACTCATCTTACAAAGTCTTTCTTTAGTAAAATATGATCGAGACCATCCTGTTTTACTTAGATGCAAATGGTAAATAACTCATTTTTCAAAGAATAAGGTGTTGTTAGTGAACATATATCCATGCAGAATGCGGACCATTCAAGTGATTTATGGCTCTGGTGGATGATTCGACCCATTGAATCAGTTATTGCTTACAACAAATGATGCGTTTAATTTTTGTAAAACTCCTAGCACATACTACACAATGCAAAGTGCAAAGGCTCACCACCCTTGTTAGTGATAGAGAATTTATATCAAAAGGACTTGATGAATATTGTATTTTTGATAGGATCAATATAGATCATATTATACCCAATGGTCTCGCAGAGACTACCATCAAAGGGTACAGATGGTGTCTAAGGAATAGGTTATGCGTACCAACCTACCTTTTATTGCTTAGGGGATATGCAATATTACACGCATCTTTACTTAATTCGTTTTAGAACCCAATATTAGTCAACCTTTTCTGTGTACCAGTTGGTAACTGGATTTAAGCCTGACATTCGTGTTCTTACGCATTTTTGGTTGAACTATATATTTTCCGTTAAGACTCCACATCGTACTATGATGGGTCTTCAAAACTGTTAAGTAGTTATGTTGGAAATGAGTTCCCAACAATTATCCGCATTTTAAACCTTTTGGCAGGAGATCTCTTACCGCTAGATTTGCGGTTATCACTTTAATGGGACAGTCTTCCCGTCGTTAGGGGGAGATAAGAAAAAGTATTTTCTAAGGGAACGACAGGAATTGTCGTGGTGTGTTCCCACTATGTCTCATATTGATTCATGTACTCCACAAATGTAAATCTGAAGTGACAAAGAATAATTGATTTTTAGAATGTACACTGATATCGCTAAAGTGATGAGATCACACATACCAGCTGCAAACCTACCTGCTCAAGGTTATGAATCCTCAATAAGGGATATACACCATAGACTAAGGTGTTGCAACTACACTTAGTGAAAGTGTGGTTGAGGCCGTGGCTCCATAAAGGAAGTTGGAGAGACCACTTGGTTCGATTAATCCTCACCTAAAAAGGAAGTAGGTGAGTAAGGTACAACTTATTTATATCATCAGAAATCATCTCATAAGATTGTATCTGAATATGTCCATGAATCAAACTAGAGGACGCTCCGAAGTTTAATGATTCCAGAGAACAATGACATCCCAATTGGATTATGAGAATGCTCACGAGTCAATAGAAAGATCATGCGAGCATTTTGATGATTAATTTCATATACACTTGCTTAAGAAAATAGAGCAAGATAAGATCGAACCAAGCTCCTTGTTGCTTAATGTCAACGAAGAGCATATTTGGCCTATAGAATCCAGGTAGAACTTGGTTCTTTGACAAATATACAGGTATTTGGTGTGGTAGTGCTAACCAACCAAGTATAAAGCCTATTGGACACACATTATTAATTTGTCATAAAGCATAATGAGAAGAAAGCAGTCTTAAAGGATAAAGACTCACCTTGTGGCGCAAGGTTTCTCACAAAGCCTTGGAATTGTTCTCTTGTTATGAACGTTATAACATTCCGCTACTTAGTTAGCTTGGAAGTTCTTGTTGCCATTAAAGTTGATGTGAAATTGGTTGCTACTATGATACCCAAATTACATTGTATATATCAACACCTATGACCAGGTGCATTTACAACTCTTTTATTTATGATGGGAGCTAGAATTACATTTTAGTTGATCCCATGTTCGGTTGATACTTGTGTGTTGGTGTTATTACTACCGAAGATAAAAGTACATTTTTGTCTCATGATACATATGTCCCTCTGCACATATTTCACTATGCCAGTAAGTGGATTACATCCCACGGAATATTCAAATTTGGGGAAAATATCAAGTATCCAATAATGGTGCTCAAGTACTTCTAAGCCCCAAATGAATATATTGGAATTGAGTTGGTACAACCAATTGAACAAAGAATAAACATCATTCAACTATAGCCAATATCATATTCAAGAGAACAAAATAACAATAAAACCAAAATTCTTAATGGTCGAGATCAATAATCATAGTTTAAGTTGACCGTTTATATGATATGCACTTATCTTAAGACAAAAAAAAACAAAAAACATAACTATACATGTTCTAAAAACAGCTAAATAGATAAGCTCAACAAATATTCAAGGTAAAAACCCACATTAGTTAGTTACATACCTCAATTTTTGGTTCCCGCTATATATAGACAGAACCGGAACAAACTTGGTCGCGCACAGCCTAAAACCATGCTGGAACCGGACTGGGTCAGTCCAGGTCGAGTTGAGTCGGAACGGGTTGGGTCGGAACGGGTCTTCCTTCTCCTCTTTTCCGCGATCAGAACAGCTTTTCCCCGAGAATTCCAATCGACGGAATATTGTGATGTGACAAAATCAATCCCCACCTGATTTGATGATAACGATTCCAACGAATCCAAAACAATCCTTCGGGGATTTGATAGCAAAACCAAAAAAAAAAATCTAAATCCATTGCCGCGGGGTTAGAGCTCGTGCCTGATAACGTGTTGCAGTGGAAATATAGGGGAAAGTAAAGAGGCAGAAAGTAGTTTCTATTGAACAACATCATAAGGTTACATGGAACAATATCATATATATATATATATGTAGGAAGAAAACCTTAAATACTATATTGGGCCGCACATCCATAGGCTACAAGCCCTACAACAAAACAACCATTTTTTAGCTCCAATAAAATCTTAAAATTACTAAAGATAAAATTTACATTTAATCTTAAATTTACATTTTTTTTATGACTAGTTCTGTTTAATAAAATGATGATCGCAAACAACACCATTGGAACGAGGATGTTTTATTTGTGTTGCCACCTAGAAAACACACACAACAACCTTGGAAAAGCTTTTAATGATGAATGATGTGATGTTATCTTGTATGTGTACAAATATATTTAAAAGGAAAAGACCTTAAAGCAATTGGACCAACACGACCGAATCGATACATTATCACTGGGACTAATCGATAGTTCGACGTATTGATTTGTTGGATCCTTCAGTTAAGCCATCAAATTAAACCATTGGATGATGATGGTATGTAATATTGATGTCATCAGCATCCACTATCCATATAGCAACACCTGCCGGATCTAGGTATGGGTAAACTTATCTTTGACTTTGGCCATCGTGGCAACACAATACCTTAAGGAGCGTTAGTGGGAGACAATGATGCAGAAAGAGATCACTGCCCATATAAGACAGTACCACATCTGGTACATGATCATGATGCATTGCACATACATACAACCACTCCTATTCATCAAATCTTTAGGGTTCTTCTTTACAGGGCAACATATATAAAAAGTATCGAGACTAAGGAGCCTAATCCGTAGTACTATTCGGTAAGGAATTCGATGTCGACGAATTTCGAACCCAAATCGCCGTGTCATACCCAGTAACTTTACCACTGTACTATAGTGACATCGGCTAAACAAGAAAGTTTATACAATACGATGTTGATCTTCATGATGCAAAGATGATTTTAAGCACATTCTTTCGGCATGGATGGAAGCCGGATGTAGGAGCGGATGATGCCCCATACACAATAAAGATGGATGGTGGGTATATACAATACAAAGTAGTAGGGAAGTACCAACTAAAACATTCTTTTGTACATATATATATGCATATATATCTTACTCTCAAGAACCTATCACATGCTCTATGTCCACTTCTCTTCAACTTTTTTTGTTCTTCCTTTTCTAAAAAGTAAGTTGAAACTTTTTCCATGAATTTTATGCAGAAGAAGCAAGCATCTTCTTTATTGACAAATAGATGGCAACAACTTAAGGGTCATGACCTCATGGGGTCCTTAAACTGTAACTATTGAATAAGACTGGAGGGTAACAATCTTCAAGGATTAAGATCTCACTATGCACCTAGAAAGATCCTCAAAAAAGTGAGGGTTTGAGATTCATTTTTTTTCTATTATTAGTACTTTCACTAAGATTGCAGCTCAAACTCAAGGTTTTGGAGCCGCTGCCTCAACGTACACAATGTGTGCAAGTTGCTAAGCGGCTCTTACAGTCATTATTAAGTGTTTTCGGCTTATAAGCTATCTGCCATCCGGTAATTCGTCTAAATCTGACTCGTCTGCATCTTATTCAGATTATAGAAAAGTTTTGGATTCAGTCAGACAAGTAAAGTATAAAAAATAATCTGACTCAAATATTTTCGAATCAGATGTATAAACCAACTCGGACCTCGATAAGATCTAACATCTGACTCAGCCCCGAGTCAGATTCCGATTCCATGTCAGACCAACCAAAGTGTAAATTGGTATCTGTTCCAATAGGACACCCCTTGAGATTGGAGGAACTACTTTAACAGTAAACTATGTTTATGTTGTGATTTACTGTATTTAGCACTCATTAGATATGCATGTGTTTCATCACTGATTTCTGATAAAAGAAAATAAAAGAAGTAAAGATCTTCTTAAAAATGTAATCTGTTATTATGTGCACTAATCATGAATGAGTTAGTTTAAAGCTGCAAAAGCTAGTATGAGCGTGATTTTCAAATCCATTTCCTGTCAAATTATTTAATGTCAAAACCCTAAAACTACACACTGATTTGGCAATTAGTATGTGTATTATATGCTCTCCTCACTTTATAGAAAGTAATATATGTACTCTCAGCCTTTGTCAGTGAGCCATAATTCCTCTATGCTCATCCCTATGTTAAGGGGATTAAACTACTCTTAACCTTCTTTAGTTTCATCCAAAATATTTTTACAGGTTATAGGATGGAGTTACTACAAAAAAGAGAATGCGTGTAATGTTAGGATTCTCTATTGCAGAGCCTATTCTAACCAAAAATCAACCACATCAATGCAGCTGCTGGTGTAACATGCTTTGTACTACCTCCGTCTCAGAAAAAGTGGTATATTCAGCTGTTGTAGTAACGCTAGTCATAGACTAACGCGTTTGGATACTAGAACCAGAAGTGCTTCTGCTTCTGCAAAAGCCGAAGTCATAGCCCAAAATGTTTTGTTTCGAGAAGTCATTTTGAAATTTTTTGCCCAAACTAACTTCTTGTTTTTTCTATTTTTAAAAGTCGAAAAGTTATTTCCGGATGCTATAACAGTTTGTATTGTCTTGAGTTTCCAGTGAGATCCACTGAAGTACACAGCCAGGCTGTCACATGGGATGGGACTGTAAAAATTGTTACATCATTGGAAAATGTTTAATCTCAAGGACATCTGATGACAAGCACTTGCTAAAATATTTGCATAGGAAACACCAACGAGGAATATCTATTTGCACTCACTTGGCACAACTTTTACTTGCTTGTTTTAACTGTCCACAACTGTTCAGAATTATGAAATGAAGATCACACAGGATACAGCACTCAATGTCTGCACATCACCATCAAAGAAGAATTGTCTTCAGCTCAAATGAGTATCTGGAGTTGTAAGCCTTTCATGTTTCTCAGCAGTACAATGCACTAAAAGAAGTAGGTATAACTTTTTTGTACGCTTCCAATGGCATCTCTTCGCAACAAAACAAGCCAAAGCTATTATTGAAAACCTTATCCCAACCCAGACCAAAAAAGTTAGCATTATATAGCAAAGAAGATGGCATTTCACTCCCCACAAGTGGGTATTACAAAGAAGAACCAAAACTGAAGGAATCGATCGAACGAACAAGCTGCCAGCATCGTGGTCGAACAGAAAGAAAGAAAGAAAAGTAAACCAACTTTACTTGTATCTTTCCATGAAATTGAGTGTCGACTGTCGACAACCTAGGCCTACCATAAAGGGCAACTATAACATCGATCCATCCCAACCCCCGTGAAAAAGGCTGGTCGCAAAAAAATTACTTGCGCTAATCCGAGACGAGGCACATGCCCTCAGTAATAATTATTCAGATTCCAACCCACTTTTCTCCACATATTCTGTCTCAATAAAAAGAAATCTGTGCATTTCCAACTCGAAAGAACAAAAAAACCCTATTAAAATCACTCATTTCATTCATTCCAAAATCTGTCCCATATATGTATCTCAGATCCGTTCTTCTCTTTCTCTGTTTAGCTTTTAGCTTTTACCTTTTAGACAGAGAGTCCCGTTTTGACTTTTGACACCAATACCCATAAACAGTATCTAGCTGAGCACAAACACTATTGGATATTTTAGACATTTTCAAAACATCTCCTGGGAAACTGCTATTGATCAACTAACACCAATCAGCCCTGGCCTAGGTAGTTGGTCATATAACAGGAATCAGGACTCCTGTTTGACTATTTACAAGTTATTAAGGGTGTTCTGAGTAATTTACCATCGAATAGACTTTGTATATATATGGTGCATACCAGTTCTGCTACCTCGAAAACAGTCACTTTTCACTCTTATTCTTTTACTTGCTTTTTCATCACTTACATCTTCTTCAAATGGAACAAGGAGATCAAAGGGAACTGCAATTACTTCCTTCACCATCTTCAACATGTTTTACTTCTCGCACAGCAGGAACCTCTAGAAAATCTCGTCCAATGGTTGATACCTATGATGGACCATCGTCACTTGACTTGCAATTATCTATCAGTCTTAGACCATTTAGACCACCACCACCTCCACTACCACCATCACCTTCTAGATTTCGTCACCCAAGAACTACCTTACCTGATCATCACCATGGTCATATGAAGCTCGACTTTAGCTCATCCATTGAAGTTTTAAAGTGGCAAGCTGCAGAGCAAATTCGATTAGCTGCAGTTGAAAAGGCTTACGCAGAGAGAATAAAGGAACTGACGAGGAGAGAGATGGAGATGGCACAGTCGGACTTCGCACGAGCCAGACAAATGTGGGAGCGAGCTCGTCAAGAGGTTGAAAAAGCTGAGAGAATGAAGGAGAGAGCTGCCCGTCATATCGATTCTACGTGCATGGAGATCACCTGTCAGATTTGCAGGCAACGATTTCGACCTTAGAATGAAAATGCACTCTTGACTCTGGATTTGGCTGTGTCGAAGACTTGATTTTGGCAAATGACTTTTATCCATTTCGTTTGATTAACTTTCTGATGAACTGCTATAAGGGCCACAGCTTCTCTCCCCAGCAGCACCAACTCAAGACCAGAGTAACCAAGTCTGCAAGATTAGCATTTGATATCCTGCATCTTCAAAAAATAGGGAGAAAGGAAATGAAATAGAAGCCGGTGACAAAAGAATAACATGGCAGGAGGACATTATGATTTCAGGGTTCACAGTTGCTATCTCAGATGATGAATAATAAAATAGTGACACTTTTTCCCCTATCATTTTCCCTGATTAAGGGAAACAGATTGTGATTTAGTTCAAAATTGTATTTTTCAAAATTTTGATAAGAATTACATTAGTACACTTGTCTAATATTGATGTTAATTCTTGAAGTTCTGATATACTCCAAGAAACAGTGATCATCTTGGTTCGAAAACTGTAAAGCAAGAGAAGTAATTTCTGCATTTTCTGTGTCTGCAAAGATCCGAGGCACGCCTGCAGGAACCCAAACAAAACAGTTTGAAAACAGTATAATAAAGTTAACAAGATGAAAAACTTGGAAAGCAAGATATCTGATTTGGCATTACAGAAGTAACAAATAATGCATTACGGAGTTATTATTTCTTATTTGTGGTGGTTCCAGGATCAACCATATTAAAGGTCTAAATTATTAAGTTAGCTCAATTTCACCAATCAAAAAGCATAATTACGAATTGGTACACGAATCCATATAACTGGAGTTGGTCATTATTTATAGTTTGGATGCCATATATAGGAGGTGTTCTATTGAAGGCAGACACAGGTAACAGACAAAGGCCAAAAACCTTTAAATTTCTGATTGACTGGTTCTACTAGAGCTCAGAATTTGAGACTATGATTCAACTGACAGTCCTTCTGATTCAGAACATTAATGATGATATACCGAGCAAATACGAGCAGAAACACACAGCAGAGTTGTCAACATCAAAAGTAAAATAATGTAGCCAAATTTCGGGCACATTTAATTTTTTTAGTGGACACAACTCATAAGCGTACACTATGCATGTCGAGTGCAATACGTATAAGAGATTTTTCTTTTCAGGTGATATGACAATCAATCAAATATAACAATGAACAATGTGTATTCTCAGGTGTAGCTTAATGAGGGATGGGATACTTCATCATTAAACTTTGATACGAAAACAGGAAACAAAACAACCAAAATGCATTTAATAATAGAGATTCCTAGATAAGTTCAAATTGTCAAATCATCTGATTGAGGGGGCCAAAGTTTCGAGAGGTCTCAAAAGATATGGGGCACATATAGAATATGACTAAGAGAGTGACAGGAGAGCTAACCTTGACCCTGACCTTAAAAACATTTTATTTACTCACTCAAAACAAATTATAGATAGGAATCTTATACGAAACCTTTCAAAACCATTTCGAGATCACGGGTTCTTTTCCTACTCCTGAACACCTCTTACACGTATATCTCAACCAATTTCTGATAAATTTCTTTAGCATCACCTTTACTACACTTTAACAGCGGTCTAAAACTTTTCAACTACCAAAACCTCGTAAATTTCTTAACTATGGAGAGAGCATTCAAACTTTTGGAAGCAGAACTCCTTAAAGGGGATAAATCGTTGTAACATAATACAATTACTAAAAAACCGTGATTCAAATCCAACAGCATGGAGTTTGGGATATTTGTTTCATCTTGCACTGGGCTGCTAATAGGATTTAATTGATGTTCAGCATATATCATTTTTCTTTTTCTTTACACATGAAATCATAGTTTCATTATGGATTTAGCGCTTATCTTTTTCTCGTTGTCTTTAAGGTTTTGTACACATGTTGAAAGCGCATAAGGTGGTGACTCAAGGTCTAATATGTGGTATAGTAGCATACAACAGCGCAATGGTGTACATGGTACACTGGCAGTAGGGACCCCCGACATTAGAAGACCATATCTTTACCATCCAATGTATTGACAATTATCTTGCCCAAGTATGCTTCCCACTAGCCAAAGAAAGCAAAAGCTGAGATAGTTACACAAAAGGTTTTATGTGCTAGGTCCCCAAAGTGAAGCTACACTCGCACCTAGGCCCTTCCCAATAAATTAATAAAGGGTTCTCGCCGGTAATAAAAGATAAATGTAACATTTGGTAGCGGATTCAAAACTGAGCTCAGATACAAAACTAAGCTCATGCATACAGTAAAAAGGATGTTTCATTTTGTAAATTGGTTTATAGAAATACTGACCATGAAAGCATTCCCTTGCCTGTCCAGCCATGAGAACAATGTCACCACTTCGGAGGAACATAGCTACTGGAAGATCTTCTCTAGATTTTCCTCCAAGTAAGAATATAGCTTTGCAACCCAAACTGTGAAAGAGAGAAAAATATTATTGACAATTGACTCCCTACAACAAACTAAATGTAAAAAGCACAGGTATTTTATACAACACATACCTGATGCTTACTATAGGTTTGCTCCAATCTGCTTCCATGTCATCAAGGTGGCCCCCAAGCATATCACCTGACACGCAGACGCAGTTACTGGATTATCAATTTAAAGAAACTGGAAACTCATGGGATTATTCTGAACCCGTATCCAATTTGTGAAGCAGTATATTTTCATTCAATAAAAGTGAAACAGAGCCAAGTCTGGATGAAACTGAATACTTGTATTGTTGAGCAGTAAAAGTGGTTGCAAACAGAGGATTCATATCCGTATTCAGATTTGGAAGATTTGATGGCCCAATTATTTGGAGTATGTTCATTATAAATTTTTGCTATAATGGTTCAAATTCATATTCAAATTCAAAGTACTCAAATTGCTTAGTTAACACATTTATAATATTCAAAGTATAATCTAATAGTAAACACTAATTAGAAATTACTTAGCCCGTTTCTAATAATCTTAATTAATACTACCTTTCTAGAAAAGAGGTACTATAACTTTCTCATTTGAGCCTAAAAATAGGCCAAATTGAAAAAGCAAAAGTAACCCTTTCTAGAAATGGAGGGAATAGTATATAATAACAATCAATTTTTTTTGTAAGACGAAGAAATTAAATTTCAAAGCTGACTAAGTAATCCTTTCAGTGCCCACACAAATGATCGATGATTTTGCATGAACAACCCTAACAATAACAAATTTATTGTTTAGATTAGTAATTATAAAAATCCCTAGTCAGTCTTTTCTAAAACAAAATTCTCGCTAACTACTATTTTTTAGTGTTTGTATTAATACAGTACCTAATATCGTTTCTATTACCCTAATCATCAATATTTTAAACACTAACAAACTTAGTCTTCATAAATTTACATGATTGTATTAAAATTTAATTAAGAAAAATAGAGTGAATTAGTTCAGTTGCAACGGTATTTAAAAATTATCAACAGGTATAGGAATGGCATATAATGGTAAGCACTAGATAAAGTAGGAGTTTCTGGTGATGAAACCTTCACATTTTGAAGGATGAATATGAATATGGATACTCAGGTTTTGCTTATTACTCCTCTCAGTAAAAAACTACGATAAAGTATATCTGAATATGGATATGAATATTGCAAGTTTGCAACCACTCTAACTGTATTGGTGATATTTCAGTTTCAAATGGGCTAATTTAACCAACTTAAATCATACAAGGTTACATAGAAAACTCAATAAGCCAGGTCGGCAAGTTAAGCTATTGATCAGGTGCGATCAACGTCAGCTGATGTTTCTGGCCTTACACCCCAATTCAAAGGAAATAAACAAAATGTACCCCAAATCAAACCCTTGCTTGAGAGCTGACTCCAGCAGCGAGACCTCTATCACAACAACAGTATCATATCTAACTATCTGAGGTAAAACAAAAGACTGCATACCTGAACCAAAGTAATTCACTATTGCAGCTTCGGGACGAAATTCTTCCCCCACTAGCATGGCAGGTGATGCCATTCTTTTGGCAAGCTGGCAAAGAGTTTCTGGGATCTTGTTATGTGGGAGAGAAACATTGTAGTTGCGCTACACCATAAATACAGGTTATTTCAGAGAACAATAAACCAATGCCAATCACCAAACTAACTAAGGTTAAAAGTCACAAAGCAATCTGTTGATCTATGGCATCATCACCCCTCAGTCGAGGGTGTATCATCACAATTAACCACAATTCACAAAATAACAGAAATTTTAAGTTCAAATTATGCATGTTTTGAATTTCACAGCCACCTTAGACCAGTCAAATTGAAGTCCTAAAGTACTCCAACGCAATTTCCGCAACAAAGAGGAGGCTGTGATGACTTTGCATGAATCTCCACTTGATTTTTGAACACTTTCCTCCTGAGATTTCCACCTATTACCATTTAACTCTTGGGCGTTCAAAGTCAACGTTGAATTGGCATCAGCATTTAAAGTACCAGCATCAATCAGAACTTTCTGTGTTTGTGCAGCAAGAAACAGGTCATGCAGCGGACCGTATATTGCATTATGATTAGTTCTGTTTGGAGGTTGTGGGAAGTTTCCCAAACTCTCTTTAATCCAGTGGCATTGCTCCTCAACACTTAATGCACCTGGAATAAAGTAAAATCCTGCAACAGAAGTAAACAAGTCAAAGAATCAAATCCTGATACAGATTCCATAGACCTTGCCATGATAGATGACTACAAGCAGTTGGAACTAGCAAGTAGCAACAACACATGCTTGATGTCCCCATTCACATAGCGCTGCCAAACGAGGAATGCGATCATAAATGTCATGCAAACTTAACCACACAGCCACCACCAAATGTGTTTAAGATCTCATCCTTTAATCGAAGCATTTGTATCAATAGAAAATAATTTACGATGATTGCTAGACAAAAATAAAAATCCACCCATAATGTTTAGATTCTAACACAAAATAAGCAACAAAACAATTCAATCCCTAACAAATTTGGTCAACAGAAACTGATTTAAGTGAACATTCACTCTATCTAGAGAATTCACATACCAGGACGATCTTCCAAGCAAAAAACAGGACGACTGAAATCAGATTGAAGCTTGGAGATTCCAGGAGGTGTTTTTCCAGTCTCCTTGTAAGTTTCAAGTACGGATTTGAAATCAACAACTTGTGATAAATCTTCTTCTTGTTTCACTTGATTTTTCCTGAAACAAAACAAAAAATAATAATCTATGAAAAAATAGGGTTTGAAAATTGTTGATATTTGGGACTTTTTCCAGAAAGTATTACCTCGGCTTCTTAGTAATAATACTACTCTTATCGAGTTTGTATTTCTTCTCAGCTTTTCTGAAAGCAGTTCTCTCTGAATCGTCAGGAGTTTGCGCCGATCCGTACATCTTCTTAGAGAGTGTTATTATTTACCGCCCAATCTGATTTATTTTTCCCAAACTTAGATATCTTTCGATAGTTTGGAACTAGTTCTGGTACTAATTTCGGAGATATAAGATTGGTGCATTGATTTTGGCGTTTTTGCTTCCCCTCCGCTGGGTACTAGGTATGTATTACAGGCCTAGTGATGGCACGTTACTTGAATCAGGGCCAATGAAGCTACATTGTCCGACGATGAAGTGCCATGATGGCTGAGACAAGAAAGGTTATTTGACACACACAATACTATGCGATAGTGTTGCATATCCTCATAGTTAGCCCAGTTCAAGAAATGGATTAGAGATGGTTGTGGGTCATTGATGAGAAGCGGAAGCTTATAGTCGAAATAAATTGAAATTGATAACTTGAAATAGATAAACAATCAACCAAATTAGTTTCTTCTACCCTTTGAATAAAGGAAGAACCTAAAAATGGAGATTCTTCTCCTACAACTTATAGTTTCTCCCCAATATTAATTGGAAACTAAAAGATAATAAGAGGCATCTAATTGCATTTCTAGAATTAGATGATACCTAGAGAACACAAATAGGGTTCAAATAAGAGATAACTCTCATCCTCACAAATATTCTAAAACATAACTTCACTCCTTTAGCCTTATCTCTTCTAATTTATACTAGCACCAAGGGCATACTCATCATATTCAAAGATGGAATATAAATTATGCTTCAATATTGATATGGGGCATCCACAATGCATCAGTGATTATGTTGCAGAATGCAGAGCAAAAAGAAGAGAGCAATCTAAGCAGGAGGAAGTTACAATTATTCACAATGCTCTTAGAAAAACATGGAGGAGAATTCCACCAAAAGAATCGAATCAGTCAATGAATGTTGGTTCTGCTATATGCTTTAGCTCCAAAGATAAATCGCAAAAACAGATTGTAGATCCTGAGGATGAAATAATGGATGTTATAATTCCTCCATAACAATCAACAAAATTTCAGTTAGCTCTACAAGATGATATTCCTTCAAGCAGATTTCAAATTCTACAAGATATGAATGAAGACACATTGCATTCCTATAAGGATGTCCATGTGCTATTACCTTCAACAATTGTGGAAGCAGTTGCAATCTCTCCTTCTGTTAACAATGTGGTAAACATTTCTCAACCTTATAGTAGTATAGACAAAGAGGTGCAGATTAGTAAAAAAAGCAACTATAATCACTATTAGGAAACAAGTTGCTATGTTAAATGGTAATTTTGGAAAAAAAACACTCAAGTGAGAAGAAATTCTAACTCTATTCAACACAATTCAGTTAAATGAAAGTATTCTGCTGGAATGTCAGAGGTTTGAGGAGATCTCAAGCCAAAGACAAACTTAGGAATTTGGTTAAGTCCTTCTGTCCTTCTTTAGTTTTTATTGTTGAGCCTAAAGTGAGGGTTGATTCTAATTCTTGCAAAAAGCTTAAGCTTCCTAATATGCAACTAGTCTAATTCATAATTCTTCTGATAGTAGAAAAGGAAACATTTGAATGTTATGGAATGCTAATATTGACACTCCAAAGGTTGTATCAAATATTAATCAAGCAATTACAGTGGAAGTGGGTGGATGTTTAATCACTGGTGTTCATGCTGCTTGCCTCACAGTGGATAGAAGGGAATTATGGGAAGAATCGGAGTATCTCCATACTTTCAACATACCATGGTTGGTTCTTGGTGATTTGAATACTGTCATGAATGTGGATGAGAAAATAGGTGGAAGATCTACTCTTAGAGTTTCTATGAATGACTTCAATGATTGTTTACAAGCTTGTGGACTAATTCAAGCACCAAAATCTGGCATTGAATTTGCATGGTGCGATAATAGAACTGGTACAAAAAGAATTGTCTGCAATTTAGACAGAGTTGTATATAATGTTCAATGGATTGAATTATATCATGGATGGAGTTACAAGGTGAGTACTAGGGGTACTTCAGATCATGGAGCACTTATGGGTCTTAATACAACTATTCCAAAACCCTTAAATGTTCCTTTTAGAGCCTTGAAAATTTGGATGGAGCATCCTTAATTCAAGAAGGTAATTATTGAATCTTGGAATGAGGCTATTTTTGGAAATCATGCTTTTATTTTTATAGCTAAACAAAAAAGACTGAAGCAAATAATCAAGTTATGGAACTGGAATACCTTTGGAGATGTTAGAATAAAATTACAACAAGCTGATGAACATGTTGCTAAAGCTGCTTTGTATCAGATAGAGATCCTTTCAATTTAATTCTTCTAAATAATCTTGTTACTGTAAGAGGAGTTCAATAAATTTTGACACAAACAGAATAAAGAGATTGCTCAACAAAAAGCAAGAAATAAATGGCTCAAAGAAGGTACTTCTAATTTTTTTTAAGAATCATATATCTATCAAAATAAGACAAACTCAAAATGTTATTTCTGAATTAGAGAATGCCACAAGTGAAATTGTCACCTCTAACCAAGGTATATATGACATCCTTCTTTCTCATTTTGAAAATAAATTTAAACATCAGGATGTTGAGTTTGCAGATGGTATTGGAATGAGGCTTCCTTGCTAGCTTCTTCTTTGTTGGGTTTTTTTTCTATTTCTTGACTGTGTTTATTTGGATTGTAAGCTCTTTCAGTATTTCTTTTTGCTCACGGCTAGTATGGCTATTGAATAAAGGTCTTACCTTTGCTGAAGGAAAAAATAGACAGTAAAAAAAAGACATTGAAGACATTCTCAGTTTTGTATTACTTTAAAATTCTTTGTTTTCTGGTTTTGAACTTGATGGTAATCAATTTTTCTTAGTCGATGTGATTACCGATGAAGATAATTCTATATTGGATGTTATTCCTTTTGGTGAGGAAATTAAAATGGTTGTGGATGAAATGGATATTGTTGGAGTAAGGAATTTATTCTTCAAGGTATGGATGCTAATTTTCTAATGTTACTTCCTAAGATTCAAGGTGCAAAAAAAAGCAAGTCAGTTTAGACCCATTGGTATGAGTAATTTATGTTTCAAGATTATTACAAAAATCATTACTTCAAGAATAGGGAAAATCATTAACAAAATTGTTTCACCTCAACAAGGAGCTTTCATTAAAGGTAAGAATATTCACAATCAAATAGCCCTTGCTTCAGAATTAATTAATGAGTTGGATATTAAAAGGAGGGGAGGAAATGTGGGGTTGAAATTGGACATAACTCAAGCTTATGGTTCTCTGAGTTGGAATTTTCTAATTCAGACTTTGTGCCAATATGAATTTTCTGATATATTCGTAAATTGGATATATGTTCTTTTCAGCTCAACAAAAATCTCTGTAATGGTGAATGAAGGTCTAGTGGGTTATTTTTCAGTAGGGAGAGGTCTTAAACAAGGTGATCCACTATCTCCGATCCTTTTATAGCTAAGGATGTTTTGAGTAGAAATTTGCATAAAGTGGTGGAGGAAGGAAGTCTAGTTTATATGGTCTGTAAAAATGGTATTCATCCATCTCATGTTCTATTTGTAGATGACATTTTCTTATTCTGTAATGGTGATAAGAGGAATATCAGAATATCAATGAAGGTTCTAGGTGACTATCAAAGATCTTCTGGTCAGTTAGTAAGTGATGAAAAAAGTAAATGATTTGTGGGTGGTACTTGTGATTCAAGAAGACATCAAATAGCTGAATTATGCAATATGAAACTTTCAAACTTTCCTGAAAAGTATCTTGGAGTAATGTTGGTGCCTGGTGTATTAGGTCCTCTCATGTATGGAGTTGTGTTGATATATTGCAGAATAAACTTTTTTTTTGGACTGGGAGATTACTTTCTTTTCAGGAAATACTAATTTTAGTCAAGTTTGTTCTTGGAAGTATCCCTATTTACAACATGTCAGTTTATAAATGGCCAAGAAGGGTGTTGAAAGAGTGTGAAAGAATTATCAGAAATTTTCCATGGTCAAGGGACGCTTCAGTGCAAAAAATCGGTTACATTGAATTGGGATGAAGTTTGTTCTCCTATAGAAGAAGGTGGCCTTGGTTTTAGGAAGTTGGAAGTCAATAAAAAAGCACTTCTTATGAAATTAGCCTGGAAAATGATTAATGGTGATGATGAATGATCACAATTCTTTTAAGGAAAATTTAAAAATTGAAAGAGATAATGGATTGATTATTACGAGAAATCCTCCATATGGAAAGGAATCAAATGGGTATTAAATGAAGTTTATGAAAATTCCAGATAGCTGGTTGGAAATGGTAAAAGTTCTCTATTTGGAAGGATTCTTGAATTAAAGATAAACCCTTGTGTGAACTTTATCCAGAAAATGAATGTATGAGACAGAACTCTGAACTGATGGTGGAGAATCTTTTTAACAATGATGAATGGATTATTCCCACTAAAATTTTAGAAATGGTGCATATTGAAGATTTTCCTGTGGTTGATGGTGGTAAAGATAGAAGAATATGACTGGATCTCTTACAGGTGAGTTCTCTGTTGCTTCTGTTGTTAATTGTGTTAGGAGGCATTTCCCTATTCTCCCATAGACTAAGGAAGTATGGCACTCTAGTATACATCCTAGTGTATCTAGTAATCTCTGGAAAATAGTAAGGGGCTGCTGATGAACACATGAGACATAGAGGTTTTGAGCTAGCATCAAGATGTCTTTTCTGTAAGAATGCAGAAGATTGTCTAGATCACATATATTATGGTTTTTTCCTCAGAGTGTTCCAATATGGCAATAGACGAATGGTGTCTTTGGTTTCTCAAATCCTATATCTTTTGATGATATTTTGAATTTTCTTAAAAGAAAGAGCCTTGATATTGATGGGGAAAAATGATTTGCTGTTTTTTTAGGAAAGTGAAGAGACGACCGTGCGGACGGGACTCCTCGACCGAGCAAACTGCTTAACCTCAAACAGATGCACTGCACGGGAGTGCTTTGAATTTGAGAGATCAATATATAGGACTCCGGCCTAAACCAAGACAATGGCCGTTCCAGAGTCAATTCGGTCACAAAGAGGAAAGAGGGTCGATCTGTAGGAGGGAAGCTGAGAAGTGTGTGAGATCAATGGTGATCAAGGATTATGAATGTGTTGTAGGTTTCTGCAAATGAACTACTGGGTTCGAATAAGTTTGAATTCTGCTCAATTGAGAGTGATTGATCAGATGAGAATTCTTGTGATAATTCTCGTATATCTGTTCTTGTTCGATTGTTCTTCAATCGTGAATTCAGAGACTTATTTATATTGCCGGAATGTAAACACATTGATCTCCAGTAAGTGTGGCGGTTGCTCAAGTGAAAGAATGGGAAAGTGAAAATCGTGGTTAAACCAGTTCCAGGTCGTGCGGAGACTTGGTTGATTGTCCACCCACTACTTTGCTAACTCCCTCAACTGCTTGCACGACCTACTCACATTTCTCATCGTGGATAAACACACGTACCGTAGGCCACCATACCAAACCCCAAATTAATATCAACCCATGTGACGTGATTGATGTCTCATGATTGTGGAGTCTGCAAGGAAGACGTGTATTTAATTAGTCAGTTGTTGACTTGATTAGATGATGAGTCTAAGTATTGTTGAGTCGAGCATGATTGACTAATGCTCTATGATTCATGGATTGAACATGTCTGCTGGGACATATTTATAGTTCATAGCACGAGCAAATATTGCTCGTCTGAGCCGAGCGAATATTGCTCGCTTGAGAGAATTATTATACATTATAATATTACTGGTCCGTCTGAGCAAATATTGCTCATTTGATGGATTACTGAATATTGATAGTTGAATCAATATTGATAGTCATAGAAAATATTGCTCGTCTGAGCAAATATTGGTAGCATAACCAAATAAAATATTAACTTAAAATATTGGAAGCTGGGTCGAATATTATATAATTAATCAAGATGTTGATTGTTGGATCAAGATAAAATTATTAGTTCTTGAACTTGCTCAGAATTATGATTTGCAAAGCGACCAGTTCAAAACCCTAATTTTTGATCAATTGTTGATCAAATAATGATTTATTGAAAATCAATCACTGAGTGAGAGAGGGACCGGCTACATGGGATGATGGCCGACCATGTAGCTCTCAGATGCTCGAATGAGCAAACACCAAAGTCCTTTGCAGACCAGTTGGTGGAAAAATGATTAAATACTGGTTTAATCATTTATTAAAATAGTGCTCGTCTGAGCATTAGGCAATAAAACCTAATTATGGAGAGATGAGGGACCAACCAAGGGGTATAAAATCGGCTTTTGGTGGTTGTGGGACCAACTGGTGGTCGATTGAACAAGTCCCAAGTTGGTTGGAAAGAGTTTGAACCCAATATGAACTGTAGAAGATTAATTAGGTCAAAATTATTAAAGTATGTGGGGTCGGCTCCTTGCACGTTCGACCTTGGTCGGTCAAGGTGGCATGCCCGTGTCACCATATTTTCCGTGTCTCAATTCTGAAAATTTTGATATTTTCTGACGCGCGTTCGAGCAATATTTTGGATTTTCAGAAGAGTTTGATCTTGACCGAAACTCTCGATTTTGCTCGAATGAGCAAGTAGAACTTTGCTCGTGCGACCAATATTTTGAGAATATTAAAATAATAATATTTTAATATTTTCCGTGAGTAGCCTAGTCGGTCATGTGACCATTTGACTTTTGGCCTTTTGATGGTTTGAGCAATATTTGAGAAAATATAAAAAAACCAGGGTTTTTGCTCAAACGAAGGAGTTTCATGAGATGAAGGAAATAATAAGAAGAAGAAAATAAGGGATTGTAAGGTGTAGGACCGGTCACGGCTAGGTGTCCTGGTCCCGTGACACCTTTCCCTATTTTTTACTATTTTTTTCATCGTCTGAAGGAAAATATGGAAAAACTAAGAATTTTGCTAAAACAAGGAAGCTTGCTCGAATGAAGGAGTTTTCATGAGATTAGGAAAAATAATAAAATAAAATAAAGAGGCGTGGGAACGGCCACGGCGGCATGACTGGCCTGCCAGTGGGCCCGATCCCCCTAGGCGCCTCTTTATTATTTTATTAATATTATTTTCCTCCCTATTTTGCATAGGTTTCCTCGTTTGTCCATATTTTTAATGCTCGTTCGGGCGTTCGGGTGCTCGTTCGTGCATTATCGTTAAGTACACTCGCACCATTTTCTCTGGGCTTACTCGGTGGTGGCCCAGATGCCCGATCAGTTAATATTTATTACTAATTCATGGAATTCAGCTGAGAATCAGCCCTGAAACGGAGTAATGAAATAAATTGAGTATCTATTACTTATTCATGGAATTCAGCTGAGAATCAGCCACGAAACGGAGTAATGAGATAAAATGATTATCTATTACTAATCCATGGAATCCAGCCGAAGATCAGCCATGGAACGGAGTAATGAGATAAAAAGATTATTTTCTAGGAATTTAATTGATGAATGACACGCTAGAATTAATCTATGAATTGCTTTATACTAGCATGCGATATGTCTAGGAGCGGGTTTATTCGAGAATCAAGGTATGAGATAATGGAAGCATCATACTCGTTCTGAATATTGGGCGTGTATAGTCAGGGAACAACAAATAGTGTGACGTCCTGAAGACGTTAGCGCTCTATACTAGCACACAATATGTCTAGGAGTCGTCCAATCATTAAGAGATTCTATACACATTCTCTCTACATAGTCAGGGAACAACAACCAGTGTGACGTCCTGAAGACGTTAGCGCTCTATACTAGCATGCAATATGTCTAGGAGTCGTCCAATCATTTTTATTCTACGTAGAGGTGATGATGAAATGTGCAAAGTGTCGAAAGCTCAGCTGAGAGGCTTTTCGAGGAACATATTCATCATAGCTCTGAGAGCCTTCTTGCTCAGTCAGAAATCGTGAAATGGTTCACGGATCATAAAATATGAGTTTCACATACATTTCTGAGGCCGGGTCAGAAACATGCAGTATCATGATTTTACGATTTTAGCTTTTATCGAAAATCCACCATCAACATTAAGTCCCCTGCTTAGTGAGGACAGTCATGTTCCACGGTAAGAAATGGATGGTGATTTTCCAGTAGACGAGATAAGTAGTTGAACGTAGTCGTAAAAAGGCATTTCCATAATACCCGATTTGCTCCAATAATATCATGTACAAGCAAATGCCGGATAAGGAATCTGACGATATGATAGAGTGTCATCCCGTGAGCACGGAGAGATAAAGCACTGCTGATTCGGGCGATCGAACGCCCAATTTTGGTCGGTTTAGCGTTTACGGGTCTGGGCCCAAAAAAGAAAATCCTTGTTTGATTAGGTTTTTGGAAATAAAATTGTTATAAAAGGGAAGAAACCCTAAAAAAAATTATTTCTTCCTTGAACTGACCGACCACCCCCTGTTGATCCCTTCTCACGTCCGAGCAAGGAAGGAGGAGAAAGAATTTTTCTACCGGAATTGTCGCCGCTGGCCATCACCGATCAACTTCCGGCTGGCACCGACCAGGTACAATTTTTTTTATTTTTTTTGAAATTCATAAATTGTTCACAAAACAAAAATCTCATATGTGCACATGCATGCGTAGATTTTTATGAAATTTTCCTTTAGGAAACGGACGTTCGTCCGTCCGTTAGTTTAAGAAATGAACAATAATCCCTAATATAAAAGAGATACATATATAGTTTGAATAGACATGATCTAATTGCAGTGAAGAAGATTTTGTTTATGAGTTTTCATGAAAACAAAAAATTATTTTGAGTATGCGGATTTTCACAAAAATAGGAAAGACCCTAGTTTTATAGACGAATGCTCGTTCGAGCGAAAAATAATTTTTTTCTTTAACGTGAGTTATTAACTCACGTTAATTTTTTTTAATATATGTGAGTCATTCACGGTAAATTTTTTTGTAAAACCAAATTTTGATTTTGAGCAATTGTTAAAAGCAAACAATTATTTGTGATGAAATAATGTTTTCATGAATTTTGTGATTTAATAGTATATGCACACACAACAGAAAATCAGTGAATGTTCACACGGTGAAAATTATGTAAATCGTTCACGTGATGAAAATTATGTGGATTGTTCACATGGTGAAAATTATGCGAATTGTCCACACGGTGAAAATTATGTGAATTGCTCACAGTTTTATGAAAAAATTAAGTCATGATTTCGAATGATGAATTTTGCTCGTCTTCGCAGTTTTGAAGAAACGAACAAATTCTCAAAATTTTTGCATTATAATCACTACAGCTGGTGAAATCGTAAACATGTAAGAGTTGAATTGTTACCATTTTTCTTGCGTGTTTGTTATTGGCGTGTCCATGATTCCATATTTCTCGCCCAAATAATGGTGACTTCCAGTTGCGATTATTCTTCTGACTCTTCTGGGGAACATTCCAACACTACCAAGACAAAGAGGAAAATTTATACAGCAGATGCGCGTGCCAAGGCATGTCAGTCTTTGAGAAATGCTGAAAAGATGATATATGGTATGTCTCTTGATTATCTGAGAGTCGTCCGTGATAAGTTTTCAATGAGAAAAACCGAAGATGAAAAGCTTGCATCTTATCAGCAAAAAACGACGCTGACTTCAGCAGGTAAGGCTAGCGGCTGAGGATGAAGTTCGACCTCGTGCTGATGGCGTAACTTCTGACTCAGACGCTGAGGAGGTTGAATCTTCCTGGAAACCTCTTGAGCGCAAGATTAAACCATATGCTCCCGGTATGAGAGCTGAGCGGTTGGCCAAGGCTGACCTCCGAGCCGAACACGAAGAAGATGAATATTTAGACGCAATGTATGATGATCATGAAGACCAATTGGAAGAAGTTCCCAGTAAAGATTATGACGATGATTCTGAGGAAGAGCTTGAAGAAAATTCCATGGATGATGATCGCGAAGACGATGATGAATCTGATGATTAGTCTTGCTTGCAATCTTCCTGAGTAGTTGATCATTTTATTTCTCGTTGAAGTAGATGTTACTTTGATCGTTTGAGCAACTTGACTGCATAGATATTGTGTCAGGAATTATTTTTTGAATGAAAATCCTTTATTATATCTTCTGCTTAATTTACTTATGCCTTTAATTGAATGAGGTGGACCAATGTCCATGCATGCAAAAGTTGATCATGATTCTCTGAATTGTGATTTCACGAGCGAGCTAGGAAAACATGTGATATGCACGGATGATCAATTCCTAGTCAAGGTACTGATTGTTGACCGTGTCTGGTCATGCTTATGGACTGTCAATCCCCAGTATGATTACTTTTCTTCGCATCGTGACCTTTTCTTTTCCATGTAATTAGGATCGCAAAACAAATATTTGTTACTTTGTTTCAGAGTTTTGCTCCATCAAGTATTGATGGTCTCCGACTCGCTCCTGCTGGGAAAGCAATCCATGAATCAGACGTCATTGATGAAGACGAAACCGATGTAAGTATCTCCTTGCACAATCAACTATGGTATTTCTTTGAATGGAGCAATAGTCATTGTTGTTGATGTATATAGGAAGAAATTTTCATGGATAAACAAGATGTTGATGATGCCCATTCATCCTTGGAAAATGGTGAGACAGAGAATCTCCAAGACCTGAAACTGAACGAAAGTAATAATGCTCCTAATGGTGACTACGACAACATTGATCCTTCGAACGATTTAGAGACCACCCAAGTAAGTGTTCATCCTGTTCTTCATAGAAGTATAAAATTGCTGATTTGTGAATGAATGAATGAGAATCCATGTGAATGAATGAAAAGTCTTGTCGAAATATATCACCAGAAAATTCAGAATTAAGTCTTTCAGTAAAAACGTTGTAGAATCTTCATCCGACATAAGATTTTCGCGATTTACCCCAGTTTTCTTATGCGCAGGAAATTTCCTATCTTAAAGAAGAAGTTTTTTGAGTTTTGAGCATGTTTAGAGTTCGAAATCGATGAAACAATAAACTTCCATAAAAATTTCAGTTGTCATGTTGTTCGATGTTTCGGCCACATCTTTTTGCTCGTTTATCAAATGCTATGAGTTTTGGATATGTTGTAGAGGACATCCATACGAAGAGAATGACATATGACTTAACCTTAGATTCCTTACAATTGCTCCCACTTCGTCGACTTATACAAGGCAGCATAAAATCTCCTCAGATGAGCTTGTTGTTAAAAACGTCTTTTTTATGACTTTTACACTATTTGCTCGTGTCTTGAATGCATAATGAAGAACTTTGATGATGTTAGATCACTTACATTCTGAACTTCATGATTGCTTTTGATTTCCATGCTTGGAGTGTGAAAAAGCGGGGGTCTAACAACCACACCCAATATTTCGTTTAAGCAATCTGTATGGACTAACTCAAATATATTTCAAAGATAATCAACTAGACATTCATACTCAATCAAGAAAAATACATCCAAGAGTTATATCTTTGTTTCTCAATGTAATCATCAAATCAAACAGATGGAAATCCGTGAGCCTGATTATTATGAAAAACAACTTGAACGGTACCAAAGACCAATGTTCAAGTGACAATCAATTTATATAAACAAAAAAAGGTTGGATTATCTAATTGATTGAGCTATGCACAACCTGTGATATTTCAATTATATAGAAAATATAATGCGGAAAAGAAATAACACAGACATTAGAAATTTTGGTAACGAGGAAATCGCAAATGCAGAAAAAACCCGGGACCTAGTCCAGATTTGAACACCACACTCTATTAAGCTGCTACAGACTCTAGCATACTACAAGTTAACTTTGGACTGGAATGTAGTAGATCCCTAACAATTCTTTCACCGATCAAGGTACAGTCACGTTCCTTATGCCTCTGAATCCCAGCATGACTCTACGCACTTGATTCCCTTAGCTGATCTCACCCACAACTAAGAGTTGCTACGACCCAACACAAATCTGTCTCACAAAGAAAAGTCTATTGAATAGATAAATTTGTCTCCCACAGAAATACCTACGATTTATGTTCCGTCTTTTGATAAATCAAGGTGAACAGGAACCAATTGATACACCGTACTTATATTCCCGAAGAACAGCCTAGTAATATCAATCACCTCACAATGATCTTAACCGTATGGAAGCGGAACAAGATATTGTGGAATCACAAACAATGAGACGAATATGTTTGTGACTACTTTTTATCTTACATATCGGAGATTGAATCTCGAGCAAATATTTGAGAAGATAGTACTCAATACGATAAAACAAAATAAGATCAGAACACGCAACTACAGAGAAAATAGTTGGGTATGGCTTCAGAATCCCAATGAAGTCTTTAAGTCATTAACCTATAATGGTTTTAGAAAAATCTAGGTTAAAGGAGAATCGACTCTAGTCGCAACTAGTATCACACAGGAGGTGTGTGGAGTAGGTTTCCAAGTTGCTAGAGTTCTCCCTTATATAGTCTTCAAATCAGGGTTTGCAATCAATGTTACCTTGGTAAAAAAGCATTCAATATTCACCATTAGATGAAAACCTGATTAGATTCAAGCTAATATCTTTCAACCGTTAGATCGAACTTAGCTTGTTACATACAAATGAAATGTACCTATATTTAGATATGGGTAACCGTATCTAAACGTGTACACTTAGTTGGCTCAACAATAGTTAACAGAAGTTAGCCATTTGAACACTTTCATATCAACCTTGTTCCTAGTTAAAATGACTCAAATGAAACTAGTTATAGAGTTGTTCAATTGTTTATATTCTCATAGAAGTATACAAGACACAATTGAATCAAAATCGATTTGGATTCACTCGAATCAATTCATGAACATTATAACCACGGTTTGTAAAGATTGCATTCCTTATTATATAAATATATTTTTTCACGAATAAACCGATTTTAGAACTTAACCCACTTAAGTATGCAAACGGGTACGCATACTTAGAGTTCCGGACTTGGTATGTCCGCCAGTATGCGAACGGATACGCATACTGTCGTTCACTGCCGAACTCAGTTGAATTAGTATGCAAACGGGTACGCATACTAAATTTATGGACTTGAACTATGAAGCCAGTATACGGGTATGCATACTAAGTTCCTGTACTTCAACTGTTAAACCAGTACGCATACGGGTATGCATTACTATGGTTCCCGGACTTGGAATAACTTGCAACAGTTAGCACACAAGTACGCATACTGTGCTATATCCAATCAATGGTTAATCGTTCTAAACTCCATTTTAATCATTGAAACATTTTGGAAGACGAGAATAGCTGTCTCACACAAACTATTAGCTTCAAAGCAATTTTCAAGTGATCAATAGATCAATACGAAACATTCCGAGTCTACATCAAATGACTGTCTCACACAAATTATGTAAGATGTTACCAGGCGATTTTCACATGATCATCTTTTGACTTTCATCAAGAATAAAGATGAACTTGGTTAAAGAGAAAGCTTACCAACACATATTTCGAGAAATATGTAAGCGAGTTAAACTCAGCTCGAAATATCAAATGTGTATAAAATAAAGTCTATATAGCTATACGATTTTTGTCTCAATAGGAGATAGAATAGAATTAGACTTCTGAGTGATAGATGAGTTCAAGTCTCCACATACCTTTTGTTGATGAAGTTCCACAAACTCCCCTTAGTAGTTCTTCGTATTCAATTGATGAACGTCGTGAAGTCTAAAGCTCAACTACACAATCTATCCTAATCCGAGACTTAACCGTAGATAGACTAGAAATCATGACTTATAGTTTTGGCAACTAAACTTGACAAACAAGCTTGAGATAGCAATGCTTGCGAGTTCGACCAAGCAATGCTCTAACAATCTCCCCCTTTGTAAATTTTAGTGACAAAACTATCAATACATATGGATTACAAAATAAATTAACTTTGTAGCTTCTCATCCAAATGCTTGATTTCCTTGGTTCTTCAACATTACTCGAAATCTTCGTCACTTCCAAGTACTCCAGTGATTTTGAACATGTTCAACTCAGCATTATAGTTTTTGAGATCCGTAGCCATAACAATATATAAAAACAAGATGTTTTCGTATTGTTATACAGTGTCATAGTATTATTACACAGCATCAAAGTTCAATTGTATCACAACTTTGACAATAATACTATGGTGATATGTATCACTCCCCCTTAGTCAATATTTTATCTCGCAATGAAAACCACTCCCCCTTACATAAAGATTCGTAAACCATATGTATTTGTTGTGTGAACTACACAATAAATCTCCCCCTTTTTGTCAATATAAATTGGCAAAGGTACGAAAACTAGTGGGATCATAATGAAATTCTCATAGAGATACTTCATGACTAAAATTGAACATATCAACTTTGTTTCGATGATTTCACACAATCGAAACTTAGTGTATTCATCAAGGAGTTTATAAAGATACAAGAAAACTCCTACAATATTCCACAGCCGCACTCTCCACAAAGATTTGGCAATTAAGCACAAATTCAATTAAGAACTCTCCCTCATAAAATGTCATTCCCGAAAGAACAACAAGAGCGACCTTACTTTTACAAGAAAATAAGGATTTATTTTGGCATTAACAAATCACATGAAACATGAATTTGTATCCAGAAAACTCAATTAAATTAACCACAAAGGAACCTCAATGATTAATTTAATCGGAAATGCTCAACATAAGAGAACTTACAGAGCCATACAGTACTTTCACATAGACGTGGATCAGGGAAAGATCAATACTGCGGAATATTCAAAGATTCATTATATTTTTCATCAATATTTGCATAATGATACCATAGACTTAATCTTTGACATAAAAAGTTCATTCTATTTTCCATCAATATATGGGACAATCATAGTTCACGGACGCAAACACACATATCCCATAACATTATTTGCAATATATAAAACCAATAAAGATTAATACTGCAAAATCATCTTCCAAATAAACTTTAGAAAATAAACTAAAAACATTGCAAGATGAAAATCATTGGCAATAGCAATGTGTAATCATAATATAGGCTATTCTAAACCCTAGTTATCCTTATTAAGATTTCTCATAATAAGTTTCCTAGACAAAATAAAAACCGACAAGCTAAAGATAAAAAGACTCCATCAAAACCGACCATGAACTTAAATCAAAGAGCTTTTCCGGAACCCTCACGAGTCTTGAAACCTTTGAGCTTGTGATTGACAACATCCACTGCTTCTTCAGAGAAGATATCCTCATTGAGAAGATCTTTAACATGTGTCTTCATGAGAACAAGGTCAGAGTTAACCTTTTTCAACTCAGTTCTTAACACATCGAGACCCTTCATAGTATCAACGAGCTGCAGTTTTGCTTCCTCAAAGTATTTAAGAAAATCGTGAACCACTTCGGCCGAAACCATCTCATCATTCTCAACATTTTTATGATTATAAGCATAATAATATAAGATATCAGAATAATCATCAGGATTTTGATACTTGATTTCATCAACTTCTACTAGGGTTCTTTTCTTCTTCCCTTTGGACCCGAAACCAATACCTTTGTCAAGAAAACCTTTTGCAAAAACACAGGTGCGAGAAGGACATGACATACTTGACACAAAAGAATAACATAGAGTATGCGTTCGTGACTTTATAGGATTGGTATTTAAATTGTTTTTTAGGGAAAAACTTTAGGGTTCTAAAACTTTATAGGATTGGTATTTAAATGGTTCTAAAACTTTATAGGATTGAGACTAAGTTTGAATCCTTACAAGAAGAAGTTTGGTTAGAGCATTTTGACAGCCTCTTGATAAGATCCTTGTATCCTTCAATTATCAGATTAAGGTTGTCCTTCATATCTCCATTGTTGTTTTCACATTCTGGTACCTTTCTCACATCTTGAACATCATCTTTCATCTTAGATTGAGAAGGACTTTTCTGAAATCTCCTTGACCGATTTGTATTAATACTACAATTGGTTCGAACATTTGATGAGCATATTGAACTAAATTTCCTGGAAGAATTCATAGGGCGAGTACTAAAACCGATAGGTTTAGACATCCGAATGTCAGTTACACCTTTCAGTATTAAATCTAAGGTGTGCTGAAGTCGACCAAAGTAATTGTCATTCAGCTTTAGTTTACTCTTCTGTTGAACATGTCCATTTGAATCACAAAAAAAGACATACTTTCTGATCACTAGAGTGATTAGAGTGTGTAGCATTAGAAACATCGTTAGAATACTTCTTTATTCTGAGAGATGTGAAGTTTCCTTGATCAGAGGAAGATACAAGCACATCTCTTCTAATCGGAAGGGATTGCGATTTAGCTTCTGTAACTGAATTTACAGTTGGGTCAGAAGCGATTGGTATAGTGGACTCTTTAGAACATCCTTGAATAGAGAGTTTACTCAAAAGATGTTCAATTTCTAAGGCACCCTCTTTGAGTTTTGCCTGGAGTAAGGTTCGTGAGGAACAAACCATGACGTTTTCTTCGCGAAGAACCTTTTATTGAGAGTCGCGATCATTTACCATACCAATAAGCGCATCGACATTATGTTTCAACCGATTGATTTTATCAACCTGGATTCTAACAAGTTTAAGAATCACTACACTCTCTTCGGATGCTTCCCTTTCTACATCAGAGTAAGACTCGTCGGTAAGGTAATCAAGGTAACACTTATCAATGCTTGTCTGTTTCGTTGGAACACAATGTTCATCTATATTTGAGATTGACAAATCTTTCTCTTTAATAGATTTTATAGAAACAAAACTTTTGTTTCTGGTGATGCGTTTATCAGATATAACACAATTGTCCATAGAGTCAGATTGCTACAAACACAGACTTATAAGGTCTTAAACGTGTTTGCCTTCTCTGATACCAATTGAAAATGCGGGGGTCTAACAACCACACCTAATATTTCGTTTAGGCAATCTGTATGGACTAACTCCAATATATTTCCAAGAGAATCAACTAGACAGTCAGTCTCAATTAAATAAAATACATCCAAGAGTTATATCTCTGTTTCTCAATGTAATCAGCTAATCAAACAGAGAGAAATCCGTGAGCCTGATTATTATGAGAAACAACTTGAACGGTACCAAAGACCAATGTTCAAGAGTCAATCAATTTATGTCAACAAACAAAGTTTGGATTATCTAATTGATTGAGCTACACACAACCTGTGATATTTCAATTATATAGAAAATATAATGTGGAAAAGAAATAACATAGACACCAAATTTTTTGTTAACGAGGAAACCGTAAATGCAGAAAAAACCCGGGACCTAGTCCAGATTTGAACACCACACTGTATTAAGCCGCTACAGACTCTATCCTACTACAAGTTAACTTCAGACTAGAATGTAGTTGATCCCTAACCAATCTCACACTGATTAAGGTACAGTCGCGTTCCTTACGACTCTGAATCCCAGCAGGACTCTACGCACTTGATTCCCTTAGCTGATCTCACCCACAGCTAAGAGTTTCTATGACCCAAAGTCGAAGACTTGATAAACAAATCTGTTTCACATAGAAAAGTCTATTGAATAGATAAATCTGTCTCCCACAGAAATACTTATGAGTTTTGTTCCGACTTTTGATAAATCAAGGTGAACTGGAACCAATTGGTACACCAGACTTATATTCCCAAAGAACAGCCTAGTAATATCAATCACCTCATAATGATCTTAAACGTATGGAAGCGGAACAAGATATTTTGGAATCACAAACGATGAGACGAAGATGTTTGTGACTACTTTTTATCTTACCTACCGGAGATTGAATCTCGAGCAAATCTTAGAGAAGATAGTACTCAATACGATAGAACAAAGTAAGATAAGAACACGCAACTACAGAGAAAATAGTTGGGTTTGGCTTCAGAATCCCAATGAAATCTTTAAGTCGTTAACCTATAATGGTTTTAGAAAAACCTAGGTTAAAGGAGAATCGACTCTAGTCGCAACTAGTATCACACAGGAGGTGTGGGGATTAGGTTTCCCAGTTGCTAGAGTTCTCCCTTATATAGTCTTCAAATCAGGGTTTCCAATTAATGTTAACTTGGTAACAAAGCATTCAATATTCACCGTTAGATGAAAACCTGATTAGATTCAAGTTATTATTTTTCAACCGTTAGATCGAACTTAGCTTGTTACACACAAATGAAATGTACCTATATTTAGATATGGGTAACTGTACCTAAACGTGTACACTTAGTTGGCTCAACAATAGTTAACCGAATATAGTTTTCCTTTACATAGTTTTCCCAGTTGCTAGAGTTCTCCTTTATATAGTTTTCAAATCAGGGTTTGCAATCTAAGTTACCTTGGTAACAAAGCATTCAATATTCACAGTTATATGAAAACCTGATTAGATTCAATCTAATATCTTTCAACCGTTAGATCGAACTTAGCTTGTTATACACAAATAAAATGTGCTTTCATTTAGATAAGGGTAACCGTACCTAAACATGTGCACACGGTTAGTTCAACAATAGTTAACCGAAATTATCCATATGAATACTTTATTATCAACCTTGTTCATCTCAATCACAACTAGTTCAAATGACTCAAATGAAACTAGTTATGGAGTTGTTCAATTGTTTATATTCTTGCAGAAGTATACAAGACACAATTGAAGCAAATTCGATTTTGATTCACTTGAATCAATTCATGAACATTATAGCCACGGTTTTCAAAAGATTTCATTCCTTAATATATAAATAAATTAGTTCATGAATAAACCGATTTTAGAACTTAACCTACTCAGGTACGCATACCTAAGTAGCCGGACTGAGTTATGGTTCGCCAGTACGCATACCTGTTAGAGCATTGCTCGGTTGAACCCACTAGCGTTGGTATGTCAAGTTAGTTGTCAATTTTAGGTTCCAAAATACATTCTTGATTTAGTATACTAAAGATAGTTTCGGACTAGATTAAGTCTAAGAAGTAGAATCGAAGCTATCCTTGAAGGATGAAGTTTGAAGACTACAAGAAGACATCAATGAGGACTTCATCAAAAAAGGTATTTGGTAATTGATTTCATTTGGATTCTTGTTCAATTATACCTTTCTAATCTATCCAAACAAATGCTCACTCTATGAAACAATTACTATGACGGTAAATGTACATATACTCGAGGTTATTTGATCCACGACTTTTGTGACAATAACCTTTATCCCTGGAAAGGTTCTTATGTTATAGTGAATGAGCTTACGAATTCAACGAGCCAAGAATCACTCAATTCCGAGTTATAACGATGAAGTTATGAGTGATTTATTAAAGTAACAATTATAAGTGTTGCTGTAATTGTTACATTTCGTTAGTAGGAAACAATCCACGAACTGTTTGTAACGGTTCACGGACTTGGGCCCAATTACGTGACTAGAAGCCATTTTTGGTCAAGTTTTTGATGTTTCCTTATCTAGGCAAAATAGCTATTACTCCAAACATATTTGATTACCATATTAAAGTGTTTGTGATTTTTTCCTAAGATAAATTGTGATTTACTCACATAAATACAATATTTGCTAAATTAATTAATTATTTAATTATTTTTGACAAGAGTTGTAACTTAGGAAAGACTCCCAAAATTAGGAGAGTCTTGAAAAAGGAAAATAGCTTTGCTTTGCTTAGCTTCCAAGCTATTGTTCACTATAAATAAAGGGTTCGTGAGTGCTACACGTTTTTTATCCTCTTTGGAAAATTGGTGTAAGCTTCATAAGGTTGTTTTCCATGTCTTCTGTTCTTTGTGAACAAGAGTGAGATAAAAGTTTTTGTATTGGGGATCACAAAGCCGAGTTGGATTTAATCTTCGTGATTGATTATACAACTTGTAATCTAGGTTTTTCACCTCTTGTCTATTCTAAGGTTTTCTCTTCTGATATAAAACCATTCAAGAGTTGTTGATCATAAACCCTAGGTTTTGATAGATTTCAGTTTCCGATCGTATACCAACACTTGTTAGTCAAAATCGGAAGCTAGAAAGAAAACTTCAATTAAGGTATCTCGTAAAATCCTTAAGAAGTTTTAAACAAGATATCTCTAGATTTATTCTAGTTGTTCTTGTTGTAGAATTATTAGGGTTTTCTTAACTTGGAATTTGATCTTTGGAATCGCCAAAGTTCACTTACGAAAATCAGGTTCACGGAATCCTTGTGTGTACGCATACTGATTGTAAGTTAAAACCGTAATCTACAAGTTTTTTTTGGTATCTCTACTTTTATCTGGTAGTTGTTTGAAACAAACACAAGATTTCCAAAACCTTGATTTACATCTAAAGGGAAATCGATTCGGTGTTTTGTGAAAACAAAAGATCGAAAAGTATCAACTGTGTTGTATCTTCTGAAGAGAACTTTGTTTTGCCAGAATATTTTCGGGAATAACTTCTAAAGAGAATTTGTGTTATGCTAGAAGTTATACGAGAAGAATTCCTAAAGAGAATCGGTTTTCTGCTAGGAGTTCTATATGTGCTTGAATACAGCTGAAGCAGGTATCACATCTATTCTGAATAGGTAGTAGGAAATTGGTGTAACAACTTATAATCAGTGTGTGTTTATTCTGGACTAGGTCCCGGGGTTTTTCCTGCATCTGCGATTTTCTCGTTAACAAAATTTATGGTGTCTGTTTTATTTCTTTTCCGCATTATATTGTTTATCTTTATAATTGAAATATCACATGTTGTGCGTTAATCAATCATTATTGATAAATCTGACCTTGTTTGTTGGATAAGATTTTGATTGATCTTGGATATTGGTCTTTGGTACCATCCAAGTATTTCTCACATCAATCGGGCTCATAGATTTCTATCTGTTTGATTTGCTGATTGGTTTGAGAAAAAAAAGATAAACTCTTTAGTATTATTCTTTGATTGAGTTTTCACTATCGTAATATTATTGAGGTTTAGTCCATTTATATTTCCAAAAGAAATATTGGGTGTGGTTGTTAGACCCCTGCTTTTTCAATTGGTATCAGAGCAGGCAAACACGCTAAGACCTTATAAGTCTGTATTTGAAGCAATCTGAGTATTATGGACAAAAGTGCTATCTCTATAAACATACCGCCAGCCTTCGATGGCACGAACTATTTATGGTGGAAAATTGATATGCGTGCTTTTCTACAAGCGCGAGATTTTCAATCATGGGTTCGTATTGTTAATGACTATGATCCTCCAACAGTTATAGTAGACGGTGCAACTGTTGCAAAGGATATTGGTAGTTATAGTGATGTCGAGATTAATATTGCAAGGAAAACTTCTGACGGATTAAATGCTATCATCCATGCCATTAGATGCTTGGGATATCTTAGAAACCGTATTTGAAAGGAATGCCGCAGAGAAAGAAGCAAGGCTTCAAAACCTAGCATCTGACTGGGAAAACCTTCGCATGTCTGATGATGAAACCTTTGATGAGTTTAACCAAAGACTTTCTCAAATAGTTAACGCCTCATATTCATTAGGAAGAACTATTCCAGAGAAAGTTATTTTTTGCAAAATTCTCAGGTCTCTACCATAAAGATACGAGTCTAAGAAACATGCCATTGAAGAAGCAAACGATCTTTCTACACTTTCCAAGAATACTCTTGTTGGAAAGTTAAAGATCTTTGATAATGAACACCGGTCTGGAAAAGAAGTGATTTCTTTTAAAGCTGCAAACAATTATAAATCCTTTAGGGATAAATCTGGTTCGCCAGATGCTAAGGATGTTACTCCACGTCAATTTAGAAAAATATTGAGAGACAAGAAAAAGATTTTTCTAAAGGTGCAACATCTCCTAATGATGATGTACAATGCTTTAAATGTCGTGGTTTCGGGCACTTTTCTTCAGCATGCCCTAGCTGGACCCGTAGACAACCGGCATATGCAACAGCTTTGCCTACTCTTGATGACGGACTTGAATATTATGATCACCAAGAGTATGCAGGCGAGGTTGCATTAGCTTCTGGAAAAATTCTTTCGGATACTGATTCTGACGAAGAAGTGTTCCATGTAGATCCAGTTGCTAATAATCTTCTTAAGGAATGTCATCAGAAACTCTTGGAAGCTGAAAGCACCATTTTCAGTGAGAAAGTTAAATATGACAGACTTCGTAGTCGGAATAAAGACTTGCAAGACCAACTTGATTCTATTGGTGCAAGAAATTATCTTCACGAAATACGAAAGCTTAAAGAAGAAATTGCTGGAAATCGAGATCGGCAAATTACTCTTCAAGCAAAGCTAGATAACTTGGAGAACATTGAGATGAACTTGTTATTTGATTCAGAACGAGAAGATCTCAAAGTTCAATGTGAATCATCCAAGAATGATCTAGTTATTTTACTTGAAAAGGTCAAAAGGTTGGGAGAAGAAAACTCGAGCTTAAAAGAAAGTTTGTCTAGAAATAGCAGCTCAGATAAATTAACCTCAATATTGGGAGCATGTAGAATTCATCGTGATACACGAGGATTGGGTTATGAAGGAATAGACGTTCCTGGAATTTGCAAAGAGGTAAAATTTGTCAGAGCTAAAGTTTCTTCTCAACCAAAACCTTTCACGGTTGACAAAAGTGAAGTATCTCTACCAACTGCCGATGACAAAAAGAGAAAATCCTGTCAAGTTTCAAAGCAAGCACATATACATTCAGGTAACACTAAATATAACTTTTTCCATTCTACTAAACATTGCTTTTATTGTGGAAAACCAGGTCACTTGCAAAGGAATTGCAGATTTCTTAAACGAGATAAAACCAGATCTGATTATGTTAAGATGACAAGATCTGATGTTCCAAACTGGAGAAAAACAGAGTCTCATAATATTAATTCTTCCAGTATTCCCCCCAAGAAGTTTCATAATTATATTGGGGAGAAAAAGAAATGCGTTGCTCCTAAAGCTGCTCAGAAATGGGTACCAAAGAAGATCAATAAAGCAACGAGTGTTATTAAGAAGGATCTCCTAGACAAGAGTTCGACAAGTGATAACATCTTAAAAAGGTATGGAACAATTATTGAAAGTTTCAAGGAAGTTGTTAAATTCCTAGAGTCCATGCATGATTTTGTTTCGAATACCTGTGGTGAGCAAGATTTTGTTCACCTTAACACAACCTGATTGGGTTGGAAGTGCATCCTCACCAAGAAGCCCTAGTAAATGCGGTGAGGATTGCAAAAGAATTGGGGCGCACATATTATGTTAGGTAATTTTTGAATATGTGGAACAATTTATTGTTTCGAGCTGAGTTTAACTCGCTTACATATTTCTCGAAATATGTGTTGGTAAGCTTTCACTTTAGCCAAGTTCATCTTTAATCGTGATGAAAGTCATATTATTTCAATAACTTGAAAATCGCTTTGATGAAAATAGTTTGGGGATAACAACTATTATAACATCCTCTAAGAAAGTTTCAATGATTGAAATGAGAGTTTAGATCAAGTAACCATGTTTGGATATAAACATAGTGTGTTCTCACATTTGTGTAAAAGTCCAAAACTGGGAAGCTAAAGTATGCGTACCCGTACGCGTACTGGCGGTTGTTGGAAATCTGGGTAAGTATGCGTACCCGTACGCATACTGGCGGAAAGTTCACATCCGTGAATTTCTGCTGGAGTTTGGAAGTGAATATAAACTCAATCCGGTCACTTAAGTATGCGTACCCGTTTGCATACCTAAGAAGGTTACTTTCTAAAATCGGTTTGTTCATGAACTAAAACATTTATATAATAAGGAATGCAATCTTTGCAAAACGTGGCTATAATGTTCATGAATTGATTCGAGTGAATCAAAATTGATTTTGCTTCGATGGTGTCTTGTACACTTCTATGAGATATAAGCAATTGACCAACTCTCTAACTAGTTCATTTGAGTCATTTGAACTAGTTGTGTTAAGATGAATATGGTTAAATACCACGTATATGATTCTTAATTACCTAACTTGATTTGTGATTGAAATACTTAAGTATAACAGGTTAGAAGAAATGATCAAAGCCATTGGATGTTTGTTTTTATTGTTAAAGAAACCTTCTTCATACACTTATGGTAACCATTCTTGGTGTAAATCCTTGTGGAAAAGGTTATTCTTCCTTCTAAGCATATCAATTCTTGTTTATACAAGTTTGTATCTTAGAAAAGATGATCACAATATTTGATCTTCATGATTACATATTGTGTATTGTTACCATGAGATAGTTCTAATTTTTAGTAACACGATCTCATGAAAGACTTTCAATGATTGGTCCTTAGCTCGTATCTCCTTATTTCTAAAATCCAATATATAAATCCTTCTCCCAGGAGTAAGGTCACTTTTGTTTTTCTTTAGGGAATGACATTTTATGGGGGAGAGTTCTTAAAAGAACTTGTGCTTAATTGTCATATCTTTGTAGGGAGAAGCGGGTTTGGAACATGAAGGGGTTACTTGTATCTTTATAAACTCCTTGATGAATACACTAAGTTTCGACTATGTGAAATCATCGAAACAAAGTTGATATGTTCTCTTTTGGTCATGAAGTAATCTCTTTGAGAATTTCATTATGATCCCACTATTTTCGTACCTTTGCCAATTTATATTGACAAAAAGGGGGAGAATTAATGTGTAGTTCACACTACAAATACATATGGTTTACGGATCATTATGTAAGGGGGAGTGGTTTTCATTGTGAGATGAAGTATTTACTAAGGGGGAGTGATACATATCACCATAGTATTATTGTCAAAGTTGTGATACAATTGAACTTTGATGTTGTGTAATAATACTATGATGGATCTTCAACAAGTACAGGATGAACACACGCATAGTTGAAGAACCAAGGAAATCAAGCATGTCGGATTTTGGAGCAGTAATGCTTTTAACAAGTACAATCCATATGTAAAATGGTTTTTTCACTAAAATTGACAAAGGGGGAGATTGTTATAGCATTGCTCGGTTGAACCCACTAGCGTTGGTATGTCAAATTAGTTGTCAATTTTAGTTTCCAAAATACATTCTTGATTTAATATACTAAATATAGTTTCGGACTAGATTAAGTCTAAGAAGTAGAATCGAAGCTATCCTTGAAGTATGAAGTTTGAAGACTACAAGAAGACATCAACGAGGACTTCATCAACAAAGGTATGTAGTAATTGATTTCATTTGGATTCTTGTTTAATTCTACCTTTCTAATCTATCCAAACAAATGCTCACTCTATGGAACAATTCCTATGACGGTAAATGTACATATACTCGAGGTTATTTGAGCCGACTTTTGTGACAATAACCTTTATCCCTGGAAAGGTTCTTATGTTATAGTGAATGAGCTTACGAATTCAACGAGCCAAGAATCACTCAATTCCGGGTTATAACGATGAAGTTATGAGTGATTTATTAAAGTAACAATTATAAGTGTTGCTGTAATTGTTACATTTCGTTAGTAGGAAACAATCCACGAACTGTTTGTAACGGTTCACGGACTTGGGCCCAATTACGTGACTAGAAGCCATTTTTGGTCAAGTTTTTGATGTTTCCTTATCTAGGGAAGATAGCTATTACTCCAAACATATTTGATTACCATATTAAAGTGTTTGTGATTCCTTCCTAAGATAAATTGTGATTTACTCACATAAATACAATATTTGCTAAATTAATTAATTATTTAATTATTTTTGGCAAGAGTTGTAACTTAGGAAAGACTCCCAAAATTAGGAGAGTCTTGAAAAGGGAAAATAGCTTTGCTTTGCTTAGCTTCCAAGCTATTGTTCACTATAAATAAAGGGTTCGTGAGTGCTACACGTTTTTTATCCCCTTTGGAAAATTGGTGTAAGCTTCATAAGGTTGTTTTCCATGTCTTCTGTTCTTTGTGAACAAGAGTGAGATAAAAGTTTTTGTATTGGGGATCACAAAGCCGAGTTGGATTTAACCTTCGTGATTGATTATACAACTTGTAATCTAGGGTTTTCACCTCTTGTCTATTCTTAGGTTTTCTCTTCTGATATAAAACCATTCAAGAGTTGTTGATCATAAACCCTAGGTTTTGATAGATTTCAGTTTCCGATCGTATACCAACACCTGTTAGTCAAAATCGGAAGCTAGAAAGAAAACTTCAATTAAGGTATCTTGTAAAATCCTTAAGAAGTTTTAAACAAGATATCTCTAGATTTATTCTAGTTGTTCTTGTTGTAGAATTATTAGGGTTTTCTTAACTTGGAATTTGATCTTTGGAATCGCCCAAGTTCACTTACGAAAATCAGGTTCACGGAATCCTTGTGTGTACGCATACTGATTGTAAGTTAAAACCGTAATCTACAAGTTTGTTTTGGTATCTCTACTTTTATCTGGTAGTTGTTTGAAACAAACACAAGATTTCCAAAACCTTGATTTACATCTAAAGGGAAATCGATTCGGTGTTTTGTGAAAACAAAAGATCGAAAAGTATCAACCGTGTTGTATCTTCTGAAGAGAACTTTGTTCTGCCAGAAGATTTTCGGGAATAACTTCTAAAGAAAATTTATGTTATGCTAGAAGTTATACGAGAAGAATTCCTAAAGAGAATCGGTTTTCTGCTAGGAGTTCTATAAGTGCTTGAATACAGCTGAAGCAGGTATCACATCTACTCTGAATAGGTAGTAGGAAATTGGTGTAACAGCTTATAATCAGTGTGTGTTTATTCTGGACTAGGTCCCGGGGTTTTTCCTGCATCTGCGATTTCCTCGTTAACAAAATTTATGGTGTCTGTTTTATTTCTTTTCCGCATTATATTCTTTATCTTTATAATTGAAATATCTTAGGTTGTGCGTTAATCAATCATTATTGATAAATCCAACCTTATTTGTTGGGTAGGATTTTGATTGATCTTGGATATCTGTCTTTGGTACCATCCAAGTATTTTTCACATCAATCTGGCTCATAGATTTTTATCTGTTTGATTTGCTGATTGATTTGAGAAAAAGAGATAAACTCTTTAGTATTATTCTTTGATTGAGTTTTCACTCTCGGAATATTATTGAGGTTTAGTCCATTCAGATTGCCAAAATAAATATAGGGTGTGGTTGTTAGACCCCTACTTTTTCAATACCACCAACCTCAGTTGAAATTCCGGAACTTGAAACTTATGACAGGACGCATACCGGTATGCATACTTAAGTTCCCGAACTTTCACAAAACTAATCAGTACGCATACAGGTATGCATACCATGGTTCCCGGAATTTCACCAAACCAAGCAGTACACATACAAGTATGCATACCATGGTTTTCGAATATGGATAACATATATACAAGTACGTACACTATGCTATATCCAATCATGGTTAATCGTTCTAAACTCCATTTTCAATCATTGAAACATTCTCGGAAGACAGGAATAGCTGTCTCACAAAAACTATTAGCTTCAAAGCAATTTTAAAGTGATCGAATGATCAATACGAAACATTCCGAGTCTACATCAAATGATTGTCTCACACAAATCATGTAAGATGTTACAAGGTGATTTCCACATGATCATCTTTTGACTTGCGTCAAGAACATAAGATGAACTTGGTTAAAGCAAAAGCTTACCAACACATATTTCGAGAAATATGTTAGCGAGTTAATCTCAGCTCGAAATATCAAAAGTGCATAAACTAAAAACTATATCGTTATATGACTTTTGTCTCAAGAAGGAGATATAGTAGATATAAAATTTCGGAGTGATAGATGAGTTCAAGTCTTCACATACCTTTTGTTGATGAAGTTCCACAAGCTCGCCTTAGTAGTTCTTCGTCTTCAATCGATGAACGCCGTGAAGTCTAAAGCTCAACTACACAATCTATCCTAATCCGAGACTTAACCATAGATAGACTGGAAATCATGACTTATAGTTTTTGCAACTAAACTTGACAAACAAGCTTGAGATAGCAACGCTTGTGAGTTCGACCGAGCAATGCTCTAACAATACTGCTTATTGATCAGACGCCTGGTGCTACCTCGAGCTTCTCGCGGTTCCTCGACCTTTGTAACTTTTGTCCTTTCCAGTAAGGATGGAGCAGTGGTTGCTGACCGTTTGGCTGCTTCATGAAGCTCTGAGAAAGTTTGGAATCAGAGATTCTCCAGTAAATCTCTATAGACTGGGATCATTCCGTTGATGCACAAGTCTACAAGCTGTTGTTCAGTAGTATTTGGATCATGACAATCCAAAGCTTGGGCTCTGAATCTTTTCACATAGTTGTTCTGATACTCATTGTTCTTCTGAAATATTCTTCCAAAATCAGAGAGAGAAAATTGTTCTGAGACGAAGAAGTATTTCCGGTAGAAAGCATAACCTTTTCTCCCCAATTGGTGATGCTTCCTGGTGCGAAGTTGTTATACCAGGTGTATACTCTGCCTGTCAGAGACTTTGAGAATTCCTTCAGACGGAAACATGATTATGTTCATGCTCACCTAATGCTTTCAGGAATCGAGAAACATGCTCTCGATCATTCCCTGTTCCATTGTAAATTATAAACGTTCGAGAAGTGTAGCCTTTTGGGAGAGGAATTCTCAGCGTAGCAGCGAGATTCGTAGGTTGGTGACGATGGACAGATGATGTCTTGTCTTTCCCTCGATCCTCCAGAAAGCGTTCCAGGTCTTCACGAGTGATGAAACCTGCAGACTCCTTCGCTGGTGGGTTATCTGCAGCTTTGCGGACTTTCATCATCATCCGCCATTAGAGAGATTTCAGGATCAGCAGCCGAGAATGTTTCTTTGGATTTTCCTTTCTCCGACCCGTCCTGAGTTTTCTCTGAAATATTGTCTGTGAGAGTTTTGAAATAAGTGCATAACTCCTTCTGTGTTGCGGCCATGTCAATCTGATTTTTAGCGAGAACTTCCTGAACCTTCATAAGATCAGCTATGGTAGGCAGATTTTCCTTGATTTCTTCGGGATACCGGCCGAAGAGAGGATTGTTTCCGATGTTGGTTTGAGGAGGAATGGTACCGCCAGTACCGTTGTTGGAAGCGAGAGTAGTTTCTGGAGTACCACCATTGTTGCTAGTACTAGCACCATTTGGATTAGGATTTGTAACTGAACCTGACCTAAGATCGACCATTTTTGATGAATTGAGATTGCAACCGAGAGATTAATCTCCCACTTTAGTCGCCAATCTGTTAATGGGGAAAAACGATTTGTTGTTTTTAGGAAAGTGAAGAGACGACCGTGCGGATGAGACTCCTCGATCGAGCAATCTGCTTAACCTCAAACAGATATACTGCACTGGAGTGCTTTAAGTTCGAGAGATCAATCTTTAGGACTCCGGCCTAAACCAAGACAATGGCCATTCCAGATTCAATTCGGTCACAAAGAGGGAAGAGGGTCGATCTGTATGAGGGAAGCTGATAAGTGTGTAAGATCAATGGTGATCAAGGATTATGAATATGTTGTAGGTTTCTGCAAATGAACTGCTGGGTTCGAATAAGTTTGAATTCTGCTCAATTGAGAGTGATTGTTCAGATGAGAATTCTTGTGATAATTCCCGTATATTTGTTCTTGTTCGATTGTTCTTCAATCGTGAATTCAGAGACTTATTTATATTGCCAGAATGTAAATACATTAATCTCCAGTAAGTGTGGCGGTTGCTCGAGTGAAAGAGTGAGAAAGTGGAAATCGTGGTTAAACCAGTTCCAGGTCGTGCGGAGACTTGGTTGATTGTTCACCTACTACTTTGCTAACTCCCTCAACTGCTTGCACGACTTACTCATATTTTTCATCGTGGATGAACACACGTGCCATAGGCCGCCAGACCAAAACCCTAATTAATATCCCCCATGTGACATGATTGATGTCTAATGATTGTGGAGTCTGCAAGGCAGACGTGTATTTAATTAGTCAGTTGTTGACTTGATTAGACGATGAGTCTAAGTATTGTTAAGTCAAGCATGATTGACGAATGCTTTATAATTCATGGATTGAACATGTTTGCTAGGACATATGTATAGTTTATAACACGAGCAAATATTGCTCGCCTGAGTGAATTATTAAACATTATAATATTACTGGTCCGTCTGAGCAAATATTGCTCATTTGATGGATTACGGAATATTGATAGTTGAATCAATATTGATAGTCAGAGCAAATATTGCTCATTTGAACAATTATTGGTAGCATGACCAAATAAAATATTAACTTAAAATATTGGCAGTTGGGCAAAATATTATATAATTAATCAAGATGTTGATTGCTGGATCAACATAAAATTATTAGTGCTTGAACTTGCTCAGAATTATGAATTGCAAAGCGACCAGTTCAAAACCTTAATTTTCGATCGATTGCTGATCAATTAGTGATTTACTAAAAATAAATCACTGAGTGATAGACGGACCGAATACATGGGATGATGGCCGAGCAAACACCAAAGTCCTTTGCAGACCAGTTGGTGGAAAGATGATTAAATACTGGTTTAATCATTTATTAAAATAGTGCTCGTCTACGCATTAGGCAATAAAACCTAATTATGGAGAGATGAGGGACCGACCAAAGGGTATAAAACCGGCCCTTGGTGGTCGTTGGACCAGCTGGTGGTCGATTGAACAAGTTCCAAGTTGGTTGGAAAGAGTTTGAACCCAATATGAACTGTAGAAGATTAATTAGGTCAAAATTGTTAAAGTATGTGAGACCGGCTCCTTGCGAGCCTAAGGGCCGACCTTGGTCGGTCAAGGTGGCATACCCGTGTCACCATATTGTACGTGTCTCAATTCTGAGAATTTTGATATTTTCTGACGCGCGTTCGAGCAATATTTTGGATTTTCAGAAGAGTTTGATCTTGACCGAAACTCTCGATTTTGCTCGAATGAGCAAGTAGAACTTTGCTCGTGCGACCAATATTTTGAGAATATTAAAATAATAATATTTTAATATTTGCTGTGAGTAGCCTAGTCGGTCATGTGACCATTTGACTTTTGGAATTTTGATGGTTTGAGAAAATTTGAGAAAATATGAAAAACCAGGGTTTTTGCTCAAACGAAGGAGTTTCATTAGATGAAGGAAATAATAATAATAAAAAAATAAGGGATTGTAAGGTATGGGACCGGTCACGACTAGGGCATGGTCGGCCGGCTAGGTGGCCCGGTCCCGTGACACCTTTCCCTATTTTTTACTATTTTTTTTCATCGTCTGAAGATAAATATGGAAAAACTAAGAGTTTTGCTCAAACAAGGAAGTTTGCTCGAATGAAGGAGTTTTCACGAGATTAGAAAATATAATAAAATAAGATAAAATAAAATAAAAGGTAGAGGCGCGAGACCGGCCACAGCGGCATGACCGGCCGGCCAGTGGGCCCGGTCCCCCTAGGCGCCTCTTTATTATTTTATTAATATTATTTTCCTCCCTATTTTGCATAGGTTTCCTCGTTTGTTAATGCTCGTTTGTGCGTTCGGGTGCTCGTTCGTGCATTATTGTTAAGTACACTCGCACCATTTTCTCGGGGCTTACTCGGTGGTAGCCCAGATGCCCGATCAGTGAATATTTATTACTAATTCATGGAATTCAGCTGAGAATCAGCCATGAAACGGAGTAATGAAATAAATTGAGTATCTATTACTTATTCATGGAATTCAGCTGAGAATCAGCCACCAAACGGAGTAATGAGATAGAATGATTATCTATTACTAATCCATGGAATCCAGCTGAGGATCACCAATGGAACGGAGTAATGTGATAAATAGATTATTTTCTAGGAATTCAATGGATGAATGACACGCCAGAATTAATCCATGAATTGCTCTATACTAGCATGCGATATGTCTAGGAGCGGGTTTATTCGAGAATCAAGGTATGAGATAATGGAAGCATCATACTCGTTCTGAATATTTGGCGTGTATAGTCAGGGAACAACAAACAGTGTGACGTTCTGAAGACGTTAGCGCTCTATAGTAGCATACAATATGTCTAGAAGCCGTCTTATCATTAAGAGATTCTATACACATTCTCTTTACATAGTCAGGGAACAAAAATCAGTGTGACGTCCTGAAGACGTTAGCGCTCTATACAAGCATGCAATATGTCTAGGAGCCGTCCAATCATTTTGATTCTACGTAGAGGTGATGATGAAATGTGCAAAGTGTCGAAAGCTCAGCTGAGAGGCTTTTCGAGGAACATATTCATCATAGCTCTAAGAGCCTGCTCGCTTAGTCAGAAATCGTAAAATGGTTCACGGATAATAAAATATCAGTTTCACATATATTTCTGAGGCTGGGTTAGAAACATGCAGTATCATGATTTTACAATTTTAGCCTTTGTCGAAAATCCACCATCAACACCTGCAATAAAAGAAGTCTGGAAAATATCTGCTTTTGTAACCATGAAGGATATTTGGTTTCTCATGAATAAAATGGTATTGGATAATGGTCAGTTCAATCCTGGAATCCTCAAGACTGATATTATAAAGTTTACAAGTGACTGTGAAATCAGGATGAAAGGGAATATGTGGAATGATCCATATGATTTGTTGATATAGAATTTTTTTGGAATGAAATGCAGAAGAGTGAAAACTGTAAGGATCAAGAAAATATACTTTCATCTTCCTCCTGCAAGTCATATTCTTCTTTGTTGTGATGGTGCATCTAGAGGAAATTCAGGTGAAGCTGGTTATGGTTTTATTGCAAGAGATCATACAGGTAGAGTGATAGTTTCTGTAGCTGGTGGTCTGGGTATAACTTAAATTTTCTTGCTGAAGTCATGGCTGTCTTATGTGCTTGTGAATGTGCCATACTTAATTACTTTCTGAAGATATATATCAAAATTGATTCAAGGCAGTAAATGGATTTTTTCATATCTGGAAATCTTCCATGGTATGCCATATGAAGAAGGAACAAAACTGTCTCAAAAATCCAAGATTTTTGCTTTATTCATAGTTACGTACATGGAAATAAATTTCTTTAAAGATAGTTTAGCGAAGATGGGTGCCAGATTATCTAGAGTAGAAAAGAGAATTTACATGTACATACCTCATTTTTTTGATAAATATTGAAGTACATGATCAACCATATTACAGGTTTATATGATTAAAAGTTTGTATTGCCCCTGATTTATAAAGGGTAGTTTTTCTTCCTTCTTTTCATTTTTCTTTTGTTATGTTTTCTTGTATCTTTGGTATCTCTTTGGTTCATTAATAAAATTTTCTTATTATTGAGCAAAAAAAAAAAAAAGATGCATGGCAAACCTCTTATGCTTATGGGGGCATGAAGAGTTAGAGAGAAAAGAAAAAAGACTTTTGTTGCGTAATGCCTTAAGAGTGAAGGTATATGCATACTTTGGTGCAAGCATGCAAGGATGAGTACTTGTGGGTGAAGTCGATTCACTGAACCACAGAGTATTGTCGGTCATGTCCCATGGAAAATTGAAAGCCGTGAAATTGGCATATGACAGTATGTCTGGTATGGACCGTATGGTACTGCACACATAACCAGTTTTTGGAGTTAAGCCAACAAGAAGTGCACCATGTTAGGTGTTACAGGGTTAAACTTCACAAATGCAACAACCTTCCTTAACAACTGCAATGTATTTTGATCGTATTTTTGGTAGAGGTAAATAAAAGATTTGTTGCTAAGACTTATTAAGATTTGATTTTAGACTTAAAAATTAATTTAATCTAGCAAATATATACAAAAGATGGTAGCAATATTAAGGGGAACTAAGACATATGATTCCACCATAAAAATATTCAAGTGATGCATATATTTATTCCGAACAATTTATCTCATATTATTGATTTTGTATCTTTGCCATATGTAGATTTCTAAATCATTAATTGCAAGTTATAAGCATGGCGCATCAAAAGATCTTAATCTAAGCATACACCATCAAACAAAATAATAATTAATTAATGAAAATCATAATTTCAATTAAAAACAATTACAAAAAGTTATTAGAATTAATTACATTTACCACTTGAGTGTGAAATATGGCTTCCTCCGATGTCCCAGTGATGGGGTTTAGCTGCTCATAACGATACCAGAGACAATAATAAGATGGAAAAAATTTCATCTTTATTACCACACAATTTGATTTTACAATGAATAAGACTTCCTTTCCCAAAAGATAAGAAAAATAAACAGTCGGGAAATGAAGTAAAATTAAAATAAAAAAGAAATATGCTATGGCTCTGGCTTTCCCCAGTCACCCCATGTCATCTTCTGTGACTCCAAAAATAGTTTATATACTCAACATCACCCAAAATCTTTGACAACTAATCCAAGAAATATCCTCTTTAATTCTCGGGAATAATTTCCTTTTTCTTCTTTCTTTTGATTTTCACGTGTTTACTTGCAGTTGACACACTCCAACACATTGAATAAAACACTTGCAAGCCACTCACATCTTCCAAAAATAATACAGAAAATTCATAGAAATATTTTTTTCCTCCCTCTTTAATGAAACAGGATAGTCTCAATCAATTCCCCTAATGTATTCTTCTCTTTTTTAATGAGGCAAGATATGAAAATAACAAAATTTCTTCCTCCAAAACACGTAAACTATTTGTTGTTGTGGTAACCAACAAATTCGTGTCCTTATTTTTTTCCAATATCCTCAAAAATTCACGTCCGAAATATTCCCGCCAAAAATCATTTTCAAAAGGAAAAAGAAGGAGCATCCCCTATCCAAAACGAAGATGCATATAGTTTCTAGGGGTGCGCTTCTCTGATTCTTGGATTCCTTTATCAATTTCTCCGGGTGCCTATAGTAATTTTCTCTAGGACGCAAATATCACTTTTCGAGCCAATTTTTCCGCAGAAGTTTATTTCTCCAAAAACACCTACAAACACATAAATACCATAATAAGTACAAAAATGAGGGCTAACAAAATATAAAAATGAGATCAAATCAGATAAAAAAATGTGTCTATCAAATACCCCCAAACTTATTATTTGCTAGTCCTCGAGAAAATCTAATAAGAACCCTAACTCACTGTTGCAGGCATCGCGATTGCACTTAGCGTGTGCAATAAGCCTTTGAACCCATGGGTGTCCATATCGAACGACTTGTAGTGTCATGAGTGTTTACAAGAGGTGTACCCACAAGCCTTTACTTATAATTAGTCACAAGTATCCAAAGAGCTATGAGGATATAAATTTTCTCAACCTATCGCCAAGTAATTAGAGTGCAAGAGGAAAATATCTGTCAGTGTATCTGCTCAACAGCTGGAGAGATCTGTTCAATAAAGAAAGGGAGAGATACTTTAAACAACTGGAACAACATCGAGAGATATATCCGCTCGACAACGGAAGAGATATCCACTCCACAGTGGTATAACATCGGGAAAGGGAGGCCCGCTCAACAGCTGGTCTTATCCGCCCAACAACAATAGAGAGAGTATGTGTGATGAGTTGAACTAGTGCCAGATGGAAAGCGAACTAACAGAGCAACCAATATGTATTTCTCCTCGACCCTCTCATAGTGCTCAATAGAAACAATATCGTCTTCGGCTTCTACTGTTGATGATAAACTCTTGAACTTTGTAGAACTTTGACAATGTATTAACTCTTCTCCTCATTTTCTTCTTGCTTGGAACTTCTTTATAGATTTCTCTCCCCCATTGCCTTATTGAACAAATAACAAACTAACTACAAAATGCAAATTTATTTATTTTTCGTTTTGTATATATTATTATTTTATCTGATTTTTCCCTTCTGATTTTTTTTTGGGGAAAGATTGCATCTACAATAATTATGAATCTGATATTAACACGGCCATGAGAGAAGGACTTTACTATTTGGATCATCTGGTATCATAAAATTCAACAATTTACATTGTTTGTTTTTCTTCGTTCTTGTAACTAAGTCTTCAACTTTGATTATGAACTCTTGTATTGTTGCTTACAAACCTTGAACATCTTCAACTTTCTTCATAGATTTTGATGTCGCTTCGCTTGTTGATGATAAGTTTCTATTGAGAGAGAATCGTAATCCAGTAACTAAGACTACATGATGAGGTTGCTCTGTCTTTCTGGCATTTCCTTCTGGTCTAACCGTCTCTCCAGCATGGATGGTTAGGTCCATCACGATTACCCTCTCAAAGGTTATGTGTCTCTCCAGAATGTCAATTTCTCTATAGTCTCTCAAGAATGTCAAATTCTCTATTGTCTCTCTAGAATGTCAAATTCCCTATCCATTCTAGTTTCCATCTTTTCCGTGATAAAAAAATATGTGAACTTAGATAAACGAATACTATGTGACTTTAAAAGTTTCAATAATACAACTAAAAGTTTCCCTCATACCCCCAAACTTAAATCTAACATTTTCCTTAATGTTCTAAAGATGAAATTAAAATCATGAACAATGAGAAACCGTTGCTAATTGAAGGAAATAAAATAAGAAAAGATATTACCGTGTAACATGGGCATGGTTTACCTCCCAAGAAGTGCTAAGTTTAAAGTCTTCAGCCAGACATTGGAAGAATTAGTCACCTCATAGCATCATATATAGTAATAGACGGAACAACTGTGGGTCATTTGAATCAAATAGTGTTATCACAAATACAAGGGAAGTGCAGCAGACTAAGAAAGTGGACCAACCAAGCACTCCCTTATCTAGTTTTCCATTTAAGACAACTATATCTAGTTGTGGTTCAGGTTCAGGCTCTATAAGAGGGTCTAAATTTAATATTTTCATGGGCTGCATTTCCTCATACATAGAATCCGAAGGATCAAGTTGTAGAGTCTGGAAAAACTCAATTAAAACTTAAAAGCACATAATAATAACCTGAATAATTGTGGATCCTCAAAGTCAATCATATTTGACTTACACAGTTGACCACAGTGGTGGTCATTCTTTAGCAATTAATGCCAACAAAAAGCTCAGGGAGATAGCTGAAAATCCCATAAGAATGATCTTAGATCACCTCGATTGAATAAAGTCTAAAAAATTCTCAATAAATGCTATGAACATATCTCTCGAAGTGTTGGTCAGTAAAGGCACAACAAGGTAAAACCTCTAATTGGTCGACAAGGTTATAATTAAGACCATGCCAAGAATATCTTAAGAGAAACAAAGACCTATCTTGATGGAGAGCTATGCCGTCATTAAGACCAACACAATGAAAGCTCCGGACCAGTATCTAGACGGCACAGAATGGCAACCTGGACAATTAACCTCTGAACTAAGATTTGTCACCAACACCATTGAAGGCGATGAAGCTAACATTAACACAATTAAAATGATGTTATTCCATTAGCAAAAAAATAAATAGTTCATCCACTTATTTATATTGCTCATCAACTAGCAGTAAATAAATCTAATACTAAGAGTGGTATCATACCACCCGTATTAGATGACTCTACTATAAATGTAGTTCAGATCCCAAATACCTGGACACACCTAATTCTTTGCTGTCTCTGAAAAACTTCTGTGATTGAGAGCCTCTTAACAAAAAAAACAACAACTTCTGCTCAGATTTGCTCCCATGGGAGCGGATCAGAGCGGATTCAAATCTCTCTAACATATTTTAGCTCTCATCTTCTCCATCCTCTTAAGATTTTTCTAAGTTTCAAGTTCGCTATTTTCCTGTTTTCTTAGATCTAGCTCTTTTGTTTTGCTTAGTTGGGTTTGAGTTTGATTTCAAATCAGTGGGTGTTTGTCTGTTTATTGATGCCGATCAAGAGTGGGGTTTTGATCTTGTTTACAAGAACAAAATCTATAGCAACAAAAAGTAGAACATCAACCACATCCACAACAATACCAAGAACAACATCAAGATCAGGATTGTCAACAACTTCATCAACTGCAAAAAAATGCTCTTCAAGACTCCCATGTCGATTCAAACCGATTACAATTGATACCAACCGATCCGGAAGACCTATGTTACTATTTCAAGATCCAGAAGACCTGTGTTTGTTACTGTTACTTTGATATGATTAGTTATAGTTTATGTAACCTTACTTTAGATGTTTGTAAAAACCCTTGGTTGGATCTTTTTTAAGATTCCATTGCTGCTTTTAGCAGTGATGCAAATGATTATTGTTATGTATCGAATAAAATCAGTTTAGCCTGTTTATGTGAAATTTAGAAGAAAAAAAACCTCGGTTGGATCTGGTGAAGATCCCATCTCTGCATAGTACAGTGATGCAAATGAATTATGTTTTGTTTAAACAGAATTCATTTGGCCTAGTGAAATGGATTTGATCACTAGGAAATCTGGCTTTGGTGAGACGAATTATAATGGTAAGAGTTTGTGTCAAGAATTGGGGGAGTCATTTTAATTTTCATGATTATGTTGTAATCTTATCAGATCTTGTAAGGGTTCTGATTTCCAAATCGCCCATTTTAATATAATCAGGATTTTCCGAGAAAATAAAGAAAGAAGAAGATCCCTAACTCTTAGTTAGCATTTTTATCACTATTTACCTAAGAGCATCTCCATAGCTAGGGGTGAAGGTGTTAAAAAGACATGACACCTAGGATTTAACATTTTTTAACCAAAAATTAATCTCCAATGCTAGGGTCAAGGTTAATGAAAAACCATGACAAGGACGCCATTTCATAAGAAGGGGTAAAGGAGAAAGTCATATCTTCACCTTCTCCATGACCCTGGGTCTATTGACACATCATCAATTTTTTATTCTAAAATTGATTTTTCTTAATTAGAAAATATTGTTATTAGGTGATAGTTTCAAAGATATTTTTTCCTCATAGGAATGACCCCTTATAAAACTTATTCCAAAATTGATTTTAGGGTAGGAAGACTTTAGCATTGGAGATGAAACTTGAGGTAAAATGTCCAACTTTTATTTGTTTTAGCCACATAGGAAATGACCCCCAATAAAAAAAGTATTGATAAGACCCCCACATAGAATGACTTTCACCCTTAAGAGCATCTCCAACAGAGGGTGATAGTTTTAGTTTTTTTATGACACATAGGATTTTAGACCCTCATTTACATTAAATTCATCTCCAACAGTAGGTCCTATTAAGTAGGAAGGGTGTCAAAATAAATACGAATGTCTTAAAGAAAATCTTATCTAGACTTTAGAAATGACCTCCATGTCATCTTTTAATTATATTTTAAAATTTTATTTTTAAATGAATTTTTCTAAACCAATGGGAGAAAGGAAATCAATTTTATCATTATCCAAAAAAACAAATCTTAAAACTAAGACCCCACACCATTGGAGATAGTTCATGAGCAAAGCATTACTAATTTTTCCACAGAAGCATTATTGCTAGTGAACAAAAATATATTCTGGTTTCACGAGTTCATTGATAGTACCACAACAATGCTCGTTACCCATCTCTCGCCCATCTCGCATATAATTCACATTAGTCACTGAGCTACAATAAAAGCTCTTACAAGAAAAACTTAATACTGTTAAATTTCTAACATCACAAAAGAGCAATACATGCACCTAATATCGATCCCAGGTCGATAACGAGTTCTTGCTTGTGGATAGGTTTCAACTTGATGCTGGCTATCTTCTACCCTTCCAGCTCTTCCAGCCTGTACACAAATCATAATAGCTTATATTTTTCATTTAATAATAGGCATAAGTTGAAAGTTGTAAAACTTTCATCTTCCATCTTCCACGCCACCTTCAGTTTCAACTCGACATCTTCCACGCCATCTTCAGTTTCAACTCGACATCTTTCGAAGCTTAGCGAGAAAGTATGCGCCTTCATTTCTTTCACTTCCACCATAACAATATCCACCATAAAACACAACAAACCAGGGAAGACCAGTCCTCTTAAGATCAGAGATACCCGAGATAATATTTTCAATGATTTCAGAAGCCTTGTCATGGTCTTTTGAAATCATCCATGGTTTCCGACAAACACCGCAGGATCTATCCTCATCCATAATTTCCCGTTTGCCACTACAGTAACAAGATCCATCCTCATCCATAATTCCTTGAACTAACATAGCAACCTTTTCAGAAGGGCAGTAAAGATAGAAAGGAAAAACCACCCCATACTTCTTTGCAAGTTTTATCCCTAAAGCAACCCCTTCCAACTCTAGACAAAATTGTGAGACACGCTCCCCTTCAGAAATAACCTTAGAGCTTGCAACTATTGGTCTATGCCAATGATCTCTTATAATAGCGCCACAGCCAGAATCACCCCCCTCACTACAATAACCGGCAGAAAAAAATTAAAATAATTTTCTTCAGCTTTCACTTTGGAAACAAGATTACCTTCAGGTTCCATTCCCCATTCTGCCGAACACATGCCAAACCACTTAGATTTGTCTGGAACAAGATATAGTTCCTCATCATCACTATCTATGTCCTCGTCGTAAGAACCACTGCAAAATACATTAAAAAGGTAATCAATAAAGAGAGGGAAACAAACTTTTCAAAGCAAACAATATTCTAAAGGAGCGGGGTATATTTTGTTGGTCTAGTAATCTATTTGTCATTATGCAAATCCAAATGTCAATTCTAAGCAAATCAAGAGTTCAGCCTAATTTAAAGTGCTCCCAGCTTTTCATCAGATTATAGTACTACATCAATAAAAGTTTTGACTCATAGAGGGACATCCTTACTGATAACGGATTATGATCTCTTCATGTTTATTTGGGCTCTTAGGATCCGGCACTTTCTTCTTAATTCGACGTAAAATATCCTGCAAAAATTTGTTGCAGAAGTATAAGAATCGGAACAAATACCAAATTGGTGGCCAAAACAGCATCAACTTCAAATGGAAGGGAACTTAATTACTGGATGATTTCTGAACAGTGATTTTTTATATGCGTGCTTTTCGACTAATTCATCAGCTTCTTTTTGTTTTTGATATTGCGGGGTACGAATGCTTTGTAAAATTTCCTGCAGAAGTTGTTGCAAATTAAGAATCTAGGAATGAAAAAATCAGAATAACTTGAAACAAAGAGAGATGATAAAAAGAAGCTTACTTGCTGTTTAGCTATTAAATTTTCAGAAGAATTTACCCGCTGCAGTTTACCCTCTGGTGAAACTCCCTGCATAAGTTGTTGAATGAAACTGATGACACAACATTATCCTAGAAAGAAGAAGCTTGATTTTTGTAGTCTATTGTTGATACTTACTGGTGAACCCCAAGAGTTTACTCGCCTAATCCTAGCATATGATGACAGTGTCTGCCAAAAAAAAATCAAATAATGATCACAAAACAGCACTAAAACCATAAAACAAAACGAGATAAAAAAATTTGTGGGAAACAAAAAGAGATAATTAAACAATCAGTTGAGTATAAAAGAGTAGCTGTGTCGGGCGGGTATCCCAAATAGATGAGCTGACTTTTGGTGATGGTGAAGACAATACATCCATATTAGCTACCTCCATTATTAAGAGATGATGATACACCTGCAAACAGAAATTAACCCAAATCAGATATCATTCTACTTGTAACCAAACGAAATCCATCCAAGAAATTTTATAACCAAAGGGAACCCTGATAAACAAAATTGAAAAGAAGAAACATTTCAATTCACCTAAAAATATTTATCAACAAATTGAAGAAAAGAAGAAAATTAACTCACCCAAGTAAACGAAGAAAGTGTATCCCTAGCCTAGCCCGCCGTGGCGAAAACAGATTTTACCTAGTATCATACTAGGTATTTGCGACAGCCGACTTTCAGAGTTAGCCGGGGTCGGAGGTTAATCTAAAACGTTGAATCCTGCTGTGACGAGGTCACCCCGTGATAATTTATATAAGGGCGCACCTTTTGGCCCTTTGAGTTTACATCATAGATTATAGACAACCGGAGGAAGTATTTAAGATGTAAAAATATAACTACTATTTTTCTTTGTATTCCTTATCTTCTGCATATTTAGATTTGATTTTTTTTCCTTTTTTCTTTTTTCTTTTTTGTGCTTCTAAGCCCATCTAGAAATGCATTTTATGAGAACAAAAGAGTATATCACTAGATGATCGCTGTCACGGTGGGACGGCCGACCGAAGTAATCGGCGTGAAAGTATCATTTTTCCTGGCACAGCGTAAAAATATCATTTTTCTTGACACGGCGTGAAGGTATCACTTTTACTGACACGGGATGAGAGTATCACTTTTCCTGGAACGGAAAATTATCCGATGCATAAACCAAAATATGGCTGCATGATGTGTTATGCATCATTTGTGGTGGTTTGCATAATGGCTATGCATTCAATTTTCGAAAATTGTGTCTAAAGTGAAAGTATCACTTTTCTTGAAACGGAGGGAGTATATCGTTTTATTAGTTGCAATGGAAAATAAGTTGATGCATAAACCAAAATATGGCTACATAAAGTATTATGTATCCTTTGTGGTGGTTTGCATAATGGATATACATTAAAATTGTGCCTAAAATGATAAACACCTCTGAATTTTCCGTAAAAACTCTTAATTTGATATTATGTTTGTACTCATTGCGTAAATTTTTTTAATACCATTCCAACGAGATGAAATTTGTAAAATTCCAAGGCACGGATTTGTAGATATGTTGTATTAAAGTTTGATTGTCAATTATACCTTTAAAGAATAGGATACATAAGGAATTATTGGGCCGACCGACCGGAGGAGGGAGTCCCTTTTATGGCCACTTTTTTGTAAAATGAAACCTCACATAAATTTGCAATTTGATAAAAATATTTTGGTAGTGTGCACTTGATAATACCAAAATATCCCTCCCTTTTAGTCAAATTACAATAACTCCTTATGTATCATATTCCTTTAGGGGTATAATTGGAAAGCAAACTTTAATATAACATATCTAAAAATCCGTGCCTTGAAATTTTACAAATTTTATCTCGTTAAAAAGGTTATAAAAACATCTACGCAATGAGTACAAACAACAATATCAAATTTAGATTTTTACGAAAAATTCGTAGGTGTTTATCATTTTAAGCATAATTTTAGAAAATTGAATGTATATCCATTATACAAACCACCACAAAAGATACATAATACTTTATGTAGCCATATTTTGGTTTATGCATCAACTAATTTTCCGTTGCAACTGATAAAACGATGTACTCACTCCGTTTCAAGAAAAATGATAGTTTCACTTATGCCTCAAAAATAACATTCCGGCAAAAAAATGATATATAATGCGCTATACAATCAAGAGTGTTTCGTTTTTCTTCGGTTGGCCCCCCACCGTGGCAACGGTATTCTGGTATTAATTGGACTAAAAGGGAGGGACAAGTTAGTCCTTTCATTGTTGATTGATTTTTTTATATTACAAACACCAAATCCAATTTTTTTGTGTCAAATTGGAAAAAAAAGTCATGCTTCACATTGACACAAAGTCACCATATATAAGGTCCTCCCTCGCTTCGCTCGGTCGGCCCAATTATTATTAGATTCACATTATTATTAAGGGATTGTTGCAATTGGATTTGATCCTTTCACTCTGATGCATATATAGAGGTGAAGGCAGCAAACATTAATTAAGGTGGAAAAGAGCCATCCGAAAAAGAAAAGAAAAAAACAATTAGCTAACTAAGACGACTTGAATATCCGCCAAGATATACAATGGGAAACTAGAAAATCCATCGTCTGGACTTCTGATGAGAAAGATATGGAGTAGTTGCTATTACAGACAAAAGATGATTACAGTGAAAAGATGGTTTAATTTTATAACTACAGTGCCTGTTATGTACAAATGTACTTCTCTTGGTTTTGGTGGACGGAAGAACCGATGTTGTTCTTGATTCTGTTCTACCAAGGTTCCATAACTAGCTAAAACATATCTTCAAACTACCACACGATCACTATTTGAAGTAAAGAATTTCTGTGTATACTTTTTGAGTTTGTGTGATTGTTTAACCACCACAATGATTTCAATAGATATAGTTTTGGTTCAGTAAATTATCATGATTACCGACGTTTGAATTGAAAAATAAATAGATCACCCTCACGTATCCAATCCCAAGCTGATTTCTAAGAGAAATGTTAGAAAAAATGAAATTGGATTTAAAGATGTAAAACAATAAAAAAAATTCAATGGGATCTGTATAAATTTATGATGTAAAATCCAATGGCTAAAAGGTGCACCCTTTTATAAGTTGTCACGAGGGTGACCTCGTTACAGCACGATTCCTAAAACGTTTAGTTTTTTCCACTTTCACAGTTGACCAATGTTATAATTTGAGGTTAATATTTTTTTTTAATTTTTTTTGGAAGAGTGGTCTTGAGGTATATCCTTAACTCCTTATAAGAGTTATTTCTGGTAATTATGGGGTTCGAACCCCTACCTCCACAGTGTGAGAGAGCATACCAACCATAGACCACTTGGTGGTTAATATTAGGATAAACCAAAAAAGTTAACCGCTCACTCTGATATGACAAAATTTGAACAACATGTTATTACTTTAGATTTTTATTAAATCAGCTTCTTTCGTTGCATCTTTCTAGTTCAAAGTCTAAAATTCCTTACGTACCACATTTCAAAACGGATATGGATAAAACTGGAAAAGTTCCTAATGAAAACTAAAATTCTTGATGACCAAAAGCTTAATAGTTGATGTCTCCTTCGAATATGGGGGCAATATTGTGAGGCAAGAAGCAACTTGGTTGATGCCATCTTTAATCCCTTTATATTACTTGTTATGATAATATTAATTGCAAACTGCCACTTCATCTCTTTTAAGTGCTCACCACTTTAAATCTGTTAGGGAGTATAATCAAAGGTTTTTGTTAACCTGTATACCAGGATAAATGTTAAGGAAAGATGAAAAAAATATTTTGTTCTCTTGCGATTTCTCTTGATATATTAGATTTTTTTGGAAATCTGAGTTTGTAATTTCCAAAAGAAACTGTTACCGTTTTTACCCTTAGAAAGTAAGTCATAAATGTTTATAGGGGGATTTTGTGTTTCCCCCTCAAAAAATATACCTATTTTGCATTACCCCCTTTTTTAATCGTTAATTGGTGAAACCCCCTTTACGTTATAACCACCGTCACAACCCACCTAGTTGTGCACGTGCAGCTCACATGTGCATAATAAATTAGTAATTATTTATAAGATCCATTAACATAAATTAAAAATAGGCACGTGGTTCAATAATACCCGTTGATCCGTGGTAACAATGTAGACGTGCAGAAAAAAGATGAGGGATCTGTGTCTTCCTCTTTATCTCTGGTTGAAGAACAGAAAACCTCCATTAGTGTTTTTTTTATAATGATCATCAAAATTATAAAGAACAAACCATGTTTGGTTAGGTAGTCTGTAGTCTGCTAACATATTTTTAGTGGAAGAAAAAGCCGGTTATAGATAAAATTGATTCTTCACTTAGGTTGCGTCACTTTCACTCCTGCAAACAAAATTTCAAATATAAATATTCATTCTGAAGAATTCACAATCAATCAAAAAGTTAGGTTTTCTTTCTACTTCTCCAATCTTGATCTTGGTTACTCAGATTTTGTTTTTCCCAGAAAAAATTTCCAAAAACCTAGGGTTTGCTTAAATAGATTTCAATTTTCCTCCTCAATCAACCCGATTTCCATTCTCAGCACAGAATTGAACTCCATAAATTTAATATTACGTACCCATCGAATCGAACCCGATTTATTCTTTCGACCTAATTTTGTGTCTTTACTCTGCAACCTCTGTGATAGGTTTGGGAAGAAGATGAAGCACTTTTTTAATCGATGATAACTATTTGCACACACGTACGCTACACGTGCGCAATTTATTGGTGGTAACGGCAGTTATAACCTAGAGGGGGTTTCACCAATTAGCGATTAAAAAAGGGGTAATGCAAAATAGGTATCTTTTTTGAGGGGGAAACACAAAATCCCCCATGTTTATAATTTGGAGTAATTAATAACCACAAACCAGTTAAATTTAGTTTATATGGACACATGTACATATTTCCATTGGACTCATAACTCATAAGTCCTGACAAAAAATGTAGACGTTTGACTTTTTGTTTTTTCGTTCATATATGTTCACGATTGATATTCTATTTATTTTACTTCTTTTGTTTTACAAATAACTCTTTTGTTCGAGTAAGAGATCATCCAATTCTACTTATCCAGATCAAATGATAATTTGTGTTATGAACTAGATTGATGATATCATGCCGGAAATTACCCATGATGCCAATACAATCTTTGGGAAATCATGATTTTGAAAGAAATAAAATATCACAAAAGAACTTAGACCAATTTACATTTTGAGATTACTGATTTTTTTTTATTCCATATTAAATCGTTCTTCGTTAGAGATTAGATCTATTGATAAAGGTGGGGAGAAGGATATGATCAAGAGAACAAAATATGTTCTGTGATTGATTTGTAGATATTGGGTTTTTAGGTTTTTGTTTTTGTTTTTTTTATGTTGACATTTTTGTAGGGTTTTCCTTTCTTTAGTTTTTGACGTTTTTTTCTTTTCCATAGGTGAAAAGTTTAAGCAATTAAATAGGCAAAGACATGTATATTCACAGATGTATCAATGGATGATGATCATATTGCTTTTACCTTTATTTAATGGAGATGGAGGCAACTGTGCTTGCCTACGTAATGTGGGTTGTGCAAGGCGTGGCTGGCCGGCGTAAAAACTATGCTATACATTTCGGAGATTCTATCTCCAGCCTACCTGGTACTTGTTACTGGAAAAAGGTTTCGGTTCTCGGAGGCAACTGTGCGTCATATTAAAATAGTAAAAATTAACTTTACTTTAGAAGGGTATAAAGGGAAGTTACTATTTCTAAAAACAAAAGAATCTGATTTTCGAAAAAAAATTAGTTACCCAACAAAATTTACATTATCCAATGCAAGATAATATATTTTATCTTTCCTTAACATCTATCTTGATCAAATGATGCATTGTGCCTTTGCATTCTCAGTCACACTCTTCAAGAAACTAGAAATGACATTAGCCTCAATCTTTGGTAAAGAAGGACACTGCAGTAAATAAAAATAAATCCTTGTAATGGGTTATGGGACTTCAATGTCGAAAACTTTCCAAAGATAAGTGTTATCGTCAACTTTGAAGAGAGATGTACAACAATAATCGTTCTCAGCTGGAATGTTTTAAGCAATGGAAATGGCTTTCCATCTACTAAATGTGTCAAGTACTTAGTTTTGTATTCCCTCCCATATCACCCTCCCACTGCCCTCTATTTTCAATCTTTTACCCACTGTAAACCTATTATAACCCCTTCAATGGCTTTAGGAACACCAATGCATCATAGATGTTCAGATATCTAAAACAAACTTGGTGATTAACAAATAAAATATCTAAAATGTTTCTCCACCATGTACTTGAAATAGTTCATCAGGAAACTAAAGTTCATCAGGCATCAACCACCCTTTTTTTTTTTTTTTTTTTGCTAAAACTCAGTTGTAAATCCTATAACAGACTTGTTAGCACTCGATGCATAATTTCTACGAGCAGTACTGCTACATAATTTCTACGAATCTCACGTAGATGATAAGGTTTTGGGATAGTTGGATGCGACTGGTTCTGACGCGGAGTCACAAGCAAATGAGTCAGCGATTTGCGATTTGACTCGGGTTATTAAAAACTCAGAGATGTTGGCAGCTTGCTTACCAGCGGAATTAGAAGAATGGGAAATCCCTAATCTTACCTTTCCTTGCTTGGATGATTCTTTTCATCCGATGGTCTCTGAATCTCTTCCACTTGAAGATAAATCGGCGCACTTTAAGGTTGATAATCAGATGGTGATATCAAAAGAAGTGGCTTATCAGGTTAGTAGTGTTCTAACCCCTTATGATTCTTGCTTTTTGGGTCAACAGTGTGATCCAGATAAATTAAAAAAGGCACAAAAATACTTGGAATACAAATTTGGTAAACTTTTTGATATGTCAAAAGGGGTTTTAAACCCTAATACGACGGCTTTTCCTGATACCAAAGAAGAATTTATGGAGATGATTATACATGGAATTCAATTACATGTTGATGCTTTTAAAAACCACATTTGTGATGGGGAAGAGCCACATTCTAGTGGAATTTCTATTACATCAGGAGTTTCACCTAGTATTGGGCATGAGTTGCATGAATTGGATCAATTGGAAGGGGAAAATTCCTATTCTTCGGATCCGTCAATTCCCCCTGGATTCGAAACATATAAACGATTCCAAGGGATTGAAAAAGATCACGAGGTTGCTTCAAAAATTGCCGACATCATCAGCATTACCAAATCAGCATTGTCCGAGCCAGTTAAAGGAGCTAACACCAAGGGGGGCATGAAGTCTAAAGCGGGTCTCCTCCCGAATAAGAGGTTAAGCACCGAAAAGAAATGCTCTTCGAAAACTCTTACTAGTCCTAGTAAGATTTCAGCAGGTAATCTCATGGAGTTTGGTTGTATAATGGGGTTAAGCTTTCCGTCTTCGAAGGAAAATCGTCAAGAAATGTTTAGTGGTGTGGAGAAAAATCACAAGTGTTTCACTATAGAAGAAGTTGATGAAAATCCTACTTAAATGTAGCTTGCGCTCTTTTTTTAGTTCGCAAGTAACAATGGTTGTTTAGTTTCTAGGATTTGACAAAAAGGCCTTTGTTGCTTTTAGCTTATCTTTGGAACTTTTTTCTTTGATTGAGGTTGTTTTCCCCTCTTTTTGGTGTATTCGCTCGCGCACAACTTGTGTGCTTCTTAATACAATTCCTTTTGAACGATCAAAAAAAAAAAAAAAAAAAAAACTGCTACATAACGGTATCTTCTAACTAAATCAAATTATTAAAACCGACGACAACTATTTATCTCGTTTCCTAGAGTTTAGAAACAATCAAGACACCATAATGCAGCAAAAAAGATTTTCTAATAATCAAGACACCATAAGCTCTAGTTTTATTATAATCTCAAGTTTTGTAAATAAATATTGCTTACGTTCACATTGGTCGAAAGAAAAAGATTGTAGCAGCAGAGACTGGTATAATGGGCTGCCTGTATCAATTCTAGTGTTTGTAGCTCGTTAACTATACCTGTTATGTGTGACAGTTAGTGCCAGACTATATTTGACAGCCTGTCTATATGGACTCATCTGTACGGACACTTTCTAGTTCTGTTACATAGAGATTGCACCAATCTTTTATCCTCGGTAACTCATTTTCTTGTTTTCTATACGATACCATTTCTCCATGGTATCAGAGCCGATGAGGGCCTGATAACCTTTTCTTTTTTCGATCACGTTTTCCGCCATTAAAACTCTGTATTTTTCTTACTGTTTTTCTTTTGATTCATCATGGAATCAAACATTTCAAGAGTTCCTTTAAACACAATTACAAATATTGTTCATTACAAACTTCAACATCACAATTTTATTACCTGGAAATCTTTACCGTTTCCTTAGTTCAAGAAATTCAAGGCTTTAGGTTTCATAGATGGATTTATTCCTTGTCCAAATAAGTACATCTATGCTAGAGTTGGAGATCAACCTGAAGATACAATAAATCCAAATTACACTCACTGGAATGATGAAGATCAAACTCTCCTTCTCTAGATCCAGTTTACGATTTCTGATAGTGTTCTTCCTTATGTAGCTGGTCCAACTACATCATTTGAGTTATGGCAAACTATTGAAGAAAGACATCAGCAACTCATGTCGTACAACTTCGCACCAAACTTTCCAATCTCAAACAAGGTAATACTCCTGTTATTAGTTTTCTGAGTGAGATCAAGAAAATCACAGATTCTCTTGTTGTTGCTGGATCTGTTGTTAATGATAGTGAAATTATTGTTTGTGTTCTTAATGGTCTCAATTCAAGTTTTGATTTTTTCTCCACTTCTATTAGAGTTCGTAATCCACCAGTTACTATAGGAGAATTGCACAATTCGTTACTTAGTGAGGAAATTGTTTTACAAGAAAGGTCAAAATCTTTTGTTCATCCTAGTGAATCAAAGGCTTTTGCTTCTTATAGACCAAATAAACCTTTCTTTCAATCTTATCGTCATTCTCCTCCTAATTCTTACTATCATCCAAGATCTTCATCAACTTTTTCGTTTCTTCTTCACCTATGTCTTCATCATCAACACCTCCAACATCATCTACCCCATCTTCTCCTATGAAGACTTCATCCACCAATTCATATTATGCTTCTACTTCAAATTTATCTAGATACTCTAAGCCAATCGTATGTCAGATCTGCTTCAAAGCTGGACATTCTGCTATTGAATGTAATCAAAGAATGAATTTCTCTTATCAATGAAGGACAATTCCTCAGAATCTACATGCTATGATGGCTACTACTGAAATTCTTGGTGAAAACCCATGGTATGCTGATTCAGGTGCAACAAATCATATTACAACTGATGCTTCAGATCTAACTGATTATCATTCTTACAATGGAAATGAGAAAATTTCTACTGCTAATGGTGAAGGTATGCACATCTCAAATATTGGCAATTCTTCTAAGTTCTTATTACATAATGCGGTTTCATTACTTGGTAAACTTCATGTGCCTACAACTTCTCATAAGATGTTAATTGTTCATCGGTTTACTACTGACAATTAGTGTAGTATAACTTTTGAGGGTGATGGTTTTTATGTGAAGGATCTCAACTCTAAGAAGAGAATTTTCCAAGGGAAGAGTAAGAATGAACTTTATCCAATGCTTCTACTGTCTAAAGCTGCATATTCACCTTCATCTCCAACATGTTTTGCTGCTTCTTCTTTAAGATTAGTTCAGTCCGCTGTTGAAGTTTCTCCCAGTTTGCTTCATATGCGTTTTGGTCATCCATCATTTCAGTCTCTTCAAAGAATAAGTCATTCTCTTAATATTGACATTTCTAAGAGTCCTATATTTTATAGTCATTGTAAGTTGGGTAGGTCTCACAAGTTACCATTTGTTATGTCTACTTAAGTATCTGACAAACCACTGTAACTCTTGCATATGGATTTGTGGGGCCCAAGTCATGTACCTTCAAATAGTGGTTATAACTATTATTATAATATAATTGATGACTTTAGCAAGTATTGTTGGATTTTTCAATTAATGAGAAAGTGAGATTTTGCAGCAACTTTTAGTGACTTTAAATTACATGTTGAAAACTCTCTTGATCCCAAAATAAAAGTTATTAGATCAGATGGGGGTGGTGAGTTTATTAATACTGAACTTGGAATCTTATTAACTACTAGTGGAATTGAACATCAATACACATGTCCATATACTCCTGAACAAAATGGAGTAGCAGAATCAAAGCACATACACTTTGTTAGAGCGCTGCTCGGTCGAACTCGCAAGCGTTGTTATCTCAAGCTTGTTTGTCAAGTTTAGTTGATCAAAACTATATACTTGATTTCTAGTCTACTTATAGCTATGTATTGGATTAGGATAGAATGTGTAGTTGAGCTTTAGACTTCACGACGTTCACCAATTAAAGACGAAGATCTACTTAGGAGCTTGGAGGAACTTCATCAACAAAAGGTATGTGGAGACTAAAACTTATCTATCACTCAGAAGTCTATTTTATTCTATCTTCTAATGAGACTAAGCCGTATAGCTATATAGATTTTTACATTATACACATTTGATATTTCGAGCTGAGTTTATCTCGCTTATCTATTTCTCGAAATATGTGTAGGAAGCTTTTTGCTTTAGCTATGTTCATCATATTCTTGACGAGTTTAGTTGGAAACAATTTATTTGTTGGAAACTAAATATTATGTCAAAAGATGATCATGTGAAAATTACCTTGAACACCTTACATGATTTGTGTGAGAAAGTCATTTGATGTTAGCTTGGGAAGTTTCGTATTGATCATTCGATCACTTGAAAATTACTTGAAGCTAATGGTATGTGTGAGATTACCATTGTCGTCTTCTAAGGATGTTTCAATGATTGAAAAGAGAGTTTAGAACAATTAACCATGTATGGATGTAACACGGTATGCACCTAGTATGCGAGCTGTTTTGTAATGATTCAGGTCCGGAACTCTTGTCAGCGTACCTAGTATGCGAACGGATTCACCTGAGAAGGTCTGGAACTCTTGTTTTGCACTTAGTATGCGAACGGGTTTACCTGAGTTGAGTCCGGGATGGTTGTTCACGAACCGTGTTTGCGAACGGTTTGACTAGGCCAAGGTCCGGAGCTGCTGTTCGTGTACCCAGTTTGCGAACTTAGTGGTTAAGTTCTAAAATCGGTTATGTATGATTCTCATACTCATGAACTAAAAATTTATGATTTAAGGAATGCAAATTAACTTTGAACACCGTGGCTTATTGTTCATGAATTGATTCTTGTGTAAGTACTTTGTACGATTACGAATCAATCCGATTTTGTTTCAATTTGTTCCCATATATTCCTATGAGATAGTGAATAATTGAACACCTCTATGTGAAACACAATTAAATTCATTTGATTATCTTTCATGATTAATTGATCATCATATTTGATCTAGAAGTGTTAGATGAATATGGTTAAGACAAAAATGTCCATATGGCTAACTTCAGTTAACTGTTATTGAGCCAACTCAATATACACGTTTAGGTACGGTTACCCATATATAAATATAAGTATATTTCATTTGTGTGTAACAAGCTAAGACAAGAGATTAATTGCTTAATTTCTAAGCAGACTTAGCTTGAATTTTAAATCAGGTTTTCATCTCATGGTGAATATTGAATGGTTTTTACTAAGCTATCTTAGCTTTGATTGTAAGCAAGCCTGATTTGAAAGACTATATAAGGGAGAACTCTAGCAACTGGAAAACCAAATCCCGGCACTTTCTTGTGTCCTAGTTGCAAACCAGAGTCGATTCTCCTTTAACCTAGGTTTTTCCAAAACCATATTAGGTTAACTACTTGAAGACTTCATTTGGGATTCGTGAAGCTAGATCCAACTATTTTCCCTGTGCGTATTCTGATCTTACTTGTTCTATCGTATTGATTTTTATCTTCTCTAAGATTTACTCGAGATTTATCTCCGATAAGTAAGATATAAAAGGTAATCACAACAGTTTTTCGTCTCAGACTCTTGTGATTCCGCAATAACTTTTTCTGTTAATCAGTTGGGTTATTGTGAGGTGATTGATATTTTTAGGCTGCTCTTCGGGAGTATAAGACCGGATTATCAATTGGTTCCTATTCACCTTGATTTTTATCAAAAAAAATGAACAAAAATCGAATAAAGAATAAGCATATCTGTGGGAGACAGATTTGTTTATAAGTCTTCGACTTTGGGTCGTAGCAACTCTTAGTTGTGGGTGACATCAGTTAAGGGAATCGAGTGCGTAGAATCCGGCGTGGTTCAAGAGGCGTAAGGAATGCGACTGTACCTTAATCGGTGTGAGACTTGGTTAGGGATGAACGACATTCCAGTCCGAAGTTAACTTGTAGTAGGCTAGTGTCTGTAGCGGCTTAATACAGTATGGTGTTCAAAGATGGACTAGGTCCCGGGGGTTTTCTGCATTTGCGATTTCCTCGTTAACAAAATTTTTGGTGTTTGTGTTATTTCTTTTCCGCATTATATTTGTTTATATAATTGAAATTTCACAGGTTGTGCATAGTTCAATCAGTTGATAAATCCAACCTTGTTTGTCGGATATAACTTGATTGACACTTGAGCATTGGTATTTGGTAGCGTCCAAGTTATTTCTCATATCAATCAGGCTCACGAATTTCTATCTGTTCGATTTGTTGATTGTGTTGATAAATAAAGATAAAGCCCTTTGATATATTTCTTGATTGAGTCTCACTTTTAAGTTGGTGCTCTCAGAATTATATTGGAGTTTAGTCCATACAGATTTCCGAACGAATTATTGGGTGTGGTTGTTATACCCCCACTTTTTCAATTGGTATCAGAGTAGGCAAACACGCTAAGACCTCACAAGTGTATGTTTGTAGCAATCCGACTCTATGGACAGAAGTGATATCTCCATAAACATACCGCTAGTCTTTGATGGTTCGAATTACTTATGGTGGAAAATTGTTATGCGTGCCTTTCTACAAGCGTATTTTCAATCATGGGTTCGTGTTGTTTATGGCTATAATCCTCCAATGGTTACAGTAGACGGTGTAACTGTTGCAAAGGATATTGGTGAGTATGAAGATTTCGATATTCTTGCTGCAAAGCAAAATTCTGACGGATTAAATGTTATCATCCATGCCATTACCCCAGATCTTCAGCACCATGTGACTACGTGCACCCGGTGTAAATATGCTTGGGATATCTTAGAAACCGGATTTGAAGGGAATACCTTTGAAAAGGAAGCTAAGCTTCAAAACCTAAATTCTGATTGGGAAAACCTTCGTATGGATGATGAAGATTCATTTGATGCGTTTAATCACAAAGTGTCTGAAATTGTTAATGCATCTTTTACGTTGGGTAAGACTATTCCTGAAAAGGACATTATGATGAAAATTCTCAGATTGCTGCCAGTTAGATACGATTTTAAGAAACATTCCACCGTAGAGGGAAATAACCTTGAAATACTTTCCAGAAACACTCATGTTGGAAAGTTAAAGATCTTTGATCATGAGCATATATCCAAAACTTGAAAGGATATTACGTTCAAAGCAGAAAAGAACACTAAACTACGTGATAAAAGTAAAAGTGTTGGCAACTTTGTGGTTGATCCAATTGAGACTGATTCCTCATATGAAGATCTTGACAACTCAGTCTCTCTGATCACAAGACAGTTTAGAGATTTTCTTTTGAATAGAAGTAAACGGTCCACCAGAGATAAACCTAGATCATCAGTTAAGCCTCATGATCATGTTCCTCCTAAAAACAGGGATACTATCGACAATGATGATGAGGATATGCCACAGTTCTTCAAGTGTAAAGGTTTTGGCTACTTTGCTAATGAGTGTCCAAATCGTACAAAATACAATGGGAACAAAGGTCTTGCTGCAACTCTTGATGAAACATCTGATCACTATGATTCAAATGAAGATGAAAAATCAAGTGTAGCTCTCCTTGGAGAAAATATTAATTTTGATAATTGTAGCAATACTCATATCAATCTTGATATTTTTACTGGAGAAACTCCATCGACCACATTGGAGGATGAAATGTATTTTACTCTATCTACTGAAAATTCTATTTCACATGTTTCAGGTACTTCACTTTGTCTGGCAGCATGTTCAGCTATGGTGCCTGAACTATCCTCCAATTTGACATGTTCTTATTGTACTATTAAGGGCCATGAACTTTCTAGTTGTTTCAAGTACAAACATAAAGTAAGATATGTCAACAAACTGCAATGGAGAGCAAACCGATTAGCTAACAAGCTCAAACTTGTTCTAAAGTCGAATCCTTCTGAAGTATGTAAATTTAACTCATCTCCTAAGAAGTTGATTTCTAAAGAAAAAGTTAGATCTTTACAGAAAATAACTAGGTCTAAACGACCTATAAATGAGGGTGTTGAAATTTCTGTACAGAAACCTTATGGTGAACAAATTATTGTTCACCCCAACACAGTCTAACAGTGTTGAAGGTGCTTCTTGTCTCATGTGCCTGAATTCTGAAAAGAGACAAGAGTTGTGCACAGTCGGGTTCAAGGACCATAACTATTCTATTTGATTTCTTTTTGAATTTTGTTTTCTAGTTTTCTGTCGTTCTTTTCATATCCTCAATGGTATTGAAAAGTGTTCATCCTTTTTGGTTAATAAAAGGGGGTTAAAATCGGCATTTCCACCCTTCTTAGGGTTGTATGTGTTGATCGGACGTGAACCCTACTTACTCTGTATATAGGATTCCGTAACCCTATATTCCTTAAAACTCTTTTCATCAAAAGACTGCTTGTGTAGCTATTGTTTTGTGAGTTTCTGTCACAATTCCATATTTTAATGGAGTCTCCAAGCATCATATCTTCTGATGGAAAAGATGTTAATATGATTGTTAAGCCACCAATCATGAAGGAAAAAGATAAATCCCATTCCTCTACAACTTTGAAGAGAAAAGGGAAGAATATGAAGAAACCAAGGGCTAACACCTCAAATATTCATAAGTTTTCTGGTTTTCTTGAAGAGTTGAAAGAAACAAGGATGGAGATGCACCAAATAAAAGTTATTGTTCTAAGATCTCTTGAAATTAAGAAGGCCCTGGTTTGGCAACAGTCAAGAAGGTTTGTTGGAATTGACTCCTTTCTTCATGAACCTTATGTTCCAATGTCTGTTGACGACAAGGAGTTCGGGGACGATAAAGAATTTTTCAAGAATCTTAATGTCTAGGAAACTTCTTACGAGATTTATGATTAAGAAGGATAACTAGGGTTTGGAATAACAAATATTGTGATTACACATAGCTATTTCAACGATTTTAATCTTGCAATGTTTTTAGATTTATTTATTAAAATCCTAAGTTATTTGGAAGATGATTTTTACAGTATTTAATCTTTTGATTTTGTATATTGCAATTGCTTATGAGATGTATGCCTTTACGCTCGTGAACTGTGCTAGTATCTCATAATTGCTTAAAAGTTAAGTCTATTATGTCTTTATGCAAATATTGATAAAAGATAGAATGAACTTTTGAAAATTCCGCAGTATTGATCTTTTCCTGATCCACTTTTATGTAAAAGTACTGTACGGCTCCGTAAGTTCTTATGTTGAGCATTACTGGTTAAATTAATCATATAAGTTCTCTTGTGATTAGTTTAATCAATGATATTTTGGACATTAACAAATCGCGTCCAAAGAAATCCTTCTTTTCTTGTAAAAGTAAGGTCACTCATGTTGTTCTCTTGGGAATGACATCAAATGGGGGAGAGTTCTGAATTGAACTTGTGCTTAATTGCCATATATTTGTGGGGAGTACAGCTATGAAATATTGTAGGAGTTATCTTGTATCTTTATAAACTCTTTGATGAATACACTAAGTTTCGACTATGTGAAATCATCGAAACAAAGTTCATATGTTCTCTTTTAGTCATGAATTATCTCTTTGAGATTTTCATTATGATCCCGTAGTTTTTCATACCTTTGCCAATTTATATTTATAAAAAGGGGGAGAATTATTTGGTAGTTCACACTACATACATATGGTTTACGAATCATTATGTAAGGGGGAGTGGTTTTCATTGTAAGATGGAAGTATTGACTAAGGGGGAGTGATACATATCACTATAGTATTATTTCAAAGTTGTGATGCAATTGGACTTTGATTCTATAGAATAATACTATAACACTGTATAACAATGATTGAGAACATCTGTTTTCTTATTGTTATGGCTACGGATCTTCAACAACAATGATGCTGAGTTGAACACGTTCAGAGTCGCTAGCGTACTTGGAGTAGCGAAGAATTTAAGGAAAGCTGAAGATCCAAGAAAATCAAGCATGGTGGATGAGAAGCTACAAAGTTTATTTGTTTTGTAATCCATATGTATTGATAGTTTTGTCACTAAAATTGACAAAGGGGGAGATTGTTAGAGCACTGCTCGGTCGAACTCGCAAGCGTTGTTATCTCAAGCTTGTTTGTCAAGTTTAGTTGATCAGAACTATATACTTGATTTCTAGTCTACTTATAGCTATGTCTTGGATTAGGATATAATGTATAGTTGAGCTTTGGACTTCACGATGTTCACCAAGTGAAGACGAAGATCTACTGAGGAGCTTGGGGGAACTTCATCAACAAAAGGTATGTGGAGACTAAACTTATCTATCACTCAGAAGTCTATTCTATTCTATCTTCTAATGAGACTAAGCTGTATAGCTATATAGACTTTTACATTATACACATTTGATATTTCGAGCTGAGTTTATCTCGCTTATCTATTTCTCGAAATATGAGTTGCAAGTTTTTTGCTTTAGCTATGTTCATCATATTCTTGACGAGTTTAGTTGGAAACAATTTATTTGTTGGAAACTAAATATTATGCCAAAAGATGATCATGTGAAAATTACCTTGAACATCTTACATGATTTATGTGAGACAGTCATTTGATATTAGCTTGGGAAGTTTCGTATTGATCATTCGATCACTTGAAAATTACTTGAAGCTAATGGTATGTATGAGATTACCATTGTCGGCTTCTAAGGATGTTTCAATGATTGAAAAGAGAGTTTAGAACAATTACCCATATCTGGATGCAACACGGTATGCATACCTAGTATGGGAACTATTTTGTACCGATTCAGGTCCGGAACTGTTGTTTGCGTACCTAGTATGCGAACAGGTTTACCCGAGTTGGGTCCGGGACGGTTTTTCATGAACCAGGTTTGCTAACGGATTGACTAGGCCACGGTCCGGAGCTGCTGTTCGCATACCCAGTTTGCGAACTCAGTGATTAAGTTCTAAAATCGGTTATGTGTGATTCTCATACACATTAACTAAAACATTTATGACTTAAGGAATGCAAATTAACTTTTCCAACCCCTAGCTTAATGTTCATGAATTGATTCTTGTATAAGTACTTTGTACGATTACGAATCAATCCGATTTTGTTTCAATTTGTTCATATATATTTCTATGAGATAGTTAATAATTGAACAACTCTATTCGAAACACAATTAAATTCAATTGATTATCTTTCATGATTGATTGATCATCATATTTGATCTAGAAGTGTTAGATGAATATGGTTAAGACAAAAGTGTTCATATGGCTAACTTAAGTTAAATGTTATTGAGCCAACTCAATATACACGTTTAGGTACGGTTACCTATATCTAAATATAAGTATATTTCATTTGTGTGTAACCTAAGACCAGAGATTAATTGCTTAATTTATAAGAAGACTTAGCTTGAATCTTAAATCAGGTTTTTATCTAACGGTGAATATTGAATGCTTTGTTACTAAGCTATCTTAGCTTTGATTGTAAGCAACCCTGATTTAAAAGACTATATAAGGGAGATCTCTAGCAACTGGAAAACCAAATCCAGACACTTTCTTGTGTCCTTGGTGAAAAAGCGGGGGTCTAACAACCACACCCAATATTTCGTTTAGGCAATCTGTATGGACTAACTCCAATATATTTCCAAGAGAATCAACTAGACAGTCATACTCAATCAAGGAAAATACATCCAAGAGTTATATCTCTATTTCTTAATGTAATCAGCAAATCAAACAGATAGAAATCCGCGAGCCTGATTATTATGAGAAACAACTTGAACGGTACCAAAGACCAATGTTCAAGTGTCAATCAATTTATATCAACAACCAAAGGTTGGATATCTAATTGATTGAACTACGCACAACCTGTGATATTTCAATTATATAAACAAATATAATTCGTTAAAGAAATAAAATAGAGACCATAAATTTTTTTAACGAGGAAACCGCAAAGGCAGAAAAACCCCGGGACCTAGTCATGATTTGAACACCACACTGTATTAAGCCACTACAGACTCTAGCCTACTACAAGTTAACTTCAGACTGGAATGTAGTTGAGCCCTAACCAATCTCACACTCATTAAGGTACAGTCACGTTCCTAACACCTCTGAATCCCAGCAGGACTCTACGCATTTGATTCCCTTAGCTGATCTCACCCACAACTAAGAGTTGCTACGACCCAAAGTCGAAGACTTGATAAACAAATCTGTCTCATACAGAAAAGTCTATTGAATAGATAAAACTGTCTCCCACAGAAATACCTACGCGTTTTTGTTCTTTCTTTTGATAAATCAAGGTGAACATGAACCAATTGATACACATGACTTATATTCCCGAAGAACAGCGTAGTAATATCAATCACCTCACAATGATCTTAACCGTATGAAAGCGGAACAAGATATTGTGGAATCACAAACGATAAGACGAAGATATTTGTGATTACTTTTTATCTTACCTATCGGAGTTTGAATCTCGAGAAAATCTTACCTACAGAACAAAGTAAGATCAGAACACGCAACTACAGAGAAAATAGTTGGGCCTGGCTTCAGAATCCCAATGAAGTCTTTAAGTCGTTAACCTATAATGGTTTTAGAAAAACCTAGGTTAAAGGAGAATAGAATCTAGTCGCAACTAGTATCACACATGAGGTATGGGGATTAGGTTTCCCAGTTGCTATATTTCTCCCTTATATAGTCTTCAAATCAGGGTTTGTAATCTAAGTTACCTTGGTAACAAAGCATTCAATATTCACCGTTAGATGAAAACCTGATTAGATTCAATCTAATATCTTTCAACCGTTAGATCGAACTTAGCTTGTTACACACAAATGAAATGTACCTATATTTACATATGGGTAACCGTACCTAAACGTGTACACTTAGTTGGCTCTACAATAGTTAACCGAAGTTAGCCATATGAACACTTTCATATCAACCTTGTTCATCTTAATCACAACTAGTTCAAATGACTCAAATGAAACTAGTTATAGAGCTGTTCAATTGTTTATATTCTCATAGAAGTATACAAGACACAGTTGAAGCAAAATCGATTTTGATTCACTCGAATCAATTCATGAACATTATAGCCACGGTTTGCAAAGATTGCATTCCTCATTATATAAATGTATTTGTTCACGAATAAACCGATTTTGGAACTTAACCCACTCAAGTATGCAAATGGGTACGCATACTTAGAGTTTCAGACTTGCTTTGTCCTCCAGTATGCGAACGGGTACACATACTGTCGTTCACGACCGAACTCAGTTAAATTCCCGGACTTGAACTGTTACGCAAGTATGCATATGGGTATGCATACTAAGTTCCCGGACTTCAACTGTTAAACTAGTATGCATACGGGTATGCATACTATGGTTCCCGGACTTGGATTAACTTGTAACAGTTAGCATATAAGTACGCATACTGTGCTATATCCAATCAATGGTTAATCATTCTAAACTCCATCTTAATCATTGAAACATTCTTATCAGACGGAATTAGCTGTCTCACACAAACTATTAGCTTGAAAGCAATTTTCAAGTGATCAATAGATCAATACGAAATATTCCGAGTCTACACCAAATGATTGTCTTACACAAATCATGTAAGATGTTACCAGGATATTTTCACATGACTATCTTTTGACTTTCGTCAAGAATAAAAGATGAACTTGGTTAAAGCGAAAGCTTACCAACACATATTTCGAGAAATATGTAAGCGAGTTAAAATCAGCTCGAAATATCAAATGTGTATAAAATAAAGTCTATATAGCTATACGACTTTTGTCTCAATATAAATAGACTTCTGAGTGATAGATGAGTTCAAGTCTATCACTTAGTAGTTCTCCGTCTTCAATTGATGAACGCCGTGAAGTCTAAAGCTCAACTACACATTCTATCCTAATCCGAGACATAGCTATAAGTAGACTAGAAATCAAGACTTATAGTTTTGACAACTAAACTTGACAAACAAGCTTGAGATAGCAACGCTTGCGAGTTCGACCGAGCAGTGCTCTAACAATCTCCCCCTTTGTAAATTTTAGTGACAAAATTATCAATACATATGGATTACAAAATAAATAAACTTTGTAGCTTCTTATCCAAATGCTTGATTTCCTTGGTTCTTCAACATTACTCGAAATCTTCGTCACTTCCAAGTACTCTAGTGATTTTGAACGTGTTCAACTCAGCATCATAGTTGTTGAAGATCCGTAGCCATTACAATAATTTCACAAGATTGTTTTCTTAATGTTATACAGTGTCATAGTATTATTACACAACATCAAAGTTCAATTGTATCACAACTTTGACAATAATACTATGGTGATATGTATCACTCCCCCTTAGTCAATACTTCATCTCACACTGAAAACCACTCCCCCTTACATAATGATCCGTAAACCATATGTATTTGTAGTGTGAAATACACAATAATTCTCCCCCTTTTTGTCAATATAAATTGGCAAAGGTACAAAAACTAGAGGGATCATAAGCTCTTGCGGCGAAATTGGCTAGAAAAGTGGTGTTTTACATCCCAGGATAGAGTACTAAAGGCACCCCAGAAATGCACAGGAAGCACCCCAAAAATGTGTCGGAGGAACCCCGGAAAAATTACTATCTACGCCCAAAAATTACTATTTGCACCCCATAAGAAATTCCTAAAGGGACACCCGTGCAGGATTAGGGGGATGACATCTTCTTCTCAAATTAAAAAAATAAATTTTGGCGGGAAAACCATTTCTTCTCTGGCAGAATTTCGATCGGATGTTTGGACGTGATTTAGTGAGATTCAATCCCTGAAACTTAGTGGGTAGACGTGATATGACTATAGAAAGCTGGTATGGGTGTTTGTTTCGATCAAATTTGGCTGGATAACTTGGTTTAATACAAACAGGGAGTTGAAGGAAAAACATGAGCTTGCACGAGTTGTGAGGGATTTAAACGTGTACTGCACGTGCTTGGAAGACTTAATCGATATTATGGAGCGTGAAGAAGGTATAGAAGGAAAGAAATACAGCTGCAAACGCGTGGAGAAGCTAAAACATGAAATTATTGCCGTGAGAATAGAAATAATTAAGAGAAGAATTTTCGAAGTTATGGAGGAGATTCGATGCATCTTTCGGGTATAAATAGGTTTCCTTAGTACCATACAAGGGGTGTGGAGAGTTTGGGGAGCTGAGGAGAGCTCAGGAGCGAGAAATCACGAGTTGCAGAAACTCCGGTTCTGCTGCTGATGAACATTAAGAACACGAAGAACAACACCTGCTGAAGACAGTCGCTGAAAACTGTCGAATATTTACGGCAGTGGGTAGCACTTTTCCAGCGACTTCGGAATAGTGACTACAACACTTTTATTATATCGTTCATTTTGTGACGCTTTTCATGCGTCACAAAATCCTGTTTTTCACTATTTTCTCCATTTTCACCATTGTAAACACTTTTTGAGCAAATAAAAAATATTTTGAGAGTGTCTATAATATGAGGAGCTAAACCCCAACACTGGGACGACGGAGGAGGCCGAACTTCATACATGGGTAAATTTATTTTATTCTTTTTTATGACTTTTGCACTAATATTAATTGAAATATGATTTTGATTAATTAGTTATTATTTTATTAGATGGTCATGCTTGCTTAGATGTTTGATGTCCCATGCTTACGATTTATAACTAATGTTTTTAGAATCTACCTTGGAAAGAATAAGAGTCCATGTTTACATTTCTTGAGCTAAAATTGTTGAGAATAAATAATTGAACCTTATGTTATGAAGATTGGCCGAATCCTTAGTTCCAGTACCTCTTGCACCATTTGTAATGTTATTGTTTATTTTTATTAAATTTAAAAACTCGAATCTTCACAAGTCTTAGAGTTCGAATCATTTTTACTACAACTTCAAAATCACATAAGAAAGCTCCTACAATATTCCACAGCCACACTCCCCACAAAAAATTGGCAATTAAGCACAAGTTCAATTAAGAACTCTCATAGTCATTCCCAAAAGAACAACAAGAGCGACCTTACTTTTACAAGAAAAAAAATATTTATTTGAAAACTTTGATACCTAACAGAACTTTTATCTACGTAGAAACAAATGCAAAATTGAAACAACACTACACTGGAGTTCTAAGCCTTGATCGCCCAATAGATATAGATAAGTCCAGGTGCAAAAGGCTAGGAAACTAATGAACCAAAACAACACCAATAGACTGCCATAAGTGTTAAAACGTTGCAGTATCTAAAGGTTTGGTGAGAATATCAGCCAGTTGTTGTTCAGAAGGCACAAATTCCATGTTAATAATACCATTTTTATAGAGATCTCTAATAAAATGATACCTTATGTCAATATGCTTAGTTCTTGAATGCTCAACAGGATTCTTTGTAATGAGAATCGCACTTGAGTTGTCACAAAAGATCTTCATTACACCAGTGTTAATTCCATAATCAGCAAGCATTTGTTTCATCCATAGAAGTTGAGTACAACACGAACCTGCAGAAATATATTCTGCTTCGCATGTATATAGGGATTGTGAGTTTTGTTTCTTGCTATGCAAAGCCACAAGATTTAACCCAACATAGTAAAATCCCCCTGAAGTACTCTTTCTGTCTTCCACACATCCTTCCCAATCTGCATCTGAGTAGGCAGTAAGGTCAGTGTTAGTATCAAAAGTATAAGATATACCATACCCGATAGTGTGTTGAATATATCGCATGATCCTCTTTGCAGCTGCAAGATGAGATTCCTTTGGATTAGCCTGAAATCTAGCACAACAACCAACACTAAAAGCAATATCAAGTCTAGTAGCTGTAAGATATAAAAGGCTTCCAATGATAGATCGATAAAGTTTTTGATCTACATTTACTCCTTTCTCATCTCGATGTAGTTTACCAGTGGTGCGCATAGGAGTTAGTTATGGAGCTGAATTATCAAGACCGAATCTTGTCACAAGATCCTTAGAATATTTTTCTTGAGATAAGTAAATTCCATCCTTATGTTGTTGAATCTGTAATCCTAAAAAGAATTTTAATTCACCAACATTGCTCATCTCAAACTCCTTACCAAGAGAGACTTGAAAATCTTTTGCAAGTTTCTCAGTTGTTGATCCATAGATGATATCATCTACATAAACTTGAGCAATGACAACATCTTTCCCACTCCATTTGGTAAACAATGTTTTATCAGCTCCACCTCTCGAAAAACCTTTCCTAAGAAGAGAAGTAGTTAGTTTTTCAAACCAGGCACGAGGTGCTTGTTTTAACCCATATAATGCCTTGTTGAGCTTAAGGACATGATCTGGGAATTCGGGATTTTCAAATCCCTTAGGTTGAGCGACATAGGCCTCTTCCCTTAAATTTCCATTTAGGAACGCAGATTTTATGTCCATTTGAAACAGCTTAACCTTAAGAAAACAAGCATGAGATAATAGCAAACGAATGGACTCAAGGCATGCCATAGGAGCAGTTTCATCAAAGTCGATACCTTCAATCTGTGAATATCCCTGAGCGACAATTCTGGTTTTGTTTCTGACAATAGTTCCAAATTTATTAGACTTGTTCTTGAATATCCATTTGGTGCCAATAATATTGATATTGGGGGGACAAGGTACGAGATCCCATACACCTTGTATTTGAAATTTATTTAACTCTTCATGAATTGCATTCACCCAAAAAGGATCGCTAAGAGCTTCATCAATATTTCTCGGTTCTACTTGCGATAGATAACAACCAAAATTGCAAATATTTTGAAGTTGTCCTCTCGTCTTAGCTGTATAATCCTTTCCTCCAATAATACTATTAGTATCATGATTCCTTTGAACCCATAGGTGCCGTGGAGGAGCACATTCTTGTTCAACAGGAATAACCTGATTAGGGCCTTTCTCCTCGTCACTAGAAATATCAGGATCAACAACTGTTGGAACAACTTCTACTGATTCTGGAATTTCCTTGACTTTCTCAATTGTCTTGGTTGGAGGAAATTCGGCAGGAGAGCTATCATGACGAAAATTGCCCAGATCATCAATGATGACATTTGCAGATTCCATCATAACTTGGGTTCTGAGATTAAATACTCGAAAACCACGACTATCAGAAGCATAGCCAAGAAAGATACCTTCATCGCTTTTAGAATCAAATTTCCCTTTCTGTTCTCGATCTTTCATAATGTAGCACTTACTTCCAAACACTCTGAGATAGTGTAGGTTGGGTTTCTTACCGTTTCACAACTCATACAGAGTATTTAGGGTTTTTGACCGTAGGTAGACATGGTTGATCAAATAGCATGTCGTAAAAACAGCTTCTCCCCAAAACTTTAACGGTAAGTTTTTGTTATGGAGCATTACCCTCGCCATTTCCTGAATATTCCTATTCTTCCTTTCTACAACTCCATTTGCTTGTGGAGTAATGGATGGTGAGTATTATTGAATAATCCCCAGTTTGTCACAAAATTTAAACACCTTAGTGTCTTTGAATTCAGTTCCACAGTCGCTTCTAATTTTATTTAGCTTGCGACCTTGTTCATCCTGGATTCTATTAACAATAATCTTGAATTCACCAAGGGTTTCATTCTTATGAGCTAAAAATGCTACCATAGTGAATCTGGTATAATCATCTGCCATAACTGAAGCATAATTTTTACCAGCAATAGTAGGTTGTTGAATAGGGACGAAGAGGTCCATATGAATTAAATCAAGTGGAGATTTAGTGAGAATATCTCAAGATGATTTATGTGGAACTTTCGTTTGTTTACCCTTTTGAAAGGCACCACAGACACCCTCAATCTTAGAATTGATTTTGGGAACACCTCTAACAAGTTATTTATTGATGATCTTAGTTAAAAGGCGATAATTGATGTGACCAAAATGTTCATGCCAAAGATGGGTAGATTCCACCTTAGTCAAATTGCAACAATTACTAAACTGAGTATCTAAGAGATACCAATTATTTTTACCACGAGTTCCCTGAAAAATTACTTTTCCAGTTTTGTCTACAATGTCACATCCATTCGTATTGAAGAAAACTTTATGGCCTTTCTCACAAATTTGACTAATAGAAAGAAGATTAGCAGTCATACCTTTAACGTATACTATATCATGGATTTCAGGAACGCCGGGTAGTTTGATCGTCCCCTTCTTGCTTATGTAGCAACAACTCCCATATCCGAATGTTATTGGTCCTCCTTCAAAATCATTTGAATTCACAAACCACGAAAGATCTCCAGTCATGTGCCGGCTACATCCACTATCAAGGAACCACTGAAAGGGTGATGTTGATTTCATAGCAAAAGCTCCCATACTAACGCTACCAACCCAGTTGGGTTTTCCTGTTAGATTTATACACCTTTTGAGAAAAGAAAACAGTTGTTCAGCTTTCTTGTGAAGATTACTAGCAACCTTTAAACTTTTCTTGAAAGAAGTACATGTATGTTGAAAATGATTATGAGAACCACAAAACATACATAAACCAACATCTTTAAACTCATCAGAGAAGTTCTGAGTTGCATCGGTTTTTTACAAAGCCTATACGTCGCTTATCTCCTGAGTTTCGATAATTCTTCAAGGAAGAATTAATAGAGTTTTTCATATCCATCGAAGACACTTTGATAGATTTCAAATCCTTATACATTGCAATATCTGAAACAAGATCAGAATTGATCAGGATTTGTTCATCAAACTTCTTCTGGAGATTAACTAGCTCTTCAGAACGTTCTCGAAGATCAGAGTTTTTGATATAAATTTCGCAACGAAGACCATCAATTTTCCTTATCAGTCGTTGTTTTTCTCGACAAAGATTTTTGATGATTTTTTCTAGATCAAGGTACTCAACCTCATCGATTGTTTCTAGAACACACTCGGAGTTGAGTAGATCTAATTCTGGTGAAACGTTTATAGAGACTTTACTATCCATAGAGTAAAATTACTACAAACACAGACTTATGAGGACTTAAACGTGTTTGTATGTTCTGATACCAATTGAAAAAACGAGGATCTAACAGCCACACCCAATATTTCGTTTAGGTAATTTGTATGGCCTAATATATTTCCAAGAGAATCAACTAGACAGTCAGACTCAATCAAGGAAAATACATCCAAGAGTTATATCTCTATTTCTCAATATAATCAGCAAATCAAACGGATAGAAATCCGCGAGCCTGATTATTATGAGAAACAACTTGAACGGTACCAAAGGCCAATGTTCAAGTGTCAATCAATTTATATCAACAACCAAAGGTTGGATTATCTAATTGATTGAACTACGCACAACCTATGATATTTCAATTATATAAACAAATATAATGCGGAAAAGAAATAACACAGACACAATAAATTTTGTTAACGAGGAAACCGCAAATGCAGAAAAACCCCGGGACCTAGTCCAGATTTGAACACCACACTGTATTAAGCCGCTATAGACTCTAGCATACTACAAGTTAACTTCGGACTGGAATGTAGTTGGGCCCTAACAAATCTCACACTCATTAAGGTACAGTCGCGTTCCTTATGCCTCTGAATCCCAGCAGGACTCTACGCACTTGATTCCCTTATCTGATCTCACCCATAACTAAGAGTTGCTACGACCAAAAGTCAGAAACTTGATAAACAAATCTGTCTCACACAGAAAAGTCTATTGAATAGATAAATCTGTCTCCCACAGAAATACCTACGAGTTTTTGTTCTGTCTTTTGATAAATCAAGGTGAACAGGAACCAAATTGATACACCAGACTTATATTCCCGAAGAACAGCCTAGAATTATCAATCACCTCACAATGATCTAAATCGTATGATGACGAAACTAGATATTGTGGAATCACAAATGATGAGACGAAGATGTTTGTGACTACTTTTTATCTTACCTATCGGAGATTGAATCTCGACCAAATCTTAGAGAAGATAGTACTCAATACGATAGAACAAAGTAAGATCAGAACACGCAATTACAGAGAAAATAGTTGGGTCTGGCTTCAGAATCCCAATGAAGTCTTTATGTCGTTAACCTATAATGGTTTTATAAAAATCTAGGTTAAAGAAGAATCGACTCTAGTCGCAACTAGTATCACACAAGAGGTGTGCGGATTAGGTTTCCCATTTGCTAGAGTTCTCCCTTATATAGTCTTTAAATCAGGGTTTGCAATCAATGTTACCTTGGTAACAAAGCATTCAATATTCACCGTTAGATGAAAACCTTATTAGATTCAATCTAATATCTTTCAACCGTTAGATTGAACTTAGCTTGTTACACACAAATGAAATATACCTATATTTAGATATGGGTAACCGTACCTAAACGTGTACACTTAGTTGGCTCAACAATAGTTTACCGAAGTTAGCCATATGAACACTTTCATATCAACCTTGTTCATCTTAATCACAACTAGTTCAAATGACTCAAATGAAACTAGTTATAGAGTTGTTCAATTGTTTATATTCTCATAGAAGTATACAAGACATAATTGAAGAAAAATCGATTTTGATTCACTCGAATCAATTCATGAACATTATAGCCACAGTTTGCAAAGATTGCATTCCTTATTATATAAATGTATTTGTTCATGAATAAAACGATTTTAGAACTTAACCCACTCAAGTATGCAAATGGGTACGCATACTTAGAGTTTCGGACTTGGTATGTCCGCCAGTATGTGAACGAGTACGCATACTGTCGTTCACGACCGAACTCAGTTAAATTCCCGAACTTTGACTGTTACGCCAGTATGCATATGGGTATGCATACTAAGTTCTCGGACTTCAACTGTTAAACCAGTATGCATACGGTATGTATACTATGGTTCCCGTACTTGGAATAACTTGCAACAGTTAGCATACAAGTATGTATACTGTGCTATATCCAATCAATGGTTAATCGTTCTAAACTCCATCTTAATCATTGAAACATTCTTAGAAGACAGGAATAGCTGTCTCTCATAAAGTATTAGCTTCAAAGCAATTTTCAAGTGATCAATACGAAACATTCCGAGTCTACACCAAATGACTGTCTCACACAAATTATGTAAGATGTTACCAGGCGATTTTCACATGATCATCTTTTGACTTTCGTAAAGAATAAAAGATGAACTTTACCAACACATATTTCGAGAAATATGTAAGCGAGTTAAACTCAGCTCGAAATATCAAATGTGTATAAAATAAAGTCTATATAGCTATAAGACTTTTATCTCAATAGGAGATAGAATAGAAATAGACTTCTGAGTGATAGATGAGTTCAAGTCTTCACATACCTTTTGTTTATAAAGTTCCACAATCTCCCCTTAGTAGTTCTCCATCTTCAATCGATGAACGTCATGAAGTCTAAAGCTCAACTACACATTCTATCCTAATCCGAGACATAGTTATAAGTAGACTAGAAATCAAGACTTATAGTTTTGACAACTAAACTTGACAAACAAGCTTGAGATAGCAATGCTTGCGAGTTCGACATAGTAGTGCTCTAACACTAGTTGCAAACTATAGTCGATTCTCCTTTAACCTAGGTTTTTCCGAAACCATATTAGGTTAACTACTTAAAGACTTCATTTGGGATTCGTGAAGCCGGATCCAACTATTTTGTCTGTAGTTGCGTATTCTGATCTTACTTGTTCTATCGTATTGAGTTTTATCTTCTGCAAGATTTACTCGATATTTATCTCCGATAGGTAAGATATAAAAAGTAATCACAATAGTTCTTCATCTCAGACTCTTATGATTCCGTAATAAATTTTTATGTTAATCATTTGGGTTATTATGAGGTGATTGATATTTCTAGGCTGCTCTTCGGGAGTATAAGACTGGATTATAAATTGGTTCCTGTTCACCTTAATTTTTATCAAAAGACGGAACAAAAACCGAATAAAGAATAAACATATCTGTGGGAGACAGATTTGTTTATAAGTCTTCAACTTTGGGTCGTAGAAACTCTTAGTTGTGGGTGAGATCAGCTAAGGAAATCAAGTGCGCAGAATCCGGCGTGGTTCTAGAGGCGTAAGGAACGCGACTGTACCTTAATCGGTATGAGACTTGGTTAGGTCTCAACTACATTCCAGTCCGAAGTTAACTTGTAGTAGGCTAGTGTCTGTAGCGGCTTAATATAGTGTGGTGTTCAAAACTAGACTAGGTCCCGGGGTTTTTCTGCATTTTCGGTTTTATCGTTAACAAAATTTCCGGTGTCTGTGTTATTTCTTTATCGCATTATATTTGTTTATATAATAGAAATATCACAGGTTGTGCGTAGTTCAGTCAGTTGATAAATCCGATCTTGTTTGTTGGATATAACTTGATTGACACTTGGGCATTGGTCTTTTGTACCGTTCAAGTTATTTCTCATAAAAATCAGGCTCACGGATTTCTATCTATTCGATTTGCTGGTTGTGTTGAGAAATAAAGATAAAGCTCTTTGATATATTTCTTGATTGAGTCTCACTTTTAAGTTGGTGCTCTCGGAATTATATTGGAGTTTAGTCCATACAAATTGTCGAACGAATTATTGGGTGTGGTTGTCATACCCCCGATTTTTCACACTTGGTTGATCTTGGTAGAACATTACTTTTCCATCCTAATTTGGATGATTCTTTCTGGGTTGATGCATTTCAAAATGAAAATCACTTAATCAACAGGTTACCAGCTTCTTCAATTTTATTCTTGTCACCTTATGTGAAGTTATGTGGCATTGCTCCTAACTACAATCTTCTTAAGGTGTTTGGTTGTGCATTTTATCCATGGTTGAAGCCTTATACACAAAACAAGTTAGAACTCAGAAGCAAACTGTGCATATGCTACTTCTCAAAAGGGTTACATATGTTTGAACCCTACTCAAGAAAGGTTTACATCTCCAGACATGTAGAGTTTGATGAGGCACATTTTCCAGCTCTTCCTTGTAAATTGTTTAAAACATCAAATGTGAATACTACTTCTCATAAATTTTTGTTAATACCCAAAAATCGCTCCGAGGTAAAACAATGTACTGTCAAGGTATTTTTTTAGGTTTGAAAATCAAAATCATACAAAACGAGCCTAAACCAAGAAGTTGTCCGTTCACGTTTTGCTTCGGTTACAAAGAGAGGAAATGGGTTGATCTTAGGGGAGGGAAAGCAAATAAAGTTTAGGAAATCAGTGGTGATTGAATTGGGTGTGAGGTTATTGAACTATGGAAGAGAAGAGGTTGGGAATGATAAGCTTGTTCTGTCTTCTGAATAGACAAGGTAGTCTATTTATAGTTGTAGGGAACACTCACTGTTTCCTCGTAAGTAGTGGAGGTTATGGAGAGATGAAGATAGTGGGATAATAGTGTGGTTACGCCCATGATGTTAGGGAAGTTTCAGGAAACCCGTAAACCATCATTCCATTACTTAGCCATTTCTTTTAACTTCTCTCAACCGTTGCCACAACTTGTAACTTCCTTATCATGGGATGTTTCCATGTCGCACGTTGCTGTAAACCACCAGACCAATACCCATAAATAATTCCCCCATGTAACGTGTTTTGATTTTTTGTAGGAATTAATAAAATCATGGACTTGTTTCTAGTCTTGTTTAGATTGTCACGATACTTGGCTGAGTAATAGCCAAAGCTAGCCAGACTTTGTCGACGTAGCTTGAAGAGATAACTCGATCAAAGAGTATATGTGACTAACGAGCTTGCCATAAGATGGCATCGTGCATAACTAACCATAATAATTTACCAAGATACGGGTGCCAAGCCAATGGATAGCTAAGTCGTGGCGCGGGTGCGACCTAATTTATAGCTTGCCGAGTCAGCATGGACATGGGCGCTAGGCTTGGAGAAATATAGGCGTGGCCATATGGCTATGCTAGGCCGATAGGCAAGGAGGCCGTGACCAAAGACATGACCAGGCTAAGAGGTAAGGTGGCCGTGGCTAGCTAGGCTAGGGACAATATGGTCGTGCCTAGCTAGACAGGCCAAGCCGGGAGATAAGTAGGCCGTGGCCCGACTTGCTAGTTGGCTACCTAGGAAGTTAGGCTAGGCCGAGACATGGATAGGCCGGAAGGAAAGACGGCCGTGGCTACGGATAGGCTAGGCCTGAAGACAAGAAGGCCATGGCCTGATGGCTATCCCATGCCGAGACATGACTAGGCCGGAAGGAAAGGTGGATATGGCCACGGACATGCTAGGCCTGAAGACAAGGAGGCCGTGGCCTGATGGCTATCCCATGCCGAGACATGGCTACGCCGGAAATAAAGGTGGTCGTGGCCACGGACAGGCTAGGCCTGAAGACAAGGAGGCCGTGGCCTGATGGCTAGGTTAAGCTTAGAGATAAGGAGGTCGTGGCCTGGCTAGCTAGTTGGCTAGCTAGGAAATTGGTGGCCACGTCCTGGCTATCTAGTTGGCTAGATAGGAAATTGGTGGTCATGGCTAGGTTATGAGACCTAACAAGATTGGCATGGCTATGGAGTGCGGCCATGTTGGCGTTGGGACTTCGTTTGTAGCATACGGAACATATTTGAGGAATTCAACCGCGGAAGTTCAGCGACTCGAAGTAATATTCCAAATATTATGCTTCCGGTAATTCAGAATAGCATAGTAGCTTATTCTAAATATTTATAATTGCACGATCAGTGTAGACTGATCAATGACAATTCATATGGCCGTGCATAAAATAATGAGAGTTCAGTTGGGTGAAGCTCTAAAATCTTGCAGGCATATTGAAGGCCAGTATGGCCATTAGCAGGATACATATTCTAAATTCTCTTGCGGAATATGATGTATAAGTGAAAAAGTGGGGGTACAAACACCTCACCCAATAATTCGCTTAGCAATCTGTATGGACTAACTCCAATATACTTTTAAGAGAATCAACTAGACAGTCAGACTCAATCTTAATAAAAAGTATATCAAAGAGTTATATCTCAATTTCTCGATTCAATCCTTACTCAAGCAAATAGAAATCTGCGAGTCTAATTGAATACAAGAGAAATTAACTTGAACGGTGCAAAGAACAATGTTCAAGTATCAATCAATTTCAATCAACAACCAAAGGTCGGATTTCCCAATTGATTGATTCAACGCACAACCTGTGATATTTCAATTATATAACAAAATATAATGCGGAAAAGAAATAACACAGACACCATAAGTTTTGTTAACGAGGAAACCGCAAATGCAAAAAAACCCCGGGACCTAGTCAAGATTGAACACACACTATATTAAGCTGCTACAGACACTAGCCTACTACAAACTAACTTCGGTCTGGACTGTATTTGAACCCCAATCAATCTCATACTGATCCAAGGTACAGTTGCGCTCCTTACGTCTCTGATCCCAGTAGGATACTACGCACTTGATTCCCTTAGCTGATCTCACCCACAACTAAGAGTTGCTACGACTCAAAGTCGAAGACTTTAATAAACAAATCTGTCTCACACAGAAAAGTCTACAAGAATAGATAAATCTGTCTCCCACAGAAATACCTACAAGTTTTTGTTCCGTCTTTTGATAAATCAAGGTGAACAGGAACCAATCGATACTTATATTTCCGAAAAACAGCTTAGAATTATCAATCACCTCACAATAATCTAAATCGTATGATGGCGAAACTAGATATTGTGGAATCACAAACGATGAGACGAAGATGTTTGTGATTTCTTTTATCTTGCCTATCGGAGAAATTAATCTCGAGTCAATTATTTCAATTGTACTCAATACGATAGAATCGGGAAAAATCAGATCACGCAACTACAGAGAAAATAGTTGGGTCTGGCTTCAGAATCCCAATGAAGTCTTCAAGTCGTTAACCTACAGGGTCTCGGTAGAAACCTAAGGTTAAAGGAGAATCGACTCTAGCTTATACAACTAGTATCACACAGGAGGTGTGGGGATTAACTTTCCCAGTTGCTAGAGTTCTCTTTTATATAGTCTCCAAATCAGGGTTTGCAATCTAAGTTACCTTGGTAACAAAGCATTCAATATTCACTGTTAGATTAAAACCTGATTAGATTCAAGCTAATATCTTTCAAACGTTAGATCGAACTTTGCTTGTTATACACAAATAAAGTATACGCCATTTAGGTTTGTGTAACCGTACCTAAACGTGTACAAGTCGTTGGTTTAACAGTAGTTAACCAAATGGTTAGCCATATGAGAACTTTCATATCAACCTTATTCATCTTCACCATAACTAGTTCAAATGACTCAAATGAACTAGTTCAAGAGTTGTTCAATTGCTTAGATCTCATAGAAGTATACAAGACACAATCGAAGCAAAATTGGTTTTGATTCACTCGAATCGATTCATGAACTTTATATCCATGGTTTGCAAATATGCATTCCTTAGTTTATATAAATTTAAGTTCACGAATAAACCAATTTTAGAAAGTAACACACTTAAGTATGCGTACGGGTATGCGTACTTAAGTAACCGGATTTGATTTTTTTTTGGTTTCCAAACTCAGCAGAAATTCATGGACGTGAACTTTCCGCCAGTATGCGTACGGGTACGCATACTTAGGTAACAGGATTGAGTTGGTTTTGATTTCCAAACTCAGCATAAATTCACGGACTTGAACTTCCGCCAGTATGCGTACGGGTACGCATACTTACCCAGTCTCAATCAACCATTTAGTACACACACAAGTATGCATGCATTTGGTTCCCGATTTTAGACTTATACACTAATGCGCGAACACTTAAATGCTTATATCCAAAGATGGTTACATGTTCTAAACTCTTTATTTCAATCATTGAAACATTCTTAGAGGATGTTAAATAGAGGTTATTCACACACTATTTTTCATCAAAGCAATTTTCAAGATATTGAAATAATCAACATGACTTTCGTCACTTGTAAAGATGAACTTGGCCAAAGCGAAAGCTTACCAACACATATTTTGAGAGAGAGATAAACTCAGCTTGAAATAGAAAATGTGTATAATCGAAGTCTATATAGCAATACGACTTTTTTTCTCAAGATAAGAGATAGAGTAGATAGACTTTCTGAGTGATAGATAAGTTCAAGTCTCCACATACCTTTTAGTCGATGAAGTTCCACAAGTTCCTTGAGTAGTTCTTCGTCTTTGTATGATGAACGCCGTAGAGTCTAGAGCTCAACTACACTTTCTATCCTAGTCCGAGACTTAGCTATAAGTAGACTAGAAATCAAAACTTATAGTTTTGGCAACTAAACTTGACAACAAGCTTGAGATAGAAACGCTTGCGAGTTCGACTGAGCAGTGCTCTAACAATCCCCCCCTTTGTCAATTTTAGTGACAAAACTATCAATACATATGGAATACAAAAAATAAACTTTGCAGCTTCTCTTCCACATGCATGATCTCCTTGGTTCTTCAACATTACTCGAAATCTTCGTCACTTCCAAGTACTCCAATGATTCCAAAGGTTGTAAGTTCAGCATCATCATTGTTGAAAATCCGTAGCCATAACAATGAGAAAACAAAAGCTCTCGATCATTGTTACACAGTGTCATAATATTATTACACAGCATCAAAGTTCAATTGTATCACAACTTTGACAACAATACTATGGTGATATGTATCACTCCCCCTTAGTCAATACTCCATCTCACATGGAAACCACTCCCCCTTACATAATGATCCGAAAACCATATGTATTTGTAGTGTGAACTACACATTAATTCTCCCCCTTTTTGTCAATAAAATTGGCAAAGGTACGAAAATTAATGGGATCCTAATGAAATTTCCATAGAGACATTTCATGACCAAAAGACAACACATATCAACTTTTTAGATGCAATCATATAGCCGAAACTAAATGCATTCATCAAGGAGTCTATAAAGATACAAGATAACCCCTATAATATTCCACAGCCGCACTCCCCACAAAGATTTTGCAATAAAGCACAAGTTCAAATAAGAACTCTCCCCCATATAATGTCATTCCCGAAAGAACAACAAGAGCGACCTTACTTTCACAAGAAAAGAAGGATTTCTTTGGACAACAACAAATTATATAAGAATATGAATTTATATCCAAAATACTCAATTGAATTAACCACAATTGAACCCATGATTAATTCAACCGGAATACTCAACTAAATTAACCACAAGAGATCCCATGATTAATCCAATTGGAAATGCTCAACATAAGATAACTTATGGAGCCACAGAGTATATACATAAAAGATATGGATCAGGGAAGATCAATACTGTGAAATAGACAAAGATTCATTCTATCTTCTATTACTATTTGCACAATGACATACAATAGACTTAATCTTTGTAAACAAAAGCTCATCCTTTCTTCCATCAATATTTGCATAATGACATAAAAAGATTAACTTTTGTTTTTGTCAAAAGTTCATTCATTCTTTTATCAATACTTGCATATCGACATACGAAGGACTTAACTTTTGACAACGTATGGGACAATCATAGTTCGCGGACGCAAACACATATATCCCATAAAAAATTGCAATATATAAAACCATAAAGATTAATACTGCAAAAATCATCTTCTAAACAAAAATAATTTAGAATTTACACAAATAAATCTAAAAACATTGAAGATGAAAATCGTTGGACATAGCTATGTGTAATCACAATAATGGCTATTTCAAACTCTAGTTATTCTTCTTAAAAACACAAGAATAAAATTCTCATAAGAAGCTTTCCTAGACAAAATAAGAAAATCAAGTTTCTTTGACAACTTCATACCTTTGAAAGGGACCATCATAAAAGGTGTCACTGATATCCTTGATTTTCTTTACCGTAGAGACTCCATGTTCATGAGTTAAAATATTAGTTTTCCGGTCAACAATTCGGGCAAGATGCCTAGCTTTGACACAGTCCAGGATAAGTTTCTTCTGATTCCTGATCAAGATGTTTTGATTATCAAGGATTTTGGCCTGACCATCAAGCAACTGATTTATTTGCAGTTGAATGTTTGCAAACTCGGCCCTAGAGTCATTCTGAAAAAGAATTAAATCCTTGACAGATTCTCCAACCCAGGAGTTATACTCTTTCCTTTCAATCATCCTTTTCAGGACAAGATCTTGAACAAAATTGCATCCTTTAGAGTCTTCTACCATCTCAAAATTCACAACTTCTTGAGGTCTTGAGGAGTTTTCCATACTTTTTTTTTTATATTAGGGAAGGCAAAACAATATAAGATATATATATGTTTTCAGGCAAGCGATTGACATCCTTGTTGAAAAAACCCTAAACTCCCAAGAGAGAACCTGACGTTCATGGAACAGTTGAAAACAACAGAACTGAAGAGATTAAAAGAAAAACCTCTATTTTCATATATCCCACATTATCATGACTCAATAATTAAAATTTAATCAGAGCATAAGAGTGGGATTCTAGACAACAAGGAGTAAAGAGACTCTACTTTTACATCAAGAGAAAACAGCATAGTCAAACACAACACAGATGAAAAAAACTTCATTAGACTTGAGTATCTCCCAAAAAATCATTCTTGCATCTCTCAAGTTAGATACAAGAATAAAGATTCTTACGATTAGGCAGTCAAGTGAGATGTGATCCCACTATGAGTGTTGAGAGATGAGTTGTAAATTCCATCTGAATGTTTGAACCTGGTATTCCTTACCTTCCTTCGGTTATTTTTTATACCATAAAAATTTAACGTAACCTTGTCAGGTGATCCATTAGAAATATTTTTCTAAGGATTAAGTCTAGGACCTCTGGAAATTGGTTCCAGAGAATTAGAAGAGTTATGTCTCCACCATCTAGACTTACCAGACATATTCTCATAAGCACTGGGAATATGTGTTTTCGTGGTGTAGGAACTAGCACCTTATGGGGACACACGATTCCTGTGGGGATTTTGAGATGAGTGACCATTGAAAATCCTTTTTATGAGAATTCTGGTTTTCTGCAGGAATGAAATCCATTGTAGATGCCGTCAGATGATTTGCTCGGTTGACAGTAAAAAGAAGTAGATTTTGAAGATCAGAAATCTGTTTCTTTCTAGCAAAACAATGTGGAACATATTGATTCTTTTTCCCACAGAAGGAACAGGTTCGTGGAGGAGAAACGTTTACAGGAGCCTGTTTTGAATTCATAGCCCTATTAGAAGATTGCAAGTTATGTAAACTCTTCTTAGCAGAAACTTCCTTTGGAGAACATCTCTTCATGTACTGTAATTCTGTCTGAGAATTGGTCGATACAGAAGAGTTTCTAATTAAAACATAGTTTTCCTTTTTCAAGGATTTGCACTGTTCTTGGGTTAGAATAAGTGAAGCACCTAGTTTCTATTTTTCAACACGAAGTATGTTTAGATCAGATGAATACATCTCGATCAAACGTTTTTCTCTAATTGAGTCTTCTTTAACAATATTCTCAAGAACACAATTTTTTTCACGCTGAAGAGTAGTTTCTTGAATAAGTTTTTCAATATTGTTGGAGAAGGATTCAATAATACTATAGAGTTCCCGTTCTCGACCAAGAGAATTCTCAAATTCATCAATAAGCTGAGCATGATTATAAAAATCAATAGCCACAGACGATCTTTTTGAGATTCTGGTGATATCCATTTCAGCTTTTGACAGAGTGTCAAATGTCTCATTTAAGGAAAAGTTATCAATATTTGATAAGGCATCCTTTTTACCTCGGGATTCGGAAGAATCGGCTAAGGAGTTATCCTTTGAGGTAGTTCCAAGACATTTGGCAAAATTGAAAGCTTTGGAGGACATTTTGGTGTGCGCAACAGCAAGAGATAATCTTCCGTCCATAGAGACAGATTGCTACAACCACAAACTTGTGAGGTCTTTAACCGTGTTTGCCTGCTCTGATACCAATTGAAAAAGTGGGGGTACAACAACCTCACCCAATAATTCGCTTAGCAATCTTTATGGACCAACTCCAATATACTTTTAAGAGAATCAACTAGACAGTCAGACTCAATCTTAATAAAAAGTATATTAAATAGTTATATCTCAATTTCTCGATTCAATCCTTACTCAAGCAAATAGAAATCTGGGAGTCTAATTGAATACAAGAGAAATTAACTTAAATGGTACCAAAGACCAATGCTCAAGTATCAATTAATTTCAATCAACAACCAAAGGTCGAATTTCCAAATTAATTGATTCAACGCACAATCTGTGATATTTCAATTATATAAAAAAATATAATGCGGAAAAGAAATAACAAAGGCACCAGAAGTTTTGTTAACGAGGAAACCGCAAATGCAGAAAAATCACGGGACCTAGTCCAGATTGAACACACATTGTATTAAGCAGCTACAGACACTAGCCTACTACAAACTAACTTCGGTCTGGACTGTAGTTGAACCCCAATCAATCTCACACTGATCCAAGGTACAGTTATGCTCCTTACGTCTCTGATCCCAGCAGGATACTATGCTCTTGATTCCCTTAGATTATCTCACCCACAACTAAGAGTTGCTACGACCCAAATTCGAAGACTTTAATAAACAAATCTGTCTCACACAGAAAAGTCTACAAGAATAGATAAATATATCTCCCACAGAAATACCTACAAGTTTTTGTTCAGACTTTTGATAAATAAAGTGAACAGGAACCAATCGATAACCCGGACTTATATTCCCGAAGAACAGCCTAGAATTACTAATCACCTCACAATAATCTAAATCGTATGATGGAGAAACTAGATATTGTGGAATCACAAACGATGATATGAAGATGTTTGTGATTTCTTTTATCTTTCCTATCGGAGAAATTAATCTCGAGTCAATTATTTTAATTGTACTCAATAAAATAGAATCGGGCAAGATTAGATCACGCAACTACAGAGAAAATAGTTGGGTCTGGCTTCACAATCCCAATTAAGTCTCCAAGTCATTAACCTACAAGGTCTCGGTAGAAACCTAAGGTTAAAGGAGAATCGACTCTAGCTTATACAACTAGTATCACATAGAAAGTGTAGGGATTAACTTTCCCAGTTGCTAGAGTTTTCCTTTATATAGTCTCCAAATCAGGGTTTGCAATCTAAGTTACCTTGGTAAAAAAGCATTCAATATTCACTGTTAGATGAAAACCTGATTAGATTTAAGCTAATATCTTTCAAACGTTAGATCGAACTTAGATTGTTATACACAAATGAAGTATACGTCATTTAGGTTTGTGTAACCGTACCTAAACATGTACAAGTCGTTGGTTCAACAGTAGTTAACCAAATGGTTAACCATATGAGCACTTTCATATCAACCTTATTCATCTTCACCATAACTAGTTCAAATGACTCAAATGAACTAGTTCAAGAGTTGTTCAGTTGCTTGGATCTAATAGAATTATACAAGACACAATCGAAGCAAAATTGGTTTTGATTCACTCGAATCGATTCATGAACTTTATAGCCACGGTTTGCAAATATGCATTTCTTAGTTTATATAAATTTAAGTTCACGAATAAACCAATTTTAGAAAGTAACACACTTAAGTATGTGTACGGGTATGCGTACTTAAGTAACCGGATTTGAGTTTGGTTTGGTTTTCAAACTCAGCAGAAATTCATGGACGTGAACTTTCCGCCAGTATGCGTATGGGCATGCGTACTTAGGTAACCGGATGAGTTGGTTTTGATTTCCAAACTCAGCAGAAATTCACGGAAGTGAACTTCCGCCAGTATGCATACGGGTACGCATACTTACCCAGTCTCCATCAACCATTTTGTATACACACAAGTATGCACACATTTGGTTCCCGCTTTTTGACTTATACACTAATGTGCCAACACACTATATATTCTTATATCCAAAGATGGTTACATGTTCTCAACTCTTTATTTCAATCATTGAAACATTTTTAGAGGATATTAAATAGAGGTTATTCACACACTATTTTTCATTAAAGCAATTTTCAAGATATTGAAATAATCAACATGACTTTCGTCACTTGTAAAGATGAACTTGGCCAAAGCGAAAGCTTACCAACACATATTTCGAGAGGGAGATAAACTCGGCTTGAAATAGAAAATGTATATAATCGAAGTTTATATAGCAATACGACTTTTTTTCTCAAGATAGGAGATAGAGTAGATAGACTTTTTTAGTGATAGATAAGTTCAAGTCTCCACATACCTTTTAGTCGATGAAGTTCCACCAGTTCCTTGAGTAGTTCTTCGTCTTTGTATGATGAACCCCGTAGAGTCTAGAACTCAACTACACTTTCTATCCTAGTCCGAGACTTAGCTATAAGTAGACTACAAATCAAGACTTATAGTTTTGGCAACTAAACTTGACAACAAGCTTGAGATAGCAACGCTTGCGAGTTCGACCGAGCAGTGCTCTAACAAGAAGTACGAATCTATAATTCTGATGTCGGGTCAGGAATTTATACATATTTATAAACATATATATATATATATATATATTGAATACCGAGAGTTCCGCTGGGTGAAGCTCTAATACATATATAATTATAGATATGTCTCTGGTGTAGGTTCAGAGGCGATTTTTACAAGTTTTTCCCTTGTCAAAAAACCACCATCTACAATTTTATTCTGATCATGTTTGTCAGTCACCTGCAATGAGCTTCACAGATTCCGCCAGTATTTCTTCAACTGCTATTCCTCTCTCAAGTACATCTGAAGTGGTGCCTCCATAGAACGTATATTAGTTTCTATTTGGGGTGTATTCTCTAGATCGGGTTCTAAATCAGCTGAAATAACTTCCGTCGGCACAATATCCTCACTAGAAATCAAAGGAAGCAATGAATTGGCAATGTCAAAAGGAACTGAATCATCAAACTCAGCACAATGATCTACATATGCATCTAGTGGTTCAATTTTATCAAAATCAGTAACTCCTAAATTTGGTTCTAAGTCTGTGGAAATCACTACCATTTTTGAGTTACCTTAATTAACCATTTGAGGGAACAATGCATTGACAATATCTATAAGCATAGGATCATAAAAATCTGCAAAGCGGGATAAACAAATTGAGATTGGTTCAAAATCAGCAGTTACCTGACCAGTACCAATCGCCTCCACATTATTATTCTGAAAAACACTAGATGAGTCAACAAAACAGGAGCTCAATGGAGCAACAATATCATGAATAGTCGACTCATTATTATCTGCAACCAAGTGACTTATAGGAATCTCAGTATTCAAATGACTAGAAGGCATCTCATTATGAACTTCTACTCTTTCCAAGTCATTAGACTCAACAATAGTATCTTCTGTATAAACAGGTTCTTCTAAATCATTATAATCTGAATAAATAGTGTCTCTTATACAACTCTCGTCCTTTTTAATAGGAAAATAATCAGTAATATGATAATGAGTTGGATAAGATACAATAGATACAGAATTCCTAAAATCATTACCAGTGTCAAGTCCATCATCATCCTTAGAGCATATTGATTCATAATCTACAACGGTTTCATTATTAGTGTCATCAATATAAGAAAAATCAGAACTTGAATCATCGAATATTTGACGATCCTCTACTGGTTTCATAAGTTCAGCAATTATTTTATAAGTTTCGGCAGATCTTTTAGCAGATTAAATGGCAAATAACTCAGTTTGTTTGATCAACTGTTCCATGCTAGACACGAGAGACGAAAATAGTTCACCGTAAAATTGATTATCTCTTTCATACGGTGACTCATATGTGTGTGAATAATAATTGGAATCGACATAATTTGTCTCATAACCTGGGTAAGGTTGGTAATGATCATAACCTTCACAAGGTCCGGATTGATCATACCTATGAGAATAATTCCAATCATTATTTACACACTCGGCTCTAACAGGTTCCTGATAATGAGAAGGTGCATATGCATACTCCTTAGGTGAAATATCATATGACTCCTCTGTCTCAGCTCTTTTGGTAAGATTCCAAAAAGCTATAAAAGAAGCCAGCTCACTGGAAACCATAATACAAAGTAAAAGTTACCCTATAACTCACCTTGCAAAAGCTTTGCGAGAATATCAGGTACTTACTTTCTAACCCGTTATCGATTCCAATCTCCGTACTCAGACTAAGGTACCTGAGAAAAATCAAACGGCTACGTAAAAAGAACTAAAAGAAAAAAAAAGAAAAAAGAAAGAAAAAAGAAAAGAAAAAACTATGTACAAGATATCAAAAAGAGAGTATTTTGCAACGACTCCCCTGCAGCGGCGCCAAAAACTCGATGAGTCGGAAAACCGACTTTGTTTTACCGCAAGTGCACAGTGTCGAAATTGTAGACAACAGAAAATGTGGTTCGTTCCCTCAAGGAGTGTGAAAATACCTCTAACTGATACTAACCAAATAAAATAAATATATGGGATAATCTAAGCTAAACGAATCAAATTATTGTGGATGGAAGGAATATCAAAGGTGACGAACATGTTAGGGATTCGGGAATTCCATTGTAGAGTTGAATTCATATGTATCCTATCACAAAAGTCTCATATTACTCATACAGGGCAGCAACACATAGCATCCTATACAGAAGATTCATCGATAAAAAGCTCAACAACAATTTTCATAAGATATGTTTGGTCTCGACCTAAAAGTAGATATCCGAAGCACTAAATATACATGGCATAAATAGTCAAAGAATTATCATAAAAAGTGATTGATGTAATTTCAACTTTGTTGTATTAAAAGGTTCGTTGAGACTTGTGAAGATTCAAGTTTTTAAATTTAATAAAAATTATATACAAAAATATTAACAAAGTGGGTGAGAGGTACTAGGGCTTAGGATTCCACCAAATTCATTTCTTAAGGTTCAAATAATAATTCTTTTAATAATCATAGCTCAATAAAAATATAAAATAAAGTGACTCTTATTTTTGCCAAGATAGATTCTCAAAATATTAGATGTAAATGTTAAGCATGGGACATCAAATCACCTAAGCTAAGCATGACCCATCTAATCAAATGACAACTAATTAAATCAAATCATAATTTCAATTAAAATTAGTGCAAAAGTCATGAAAAGAATTAAATATAATTAACCAAGTGTGAAATAAGGCTTCCTCCATCGCCCCAATTTTGGGGTTTAGCTCATCATAGTAAATGTGCTCTCAAAATATTTATTTAGGCTCAAAAATGGTTTACAAAGATGAAATAAAGAGAAAATGGTGTAGAACAGGATTTTGCGACGCACAAAAATCGTCACAAAAGGAACGATAAAAGACAAGTGTTGTAAACACTGTTGCAAGTCGCTGGAAAGGAGTTGGGAACTGCCGCAATTAAGCGACAGTTTTCAACGACTTTCCTTTACAGGCTTTTGTTCTTCGCGTTCATCATCATCATCAGCAGCAGAAACCGAGTTCTGCAACTTGTGATTTCTTCTTCTCTGGCTCTCCTCAGCTCCCCAAACTCTCGACACCCCTTCCTTGTACCTGGAGCAATCTATTTATACTCCTAATCCTCCTTTAAACCGGCCATATCTCCCAAATAATCTTCATTTATCAATATTATTCTCCACGGCCAAAATTTCCATCTTTTGATATTCCACGCGTTCTAAGCTGTAAACCTTCCTTATTTATCTTCTTCACGCATCTCTGTAGTGCAACACACTCGAAACTCATGCATTACACGCCTCAAACTCGTGTCAAATTCACTTGAACCCGTGAAAAATTGTGTCCACTGTTTTGGATTGAAACACGTTATTAAGCCAAATTTGATCGGAAACAACACCCATACCAGCTTTGTATAGTCATATCACGTCTACCCACTAAGTTTTAGGGATTGAATCTCACTAAATCACGTCCAAACATCCGATCGAAATTCTGCCAGTGAAGAGAAACGTTTTCCCGCCAAAATTCATTTTTTGAATTTGAGAAGAAGATGTCCTCCTCCTAATCCTGTACGGGTGTCCCTTTAGCACTTGTCTTATGGGGTGCAAATAGTAATTTTTGGGCGTAGATAGTAATTTTTCCGGGGTTCCTCCGACACATTTTTGGGGTGCTTCCAGTGCATTTCTGGGGTGCCTTTAGTACTCTATCCTGGGGTGTAAAACACCACTTTAAGAGCCAATTTCGCCGCAAGAGCTTATTTCTCTAAAAATACCTACAAAGACATAAAATAACAAAATAAATACAAAATCGAATACTAACAATATATACAATTGAGACATATTAGACACAATAATGCGTCTATCAAATACCCCCAAACTTATTTTTTCTTAGTCCCGAGCAAATAAAAACTACAAAATAAAATCCTAACTCACTGTCGCAGGCATCGCGATTGCACTTAGCATGTGCAACAAGCCTTTGAACCCCTAGGTGGCCCTAGTGGCCGAGTTATAGTCTCGGGAGGGTTTACCAGAGGTGTACCCACAAAACCTTTACTCCAGACCCTAGCTATCTACGCAGAACCTTGAAATGGCACTAAAGAACCTCCTTGGTTGGCATACTTATTGATTACGGGAGGAAGTACCCTGATGCGAAATTCCAATTGCTGTACACGAGTTTGCACTCAAGCATACTAAAATTCATATAATGGAAGCAGTTGAATGGGTTGTCTCGAAGAACTATGAGCAAGTTGTTTTTGAATCAGATTCTGAACTTTTAATAAAATCTGTCAATGAAATATCTCCGTACATTCATTGGACAAACCACTCTTTCATTTTAGATATTAAGTTTTTATTACAGAGTAAATCGTTATGGTCTTGTCAATCAGTACCTAGGATCAAGAATAGTTGTGCATACTGTATTACCAAAAAAGCAAGGAATGGTCGTGCTAGTTTTAGGGATGTCAATGGATAACCGAATACTCGATATCCGTCCGAGTCCGTTCGAATCGTTAGGATATTATCCGAAATTTCGGATAACGGATACGGATACCTTATCGGATATTCTTACTTTAACGAAACGGATACGGAAAAGGTACTATCCTATAGGATAATATCCGTTATCCGTTAAAGAATGCATATGCAAAAAAAATTTAAATTTTTTTGAGTAATATATTTAGTTGTTAACTTGGTAGTATATGAAGACTTAGAAATAAAAATATTATGGAAGAAAAAAAAACACAACTAGTTTTGTTGGTTGTGAGAAAAACGGAGGATTTTTCAATTCTGATAGAGAAGATTAAAGATTTGAGTTTTATTTAAATATAATTTAATATAATAATTTTAAAGTCAAATTTTTTGCATTTGATCAAGGTATTTGGTTTTATTTAGTTGAATTTCCTTAGAGTTTCTTTGATTTATTTACAATTTATCAAATGTACAGAAATACTAGATTAGAATTTAAATTATTTTTATTATAATGAATTACTATCGGATATTACCGGATATTACCGGATATTATCGGATATCCGGCATTGTTATCGGAACGGATACGAAAAATCTTTTTGAATATCTGTCGGATATTATCGGATATCCGATAATCTTATTGGTAACGGATATGGTAGAGATCATATCCATTTCGATAGGTACCGTTGACAGCCCTAGCTAGTTTAGAGTTTTATGATAATTTTCCTCCTGATATAAACTATTGGATCAGTAAGGAAAAACAATATGTAAGCAGACAATTATCTTAATAAAATCCTTCTTTATATATATATAAAAAAAAAAAAACGGTTTACCTCGTAAATTAGTGATTCAACTAGATCAGTTTTGGTTTTTATCACTCCTGTCTTACTTCTTCTCTTCGACTCTTCCAAATATTGATTTAAAATGGAAATATGTTGTGCTACTAAAGATCAACCTAAAATGTAGCCAATGAAGGCTCTGTTTATGCCATGGAAATGGAAATGGAGCTGGAGAAATTGGAGGATAATATATGACAATTGCATTTCACCAAGCATTTAACAAGCATTCTATACATACATAAGTAGTTTCATTTGTGAGAAAAGTAATTATCGTCAAAAACTATTCTCTAGGCTAGTTACGAGCAAAAAGAGCAATTTATGCGACATGACTAAACATAAGAATTATATCTTCCCTAACCATGTACAGACATAGAGACTAAAGTTCACCACTTATTCCCTGGTGGTTATGCAATCTAGGGGGAAAACAGATTCCTAAAGAACATCTTACGGAATCCAAAAGCTAGTGTTCCTCCTTCAAAAATAAGAATAAAATTCATACAAGGAGTTACCTGATAAAATATAAAGGAATAAAGATAACCAAACCATGATTCCTTTATAAATAAATACAGAACTATGAATCGTACAGTGCTTTAGTTGGTAACCGAGCAACAAGCTGGGCACCAACTCCTTTTTGAATAGCAACACCCAATCTATGAAAAATAAAACTACCAAAACCACTATCAGCATCATTGCTAACTAAACAATTCTTCAAACGCTTAAAAAAAAGTATCATCACCAAGCTATCCCAAGGTAGTGAAAGCTAGAACACCCAAACCATACCCATCTGAAGCACATACCTCCAAGTATTTAACACGTTTGCGCGAAATAGCTTTCGAGATGGCTTGACCTGGAACAAAAGCACGGACCCCCTCCCCAGTGAAGGGAGATACACCAGTGACGTCCATACACACATCTTGGCCATTTTCCCAGTTAAGGACAAGGATATCCGCTGGATGTAAATCCTTGTTAGCATCTGAAAAAAAATCCAAATCAACTTCTTTACGCACAGGCACACTAGCTTTGTAACAAATATCCAAAATTACATCACGAGCAAGGTCATGACGAAACTTGATACCCACATCTTTGGCACAATGGAGAGCATGGTCACCAAAAATATCCATAGGCTTATTACAACTAGAGCATAAATTATTCTCGCCAAACAAGGGAATACCAAGCCGATAGCAAACAACCGCTCTGAACTGTCTAGGCCCAATGCATTGATCCAATCCACTAATGGGGACATCCAAAAGATAATCTTGTGCATGTTTGACTCGGTTACATTGCCACAAAATAGAGTCTCTTGCAGACAAGGAAAATTGGACTGGGATTTTCTTTTTAACTGCATCAAAATAAGTGACTTCCAAGGAGTGCATGGAAGGGGGGGGGGGAGTATTATTGACACAATAAGTAGAAGGCAAACCACATACCTGAGTAAAGTTCTGAAGAGCCAGCTGATACGCAGAACCATTATCTGTTGAGAATAAGCTACCAAGTATCACCTTACGCACCGAAGTAGTATGACTCTGAGAGGCAAGATAATAATAAGTACGAGTGTCCGCCATAGTATAAATACCAAGCCCACCATCTTTGATAGGCAAGGTAGCCAATCTCTGCTGCAAGGGCCCAAAACTAGCTCCCTCACCCGTTATTAAGAGTCTTAGATACTTGAGTAAATGATCATCATATAAATAAGAAGCTTGTTGTAGAGCTGCGGGATTGGTAGTTCGCATTGAAAAGTATAATCTAGACACACCAGCGCAGTTGCGAAGTAACAACATCTCACTTTGAGGATCCTTGAGTCTTTTTGATGGAGGTCATAAGTTGAATAGTCTTGTTCACCCTACTCAGCACCATGTCGCTCATAAAATTCAAGTCCAGACTCACAGGACCCCCCAAAAGTATGACACCATTACTGGGCCTACCAATATCAATAGGGAAAACACCTTCATCTAAGCTTCGAGGATCAACTGAGGGCCAAAAGACTTCAGTTTTCTTAATATTAAGGTGTAGACCCTTACTCGGCCCTTCAGATTCTATTATACTCAAAGCCTTGGCCACCTCAAGCGTGTCACCAATAATCGTGCCATCATCAAGGTACCAGGCGTGCAAATCAAGCGTACAACGAGAAGCTATAAACTTCACAAAGGGATGAAGTGTAAGAGCAAACAAGAGGGGACCGAGAGGGTCGCCTTGTTGAACACCAAGTGCAGAAGACAAAATATATTGATCATAATAAAGTCTGGCAGTCTTTGCATAACAAAATTCAACCCAACAAGAAATACCTGGACACTGAAGACGAACCTCCTTGATTAGATGAGATCTGCACACCATGTTGAACGCATTATAGAAGTCAATAAGCAGTATTGACATCTTATCTGAATGACCTTTCAACTCCAACAACCCATTTACAGCATGTAAAATTCCCTCACCCCCAACCGGCACTCCAACACCAAATTGATGATCTCCTAAGTAAGACGTCATAGTATTCCCAACAGAGAAGGCGGCCACCTTAGAGACCAATCGATGCCAAATAGTACCAACCGCAATAGGTCTGAGCCCACCCCCGGGCTTGAGCAAAGGCGTAAGTGGTGCGCTAGTAATGTATTCGCCTAAAACATTAGGGCATTTTCCTACCAACCAAAGGTTGACAACCCCAGTAATTGACGTCAGCAACTCATCTGCCACTGCCGCTGCTGTCCCACTAAGCGCATCAATAAGATGATGAGCGCACAGGCCATCACGTCCACAAGAAGTGCCCTTTGGGAAACTCTTGATGGCTCCAAAAACCGCTTTCGAATTAACCATGATGGGGTCGCAACTGACTGCTTCCGTTTGAATAGAAGGAAGAGGAGCAGGAGGGTGTTTGGACTGCAGTTCAATCAAGGTATTTTCGTCACGAGGAGCAACTCCATTCAAAGACAGCACACGGATTGCAGCAGCATAATGTCCGCAGCTTATCTTCTTTTGGCAGGCGATTAAATTACCAGAATCATGCTTCTTTTTCCCGTCCTGTTTAGTAGTCTTGCCATCCTGTTTAGAAGACCGTTGATGAATAGGCGAGTGCAGCAACCTGTCAAGAAAAGTGTAGCAACCATTTGGCTCCTTCCAGGTCAAAAGAGCCTGCTGAATAGCAGCTACCTGAAGTCATTTCCTCTTACTGGATCTCTCTTCAGTCGAGTTCTTAGGACGGTATAAAGACAGGGTACAAACAGGTAAAAGAATGAGATGAATCCAAGAAGATACATTGGTCGGACTAGCTAAAACCTTGTCCAGGCAAGTTTTCAGAACTCTCGAGAAGGTGAGCCTGCATTGATGAGGAATGGAAGCAACAGTTGTGAACTGTCTTTGGAAGGCAGCGTTAAGCAATTCTGGAGAAAGTGAACCATGATTAAAAAAAAATAAAAAAAAATCATCCTTCATTGATCTCCTCATCATACCCTTCGAGCAATCCTTCATAAAACGTATCACTAAGATCCTTGACGTGCTTGACTGTGGAAATTCCATGCCGTGAGTCAAAATACCAACCTTGCGGTTAATTATTCGAACAAATTATATATCTTTCTTGCATTCTATGATGAGCTTCTTTTGATTTCGAATCATGATCCTTTGTTTTTCAAGAATCTTAGCTTGACCATCTTCAAGTTGATTTAATTGCACCTGATGATTTGCAATTTCAACATTTGAATCATTACAAGAATTTGTTAAATCCATTATTGACTCAGTATACCAGGAATTTTTTTCTTTCACACTCGTGGCCACCATTTTTCTCAAGGAACTCTGCAATAAGTTTTCTTTTTTGACATCATCTTCATCAAGAATAATAGTTTCATGAAGTCTCTTTGAGTTGTCAATTCTTCAGATGAACATCATTGAAGAGATCTAACAACTATATACATTGTTCATGACTAAGAGTTAGAAGAAGATTAATAAACCACTTACTTCCTCAAAAGGGCACCTACTAGCTAGGGTTGCCGTCTACATAAACCGATGTAGGTTCTCGGACCATTTAGAGAGTAATGCAATAGGGCTTTTAGATATGAGGCCCATCATAAGACAAACATAATGAAGTATTCCCTCTGTCCTAAAATTTCTGTCCTCTATTCTATTTTGTCCTAAAATACTGACCAACTTCTGTTTATAGTCATATTTTTTAGTCAAACTCTCAAATATATCCTTTAATTTTTATAATTATAAGATTATTTTAAATATAACCAATCAAAAATCTTAAATGATATCTTCCCAAATAAAAAACAAATCTACTAAATCAATCCATAAATATTTTTATTTTTATCTTCTATTTAATCGTCTTAAATGATATCTTTCTCGATAGGAAACAAAATTACTAAATTAATCCATAAATATTTTTATTTTTATCTTTTATTTAAACATTTCTATAAAATAATAAAATTACCAAATATGTATTTTTCTTACATGCTCCATATACTCCTTTTAATTTTAGTAATAACATAACATTTAATAGGGATAGTTTGGTACACTCCTCCGGTCTCCTTAATATCTTGACTTAGTCAAAGCGGATTAATAATTTAGGACGGAGGGAGTAAAGTATATCATTGCTAATGCATAAACTCCTTCAAAATTTTAAGTGTCAAATTTATGATTAGATAAAGTCTAAGAGTATAATCCACATATTAGCATATAAATAGAGTTCTCATGGATTATGTACCTCGTCTCTTGCTTCGGAATCGGATAGCATGGAGAAGACTATTTATTGCAAAATATGATTTGACATTCACATCAAGTCATCGATATGAACTCATAGAATGTGGTTCCATGAAGTTAAACTTGACTCGAGTGGCATAAAGACATTAGTCACAAAATATCATGACGGAGCAAGGTTTACAAAATGAATTTCGTTTGAAGCCTCTATCCAGAAAGAAAAAAGGACAAATAGTCCTCTTCATGCATCAACAAGAAAAGTAACTTCATCGTCAACCTTGAGAAATCTCGCTATCAAAATGTAATTACAGTTCTGATCTTCTTTGCAATCCTCATAGCTCTCAAGATACTTTTGAGGATGAAGCTGTCAAAAATGCTAAGAGTGACAGGGGTGATCCTTACCTTTTGCGTTCCTTCTTCTAGTGCGCACTTTAGGAAGGGTTTTGATCATTTCATCTTCTTCCGAGGAGGGCTTGGACAACCTTTTCCGTCTCTCGGGCCTGTCAAGATCACAAGACTGCATGTCGTTAAAGTTATTCTTAGAAGAAAGTCGTGGTCCTCGTGAAATCCGTGTTAGAGAGCAGAAGTTATCAGGACTTCGGTTCTCAATTTTGGATTTTCCAGGAGAACTCTGTTTATTAGTAGGAAGTATGATATTGGAAATATCTTTGTTATTGGACATTTTTCCATAAGAGTTTCTTGACTTATGAAATATTCGAGGAGAGTAATCTTGAATATTTTTATCATAAGTTTTCTGGCTATTAATGAGGCTATAATCGATTGGAGATGTTGAGAAACTATTTACCTCCTTAATTGGAAAAAAAAACCACAACTTTTGGAGACTACTAATTTGTTTCTTCTCATTAAACCAATCCAATACGAGATAACCCTGTTTACCGCAATGAGAACAACAATTCAAGGTATTAAATGAGATGCTTGAATCATGACCTTGATCAAACTCTCTCTTAGATGCTGCCTTTTGATATGAATTTTCCCACCATTTCCCAGTAAAAATAGGAGTGACTTTTTGAACACTAGATTTTCTCCTTGAATTAGGAAAAATGTTAGGTGTTGGCAAGAATTGCACTTTAAAGTGGTATTTTCCTTTCTCAAGGATCTGCGCTGCTCTCAGAGGCATGAGCCTCAACAATACGTTTTTCTCGAGTAGTGACTTTTCTGACAATATCCTCAAGAATACCAACCTTTTCTTTTATGAGTTTTAGTTCTTGAACAAATTTATTGATATTGTTAGAAAAGGAATCAACAGCTTCACAAAGCTCACGTTCTCTATTAAGAGATTGGTTGAGTTCATTTGCATACTGAGCATACTTCTCTTTAAGGTCTTTTATCAGGCTTAATGTTCAATGATTTTGGATAAGTCATTGCATCTCTTAGTAAGATCTTCCTCTGATTTTGATTTTGAACCTTTAAGAAACTTGGGCAATACATCTTCAGAGACTGAAGTTATACTTTTACCTCTGGATTCAGAAGAATCAACTAAGGAATAATACTTTAAGGTAATTCCCAAGCATTTGGCATAATCAAAACCATTTAGTGCCATTGCATAGTACGTGGGCATAGATGTTAGAACGATTACACACACAAACTTACTAGATCATATTCATAAAAAAGATCTTGCTCCAATTTCCTACTAGAATAGGCGACGATGAAGTTTCACCGTTTACATTTCTTGTACTCTTTTATACCCTTTTAATATTTTCTTCATTTTTAGAAACTAGAAGGAAAATAATAAGAATTTGTAAATAAAAATTTTAGGGAGTAAAACATCATTCCAAATAAATACAGTAAATAGGATGGAGTTTTTGATTTTTGTTTTTATCACCATCAAATTATTACTTGAAATGCCGTGAAAAACTGTAAAACCGAACTCTCATTTTTTAAGAGGAAAAGGAAAAATCCTAGAGGGGAGAGAGACAAGAAAGTAGACCACAGAAAAAGAAAAAGAAAACACAGTAATGGCTTGCAAAACAGTTTTAAGGTCTGTTGTATTAAAAGAGAGATGGATGAATTCATTTCATCTCATTCCAACTAATATTTCCCTTTCTACCACTTTCACTAACTTTGGGGGTTGTAAAGTTAGGGTTAGGGTTCGTGATTTTCATACACGGTTTCCATTATATTGTTCTTCTAATAATCCTGAAACCCCTTCTTCTTCCTCACAAGATGATATAGACCCACCTCAAGAAGCTGTTCTTAAAGCTATCTCAGGTTAGCTCCATTGGAATTTTGGTTTCTTACAAGTTTTTTTTCACTTTTTCAATTTGTGGGGTTGGTTCATTTTGTAGTAATTCAATCAGAATAATAGTAAAAATTTGGTATTTGAAATTCAATAAGAAATCAAAATTGAGATGAATACTGCTCTCTAACCAGCTATATCTTGGTGATTAACTAATAGTTACTTTCACATTGGATTGTTCAGAAGTATCAAGAACAGAAGGAAGGATTGGACAAACAACCAATGTTGTCATTGGTGGTACAGTTACTGATGATTCTACAAATGAATGGGTTGCTCTGGATCAGAAGGTACGGCATTTGCTCTCCTGTGCACTATTATTGAGTGTTGGATCTTTCGCGTTGCTATTCCTCCATGCAAACAATATGTTGCTTTTAAGTTAGGAAGTAATATTATGAGGTTAGACAACATTGATTAACCGTAAAATCTGAAATAATATGATTCGTTACTTCCCATAAGTATCTTCCCTACTCCCACCTTTTTTAAATCAGTATCAACATAGGAGACTCAGGTTACTTCTCTATATCACATTGTAATGCGATACTTGTGCTGGTGAAAAACCAATATGGACATCATCAAGTTCAAATGACCTCTGAAGTTACTACCTTCTGAATTTTGGTAAACAAACTTTATTATCAGGTAGATACCAGCTACTGTAATTGTAAAAACAATTATGCATGCTTAATCTCTCATTTCAAGATGCAGAGACATACCACATGTTTTTGACCGGTGATGATTCTATCTTATGTATTTCAGTATTCAATATTGTATCTTCTTTCGGTTTAGATATACCATGCCTTTTATCGGAATTAAGCAAAGTGCATCCTAATATGCCCAAGGTGTCACATATATTAGGATTTACTAGATGGTACTGTAGCATTCAATATTATTTAATTTCCTTTTTATAAGTTTCTTCAATATTTGCCTCCATTCATGAGGAATCAATTAAGAGGGGGTTATCCGAAGTAACTCTATCATGGCCTAATTATGAGTACGGGATGGAGCAACTAGCTAGGCTATAGTTCAAGAAGTGGGGTCGTAGCTTGTTGTTAGTTTATTCAGTTCATGTTTTATGGTAACAGCTGATAGCCTGATACTACACTGAAGGGATAAAATGCTTTGTTTGTGGGGCTCCCTAAAATAATCGCTGGCCGTAACTCCTAAGATCTTTAATTAAGTTTTTCAGTGTAATTTTGTGTCATTCCAATCAGGGTCGGAAGGGTTGTGAGATACTATGTTGGTTTGTTGGATTTTCAGGTAAACACATATCCCACAGTCCGAGGTTTTACCGCGATAGGAACTGGAGGTGAAGATTTTGTGCATGCAATGGTTGTTGCTGTTGAATCTGTTCTTCAAGAGCCAATCCCAGAGGTATTTTGTTATTCAGACCTTTCCTCTGATAGTTTCAGCTACGCATATAGACCAGATGTATTCGAATGAGTAGCGTGAATTTAATTGCCATGTTCAATGGAAATAATAATAACACTTGTTTAAGTGCCCCTTTCCTTTCTGCACTTGAGATGTATTTAATAACTTAAGCATTTTGACGTGACATACATTTTTAAAACAGGGTATTGTGAAGCAGAAAATATCTTCCGGGGGTAAATATGTATCTGTAAACATCGGGCCTGTTCACGTGATCTCTAGCGAACAGGTATACCGCACTCTGTCATACAGCCTGACTAATTGACTATCCGTGGTCATAGGGTTCCAAAAAGGCTGTGCTTTACCAACTGAAAATCTAATGTTTCTCTACCATTTTCTAGAAGCAATATAATCGGCTTGAAATCCTGGAGGTCTTATTATGAACAGCTCTCATGGCATATGAACTTCACGTAGAATGTTGTACATCTGTTTTCGTGTGCTATATGAAATCCGTGCTTTAAACTGTCTAAGTCATCTATTCAGTCTCACTGAACACTGAAATATATATATGAAATTTTGTGTCACAGGTTCAAGCTGTATACAATGCGATGAAGAGAGATGTACGGATGAAATATTTTTTGTAAATAGATGTTTGTATCAATTTTTAGAATAGTATACTACTGGTCCACTCTCTGTTTTGTCCTTGTAGATTGAGCTATTTAGCTGTTTCATCAATTTTTGTTGCATTGATATAAAGCCTTGAAAAAACATGGTTGAAATTGATCAGCTGCCACTACGCTTGATTGAACAATCATTATTACTAAGATGGTTCATTGGGAAGCTATGATATATAGTTTCAATCACTAGTAGACTTGTTTCGAAACTTAATTTGCTCCATCATTACATGGAAGCTTATTACTGTCGCCCTGTCGTCCTGTTTGTATTGAAGAAACCGGTTGGCCATTGTTTTTGTGACTCAAGCTTCAATCGGGTCAGTTTAGTGAAAGTATCACCAGGTGAAAAACTATACAGGTGCTGAGATGAATTGCAGGAGTATTCTTATGTATTTATATATGAGATGAATGCACGATGTACATTGCTTGAGTTTAGATAACCCAGTCTTAACTTGGAAATCTCGTACCGGTGCTGTAGAGGAGACAATTGATTGAGTACTACTGATTAGAGAATCAGCAATACTGTCCAACTTAAAAGATCTTCATTGCTGAGAGGTCGTTAAACCAAAGCAACCTAATCAAAGTTCTTTCTTGGTTTCATTTTCGTTCGCTTTCGTGGTTTTTTTCTTAATAGGATTCTTTTGGTTTCCAAAAGACGATAGGAAAATAGGTAGTGCCAACAATTTCGAGAAACAGCGGAAACTCCAAGAACGCAAACAGGAGTAGCGCAGTTAGATCAAACCAGGGGTGCAAATTGGGTCAGGACAGGCAGCCTAGCACGTCTTTTAATCCAAACTGGCAAACCAGGCTGGACGGCCATCATATTTAGCTACCCACAAAGCCCGTCAAGCAGGGCAAAGGTACTTATTTTGGAACCATTTTTTGGGGACTACTCAAAAATGGAGGGGGACTACTTTGTGATAGGAATGTCTACCCTATACTTATAAGGGGTGTCCTAAAATGTGGAAATGACTAACCTACCCTAACCTAATTAAAATTAAAACTAATCACATATATATACAAACACATATATACACACACACACACATATATATAACCTAATCTAAATCATTAACAAAACAAAATCAAAATCAAAATTATAACAAATCCATTACTTTTAATTTTTCACAAATCCGTTACTATTAGAGGGTTCATTTTCTTATCTTCTTTCCGCTTCATCGTCTCGATTAAAAAAAAATCCACAAACCCATTACTTGGTTGAAAAAATGAGTAATAATCATCAAAATGAGTTGAAAATGGAAGTTGCAGAGAGAAGTTCGGCAAGGAATTATGTGAAACAGTTTGTCGAACAGCCGAACTCAGCTTTAATGGAGTTTTTTCTTCCAGAGAAAAGTTCGGTTACCTCGCAATTTTTTTCCCCAGCCGAACTTTTAGTTCGGTTACGTCGCAACTATTTTTCCTTTTTTTCCTAGCCGAACTTTTAGTTCGGTTATGTCGCATTTTTTTTTCTCATAACCGAACTTTTCTCTGAAAACCTATATATTGAGTTCGGTTACGTCGAATTTATTTTTTCCCAGCCGAACTTTTAGTTCGGTTACGTCGCAACTTTTTTTTTCCTAGCCGAACTTTTCTCTGAAAGCAAAAACTCCATTAAAGCTGAGTTCGGCTACCTGTGTCTTCAGAACCATTAGCCGAACTACACTTGCAGATGAGTTCGGCTACCTGTTCTTCAGATGTTGTAGCCGAACTTTATTTCCATGGTCGAAATCAGTTTATAAAATTTTCATTTTTTCGAAAGTTTTTCCCAATTCAAACAACATTAACTAAATTTGAAGTGTACTTAAGTACCCAAAACCCTCATTTCGAAATCAACCATCTTACAAAAAAAAAACAAAAAAAAAACCCTTCTTCTCAAAAATTATTCTTTTAAAAACACCAACTAATTAATCTAACCTCACTAATTAATCATTACACTAACTAATTTAATTACCAAGGGCAAGTTTGGTATTAAAAAAAACTTAGATAAGGGGTGACTCATTATTACTTCTAATATCCACCCAAAAAATTGAAGAGTAGTCCCCCTCCATTTTTGAGTAGTGCCCAAAAAATCGTTCTTATTTTGAGACCCAAAATCTGACCAAAGGCCATCTAATTGACCAGACTAGGCCAGGCTAGACAGCCGAGCAGGCTTAAGTTAGGTACAATTTTATTTGGCTCATCGAAATAAGGTACAATTATTGATGTTATAATTGGATCCTGATAAGAAAAACTAAGTTAATTCTGATATTAGCTTAGGATTATCGAAATAGGTATGGTTATCCATGTAAAATCGGTTCCTGGTAAGAAAACTAGTTACCTAACTTAATTAGGCTTATCAAAATAAAGGAAGATTACTCCGGATATTGTTTCTTGGTAAGAGTCTAAGCTAATTACTTCAGTGATTTTGGTTTAGAGTTGCTCATCAAAAGTGGTATGTTAGACCTTATTTGCTTAACCATATGGGTTCTATCGAGTTTTATGAACTTGAGAATCATTTCAAAATACTTGTTGTATTTTTGTTCCCTTGTCATTTTTTTTTACAAAAAGTGGGAGAAACATATGGAGTATACAATGACTTATAATCACCAAGAAAGGATTTATGCGCAAAAAAGTCTATATCTAAACAGAAAAGAGTAAAGCATTGATAAAGGGGAGAAACATATCATGTTGTGTAGTATTACATACTACGAAAGTGAATAACAAATATGTTCGGATTGCTAGCTTTCATTTAGGGGGAGTAAAGCTTTTTGTTATTCAAATGCTTCAACAACGGTATTTATTGTTTGAATATTTGCATGTATTTGTGATGTCGAAACTTGGAATCAAGCGTATGAATATATAGAGTTAAGGGATCGTTATGTAATGTAATATTTTGTATTTTAATTATTGTATTCTCCATATGTAAAGGGTTTTGTCACTAAAATTGACAAAGGGGGAAATTGTTAGAGAAAGGTTGCACATGTTGTTCTTTTGGGAGTGACATTAAAAGGGGGAGAGTTCAATTCGAAGTTGTGCTTAATTGATATACCTTTGTGTGGAGTGCGGTCATGGAATTGTAGGAGATGACTCTATCTTTATCTCTCTTGGATGAAGAAGCTAAGTTTACTTCGTGAAATCGTCTAAATAAAAAGTTGACATGTTATCTCTAGTCTCGGTGACTCTTTTTTGTAGTTCATTACGTTCCCTTGTTTTTCGTGTTTGCAAATTTTGTTGACAAAAAGGGAAAAAATATTTAGTAGTATTCCCCTAGAATATATAGTTTTTAGGAGCATTATGTAAGGGGGAATAGATTATTATCTATAGGTTTTACCTATTATGCAAAAGAGGTAAGTAAATACTAAGGAGGAGAACAACATATCACCGTCGTATTGCTTCAAAGTTGGGGTACAATTGGAGTTTGAGGAAGGTAACAATATTACGCATCATGAATTGAGTGATTTTATCATTATAGAAAAGCTCAAAAAGAGTATTCTCATAAGTTGTTATCGTCACGGATCTTCAACAACAAAGGTGCTGAAACGATCATATGCAGAACCGTAGAGGAACTTGAAGAACGAAGAATTTAAGACGATGTAGAAGAACCAAAGAAATCAAGCGTGACGGATTTTAAGATGAAAGGTTTATTTATTTTGAATCCATATGTATTGATAGTTTTGTCACTAAAATTGACTAATGGGAAGATTGTTAGAGCATTGCTCGGTCAAACTTGCAAGTTTTGCTATCTCAAGCTTGTTGTCTTTGTTAGTTGCACAAAACTATATCTTGATTTATATTCTACTAAAATAAAGTCTTGGACTATGATCAGAGTGGTAGTTCAGTATTAAACGTCCTGAATAATCCTCGAAGATTGAAGACTGAAGATCAAATGAAGACATTTGAAGAACCTCATCGATAAAGAGGTATGTGAAGACTGAATCATCCTATTTACTCAGGCCATATACTGTTCTATCTCATGAGACCATGTCATATGATTTTAGTAGATTTAATATTGTAGAGAAGAAATTTCGAGTCAAGCTTGTCTTGATAAATCTCTCGAAATATGATTCAACCAATGGATGTTCATAGATCCTTAACAATATTGATTAAGAACAACTGTTCATGAGCTATTTTTGTTTCAAGTTGATCATTTGGAAATTGCCCAAGCAATGATATTTATTATCTATGAGGATTGAGAATATTTCGATTTGTTAAAGAGAGTTTTCGGAACTTACTGAAATTATGGACACGGGATAAGTATGCAAACCCGGTATGCGCACCCTAGTGGTCTGAGTTCCGCAATGGGTAAGGGTACACATACTTAGTACATGTACCCTAAGGTTATGAGTTCTTGAATGGGGGGGAGGTACACATATCCAGTACGTGTACCCCAGGGTCCTAAGTTCGTTAATGGCTATAAGTACATATACCCAGTACGCGTACCCCGATGGCCTGAGTTCATGGAATGGTCTATAGGTATGCGTACCCCTACACATACCTACCCAATATCGAACTAAGCAAATGCTTATAAACTATTTTCACAGATATGTTTGGAAATTTTACGACTCTCATAAACACTTCTAAGACAACTTTGTTCACTAAATCACTCTGTGTTTGTGAATCATGGTTTAAGTCTTGTGTGTTAATGAACACGGTGCCAAGAACTATCATTGTACACGGTTCTAGTACCATGGACCAAAGTGTATACTCCTCTGTGTAATTTCAAGGCGAACTTCTCACATGTTACATGAATTGATAACAAGAATTTCATCTAAACCAAGTAAGGGTTTGCTTGAATCTCAAGCTATCTTAGATTGAATTCAAAGCTACCTAGAGCCTTGAAAATATATAAATAGAGATGCTCTTGCAACTACAGTTTTTTATCCATGATACTTATGTGTCCTAGTTGCTATCTTGAGTCGTCCTCTATTTACCTAGGTTTCCTCTGAGAAACATAATTAGTTTTACGACTTAAGGACTTCACTTAGGTATTCGTGAATCCATGTCCAATTACATTTTACCTAATAGTTCGTGTATCATGATCTTGTTCTTATTGATTGTTGAGGTTCTTGTCAATCTTCTATTAGGAACGAGATATATAGAAATCACAAAGTTCTCTTCGTCTCAGATTTTGTGATTCCTCAAGATAAATATTTAAAATTCTTCTTCATTGATTTGTTTAGATTGTTCTTGAGAGTTGGTTAGTAATACAGGCTTCTCAGCTAACTAAGTATAAGTGTTCCTGATTCGTGAGGTTTTGCTAGACTTTATCTATTGCAAACAGATTTCCAAACCTATATCAAAATATAAAAAGGAAAATAAAATAAGCTTATTTGTTAGAGGAAGATTGGTATCAAAAGTCATTACTTAGGTTGAAGCAACTTTTAGGTTGTAAATGACGTCAACTAGGGAATCTATTGTGTATATCCTTGCGAGGTTCAAGATACCTAAGGATCACTATTGCAGTTGAATTGCTTGAAGGGTTAATCCGGTTTCAACTACATTTCAGTCCGAAGTTTGATAGTAGGCTAGCGTCTATAGTGGATTAATACAATTTGGTATTCAAAGTTGGACGAGGCCTCAAAGTTTTTCTGCAGGTGAAGTTTTTGTTGTTAACAAAACTTTTGGTAACTTGTGTTTTTCTTTCGCCATTTTATATTGTTTTATCTTTATAATAAGAATAACACAAGTAGTACGTATTCAATCTAGGTAGTTTAAGTACTTATTAATAGTGATTAATTGCGAGGCTTGTTCCTGTTGGATTCGTATCTTGAACAATATATTATAAGTTTCATTCTTGTCAGAACTCAGACCCTCTTAATATGGATACGGCTAGTGTTTGGATACTGACCCTATTGTCATGCGACTTACCCAAACTATTATCTTCCTGGATTGCCTTATTCAGTATTTCCTTTTAATTAGACGTTTTCCTTTTTATCTTATGTTTCCCTATTTACCTAAAACTATGAGCTATTTAAGCTTCAGCTGTAGAACTAAATTGATCATCAAGTTTTATATACAAATTTAAGGTGGTTGATCCCCAATCAAAGGATTAAAGTCTCAATTTATCTGTTTTTAGTTTTAGAACCCTAACACCTAGTTTAGAGCATTCGATCTGAGACCACTCTTCGTACCCTTTTTTTTTCTTCTGCTACTCATTACCATCTTCTATCAATTCTCTAATCTCCATATTTAAACAAAATTTTTTTTTTTTTTTGAAGATCACAATAAAAAATTTAAAAGAGTAGGCTGCTAACCTTACAGAGAATTTAAATTCTATTCTTACTAAGATGACTGACGATCGACAAACTTTTGGATCTATGATTACAGAGATGAAAGATGATCGACAAGAAACTAGTCAGGCATTGAAATTATCTATTGCTTCTTTCTTTGCCAAACAAGGTTTTGAAACATTCACAACTCCACAGGTAAATCCGCGGCCAAACCACACTAATGGTTCCAATGGTGCTGTTGGAGCAGTAGTTCGTGGAAGCCGGATTAATTTGAAGTTTCCTGTATTCGATAGTATTGATCCGGAAGGATGGATTTTCAAAGATGAACAATATTTTTTATTAATGGGTGTCCAAGAGGATCGCAAGGTACAAATTACTGCTCTCCGTCTTACCAACGACTCAATCTCATGGTATCGTTGGCTTAATCAATCCTTAGGTGAGTTACCATGGACACAATTTTCTCGTTTATTTCGAGCACGCTTTGGTGTGCGCAAGCACATTGATCCATATAACAACTTATCCAAGTTGGAAAAAACAGGTACGGTTCGTGAATTTATTACCGAATTTGAGAAATTGCTTAATTTTATTTCTGGTATGTCTGAATCGTATCAAATAAGCATTTTTATCTCTGGTCTTCGAGATGACGTTAGTGCGGGAGTTCGTTTGTTTAATCCTGGAACTTTATCACAAGCTTTTGATTATGCTTTAAATCAATAGGATGCTATATTAGCTGAAACACCTATTTTCACAAAATCTTCTACTCGAAATTTTCAAGCACGGCCATTACATATTACTGTGGATGTACCACCTCTAAAGCCTGGTTTAAATTTGGGTGTTAAAAGGTTGTCATGGGCAGAACAAAAATTGCACCGCAAAAAAGGGTTATGTTTTAATTGCGATCATACTTACCAGCCTGGGCATGTTTGCTTAAAGCTGCGTTTAATGATTTTGGAAGCTGCCCATGATTCAACTATTACGGAGGTCGATCCTGATTCTAGTTGTGAAGAAGATATCCAATCAGCAGAACCACAGCCAGAAATTTCATTACATGCTCTTATGGGTTCGCCACAACCGAGGATGATACGTATTATGGGTTATCTTAAAGGCCGTCCTATCACAATTCTTATGGACATAATTAAGGTCTACTCATAATTTCTTTCATCTATCAGTTGCTAAGCAATGTGGATACTCAATTCAATCAGGCAATGAACCTTTGAGTGTTATGATTGGTGATGGGGAATATTACAAACACATGGCTCGTGTCTAAATGTTCCTATCAATTTACAAAGCTATATCTTCTCAACTGATTTTTATCTGTTAAGCATCAGTGGTTGTGATGCAGTAATGGGGGTTATATGGTTGCGTACCTTAGGAACAATTACTTGGGATTTTTCTAATTTAACAATGAAATTCAAATCAGAAGGCTGTGAAATTTCATTAGTTGGGGATAATACACCAACTGTAATGCTTTTGGATAATGTCCCAATGCAACGTTTGCTACATAGGGAGCAATACGGTGTTCTTGTGAAGTTATCAAAAACTACAGCCTCAATATCTACAACTCTTTCCGTAGTGCCACCCGAGATTAGAGATTTAATTTTCAGCTTTTCAGATATTTTTAAATCTTCAACATCGCTACCTCCGAAACGCCTGCATGATCATCATATAAATTTAGTTCCAAATTCCTCTCCAGTTAACGTACGATCATACCGTTATCCACATTTTCAAAAATATGAAATCGAAAATAGTCTTTGAACTGCAAGAGGCAGGATTGATTAGGTCGAGTTCAAGTCCATATTCATCTCCAATTCACATGGTTCGCAAAAAAGATGGTTCTTGGCGTATGTGTGTTGATTATCGCGCCCTTAATAAAATAATTGTGAAAGATCGTTTTCCCATTCCACTGGTGAACGAGTTACTAGATGATTTACATGGTAAAAGTGTTTCCTCAAAGCTTGATTTACGTTCCAGTTATCACCAGATTCGACTTCATGAACCAGGCCGCGTTTCGTACACATGATGGTCATTTTGGTCATGCCTTTTGGTCTTTCCAATGCCCCGGCTACTTTTCAAAGTTTGATGAATGATATCTTTCGACCATACCTGCGTCGGTTTGATCTCGTGTTTTTTTACGATATTCTGATATATAGTAGTTGTATGTATGATCATGTTAAACATTTATCACTGGTCTTTGAAATCTTACGCGCTAATGGCCTGTTTGTGAAGGAGTCCAAGTGTAGTTTCGCCCAATCATCTATTGGTTATCTCGGACATAATATTTCAGCTCAAGGAGTCTCTGTTGAGAATGATAAGATCAGCAGCATAGTACAATGGCCTCTTCCTACTTCTGTTAAGGATCTTCGCGGGTTCTTGGGATTGGATGGCTATTACCGTAAATTTGTTAAAGATTTTGGTAAGATTAGTACTCCTTTGACTCAACTATTAAAAAAAGATGCATTTATATGGATCGACGATGCAACTGTTGCTTTTAAGAAATTACAGCATGCTTTAACTACAACCCCCTGCTCGGTTGAACTCACAAGCGTTGCTATCTCAAGCTTGTTTGTAAAGTTTAGTTGTCAAAACTATAAGTCTTGATTTCTAGTCTACTTATAGCTAAGTCTCGGATTAGGATAGAAAGTGTAGTTGAGCATTATACTTCACGGTGTTCATCGATTGAAGACGAATAACTACTAAGGGGAGCTTGTGGAACTTCATCAACAAAAGGTATATGGAGACTTGAACTCATCTATCACTCAAAAGTCTATCTACTCTATCTCCTATTTGAGACAAAAGTCGTATAGCTATATAGACTTCGATTATATACATTTGATATTTCGAGCTGAGTTTAACTCACTTACATATTTCTCGAAATATGTGTTGGTAAGCTTTCACTTTAACCAAGTTCATCTTATATTCTTGACGAAAGTCAAAAGATGATTATGTGAAAATTGCCTAGTAACATCTTACATGATTTGTGTGAGACAGTCATTTGATATAGACTCGGAATGTTTCGTATTGATCTATCGATCACTTGAAAATTGCTTTGAAGCTAATAGTTTGTGTGAGACAGCTATTGTCGTCTTCTAAGAATGTTTCAATGATTGAAATGGGAGTTTAGAACAATTAACCATGATTGGATATAGCACAGTATGCGTACTTGTATGCTAACTGTTGAAAGTTATTCCAAGTCCGGGAACCATAGTATGCATACCCGTGCGCGTGCTGGTTGGTTTGTTGAAAGTCCGGGAACTCAGTATGCATACCCGTATGCGTACTGGCGTAAGTTCAAGTTCGTAAATCAACTGAGTTTGGAGGTATGCGTACCCGTTCGCATATTGGCGAACCCAAACTAAGTCCGGCCACTTAGGTATGCGTACCCGTTCGCATACTTGAGTAGGTTATGTTCTAAAATCGATTTGTTCATGAACTAATACATTTATATAATAAGGAATGCAATCTTTTGCAAACCATGGCTACAATGTTCATGAATTGATTCGAGTGAATCAAAATCGATTTTTCTTCAATTGTGTCTTGTATATTTCTATGAGAATACCAATTGAACAACTCTATAACTAGTTTCATTTGAGTCATTTGAACTAGTTTTGTTAAGATGAACAAGGTTGATATGAAAGTGTTCATATGGCTAACTTCGGTTAACTATTGTTGAGCCAACAAGGTGTACATGTTTAGGTACGGTTACTCATATCTAATTGAAGTCACTTTCCATTTGTGTGTAACAAGCTAAGTTCGATCTAACGGTTGAAATATATTAGCTTGAGCCTAATAAGGTTTTCATCTAATGGTGAATATTGAATGCTTTGTTACCAAGGTAACATTGATTGCAAACCCTGATTTAAAGACTATATAAGGGAGAACTCTAGCAACTGGGAAACCTAATCCCCACATCTCCTGTGTGATACTAGTTGCCACTAGAGTCGATTCTCCTTTAACCTAGGTTTTTATAAAACCATTATAGGTTAAATACTTAAAGACTTCATTGTGAAGCCAGACCCAACTATTTTCTCTGTAGTTGCATGTTCTGATCTTGCTGTTTTCTATCGTGATTGAGTACTATCTTCTCTAAGATTTGCTTGAGATTTAATCTCCGATAGGCAAGATAAAGAGTAGTCACAAACATCTTCGTCTCATCGTTTGTGATTCCACAATATCTTGTTTCTCTTCCATATGATTAAGATTATTGTGAGGTGATTGGTATTACTAGGCTGTTCTTCGGAAATATAAGTCTGGTGTATCAATTGGTTCCTGTTCACCTTGATTTATCAAAAGACGGAACAAAACTCATAGGTATTTGTGTGGGAGACAGATTTATCTATTAAATAGACTTTTCTGTGTGAGACAGATTGGTTTATCAAGTCTTCGAATTTGGGTCGTTGCAACTCTTAATTGTGGGTGAGATCAGCTAAGAGAATCAAGTGCGTAGAGTCCTGCTGGGATTCAGAGGCGTAAGGAACGCGACTGTACCTTAATCAGTGTGAGATTGGTTAGGGCCCAACTACATTCCATTCCGAAGTTAACTTGGAGTAGGCTAGTGTCTGTAGCGGCTTAATACAGTGTGGTGTTAAAATCTGGACTAGGTCTCGGGGTTTTTCTGCATTTGCGGTTCCTCGTTAACAAAATTTCTGGTTTCTGTGTTATTTCTTTTCCGCATTAAATTTTCTATATAATTGAAATATCACAGGTTGTGCGTAGTTCAATCAATTAGATAATACAACCTTTGGTTGTTGATATAAATTGATTGACACTTGAACATTGGTCTTTGGTACAGTTTAAGTTGTTTTACATAATAATCAGGCTCGCGGATTTCTATCTATTTGATTTGCTGATTACATTGTTAAAAAGAGATACAACTTTTGGATATATTTCCATTGATTAAGTCTGACTGTCTAGTTTATTCTCTTGGAATTATATTTGAGTTTGTTCATACAGATTTCCGAAACGAAATATTGAGTGAGGTTGTTAGACCCCCGATTTTTCAATTGGTAACATAGCAGGCAAACACGTTTAAGACCTCATAAGTATGTGTTTGTAGCGATCTGACTCTATGGACAGAAGTGCTATCTCTTTAAACGTACCACCAGTCTTCGATGGATCAAATTACTTATGGTGGAAAATTGTTATGTGTGCCTTTCTTCAAGCGCGTGATTTTCAATCATGGGTTTATATTGTTAATGGCTATGATCCTCCAATGGTTACAGTAGACAGTGTCTCTATTGCAAAGGATATTCGTAGATATGAACCTAATGAGATTCTCGCTGCAAAGAAAAATTCTGACGGTTTAAATGCTATCATTCATGCCATTACCCCCGATCTTCAGCATCATTTTCAGATACTTTCTAAAGATACGTGGGATATCTTAGAAACTGTATTCGAAGGGAATACCTAAGAAAAGGAAGCTAGGCTTCAAAACCTAAATTCTGATTGGGAAAACCTTCGTATGGCTGAAGAAGAATCATTTGATGAGTTTAATCACAAAGTATCTGAAAATGTTAATGCATCTTTTGCATTGGGTAAGACTATTCCTGAAAAGGACATTTTGATGAAAATTCTCAGATCGTTGCCAGCCAAATACGATTCTAAGAAACATTTCATCGTTGAAGGAAATAACCTTAATACTTTATCCACAAATACTATGGTTGGAAAGCTAAATATCTTTGATCATGAGCATACATCCACATCTGAAAAGGATATTGCTTTTAAAGCACAAAAGAAAACAAAATTGCTTGACAAAAGTAAATGTGTTGGCAACTCTGTGGATGATCCTATTGAGACTGATTCATCTGATGAAGATCTTAATAACTCAGTCTCTCTGATCACAAGACAGTTTAGAGATCTTCAATTGAAGAGAAGTAAACGGTTTATCAGAGATAAGCCTAGATCATCAGTTAAACCTCATGACCGTGTTCCTCCTAAAAACAGGGTTACAGTCGGTATTGATGATGAGGATATGCCTCAGTGCTTCAAGTGTAAAGGTTTTAGTCATTTTGCCAATGAGTGTCCAAATCTTAGAAAATACACTGGGAAAAAAGGTCTTGCTGCAACTCTTGATGAAATGTCTGATCACTATGATTCAAATGAAGATGAAAAATCAAGTGTTGCGCTCCTTGCTGAAAATATTGATTTTGATAATTGTAGTAATACTCACATCAATCTTGATATTTTTCCTGGAGAAACTTCTTCAATTATTTTGGAGGATGAAATGGATTTTTTTCTGTCTACTGGAAATTCTATTTATAATATTTCAGGTACCACAATTTTTCTAGCAGCTTGCCCCGCTATGGTGTCTAAACCATCCTCCACTTTGACATGTTCTTATTGTACTATTAAGGGTCACAAACTTTCTAGTTGTTTCAAGTACAAGCATAAAGTAAGATATGTCAACAAACTTCAACGGAGAGCAAATCGATTAGCAAACAAGCTTAAACTTGTTCAGAAGTCGTCTGAGGTATGTAAACTCAACTCCTCTCCAAAGAAGTTAATTTGTAAAGAAAAAGTTAGACCACTACAGAAAAGAACATGGTCTAAACATTCTGTGAAAGAGGATTTTAGGAACTCTTTCCAAAAAAATCATGGTGGACAGATTATCATTCACCCCAACACAACTTAATTGTGTTAGCTGCGCATCTTGTCTCAAGTGCCTGATTCCAAAGAGACAAGAATTAAGCACCCTCAGGTCTTAAGAAAAAGAAAAAGTTATTTATTTCTTTTTGTTTGGGTTTCGGATTGATCTTTTCATATCCTAGATTGGTATTGAAAAGAGGTTTCCTTGTTTGTTCAATAAAAGAGGGGTAAAATCGACAATTCTGCCTTCTTTAGGGTTGTGAGTTGTGCGTGCGTGAATCTTCTTACCTTGTATAAAGGTTCCATAACCCTACATTCCTTTTTCCTTCCTTGAAAAACTCTTTTTATCATAAGTTTGCTTGTAGAGCTTGCTTTGTGAATTTCTCTCACCAACCCATATTTGAATGAAGACTCCAAGCATTATGACTTCTGATGGAAAAGAGGTTAATATGATTGTTAAGCCATCAATCATGAAGGAAAAAGATATATCTCCGGTACCCTATTCCTTAAAAAGAAAAAGGAGGAATGTGAGGAAACCAAGGGTTGTCCCTTCAAATCTTCAGAAGTTTTCTGGTGTTCTTAAAGATTTGAAGGAAACAAAAAAGGAGATACAACAAATAAAGGCTATTTTTTTAGGACTCTTGAAATTCAGAAGGCCCTGGTTCGGCATCAGTCAAGAAGGTTTGTTGGAATTGACTCATTTCTTCATGAACCTTATATTCCAATGGTTGTTGACGACAAGGAGTTTGGGGACGATAAAGAATTTTTCAAAGGTCTTAATGTTTAGGAAACTTATTATGAGAATTTATTCTTGTGTTTTAAGAAGGATAATTAGGGTTTGGAATAACAATTATTGTGAGTACACATAGCTATTGCCAACGATTTTCATCTTGCAATGTTTTTAGATTTATTTATTTAAATTCTAAAGTTTATTTGGAAGATGATTTTGTAGTATTAATCTTTATTTGTTTTATATATTGCAAAAATTATTATGGGATATGAGTGTTTGCGTCCGTGAACTGTGATTGTCCCATATATGTCAAAATCTTAGTCTATTATATGTCTTTATGCAAATATTGATGGAAAATAGAATGAACTTTTGATAACAAAGATTAAGTCTATGATATCATTATGCAAATATTGATGAAAATAGAATGAATCTTTGAATATTCCGCAGTATTGATCTTCCCTTATCCACTTCTATGTGTAGTACTGTGCGGCTCCATAAGTTCTCTTATGTGAGAATTTACGATTAAATTAATCATGGGTTCTCTTGTGGTTAATTTAATTGAGTTTTCTGGATACAAATTCATGTTTCATGTAATTTGTTAATGTCCAAAGAAATCCTTCTTTTCTTGTAAAAGTAAAGTCGCTCTTGTTGTTCTCTCGGGAATGACATTTTATGGGGGAGAGTTCTTAATTGAACTTGTGCTGAATTGCAAAATCTTTGTGGGGAGTGCGGCTGTGGAATATTGTAGGAGTTTTCTTGTATCTTTATAAACTCCTTGATGAATACACTAAGTTTCGACTATGTGAAATCATCGAAACAAAGTTGATATGTTCTCTTTTAGTCATGAAGTATCTCTATGAGAATTTCATTATGATCCCACTAGTTTTCATACCTTTGCCAATTTATATTGACAAAAAGGGGGAGAATTAATGTGTAGTTCACACTACAAATACATATAGTTTACGGATCATTATGTAAGGGGGAGTGGTTTTCATTGCGAGGTGAAGTATTGACTAAGGGAGAGTGATACATATCATCATAGTATTGTTGTCAAAGTTGTGATACAATTGGACTTTGATGCTGTGTAATAAAACTATGACACTGTATAAAAATGATTAAGAGCTACTGTTTTCTCATTGTTATAGCTAAGGATTTTTAACAATTATGATGCTGAGTTGAACACGTACAGAATCACTAGAGTACTTGGAAGTGACGAAGATTTCGAGTAATGTTGAAGAACAAAGGAAATCAAGCATTTGGATGAGAAGCTACAAAGTTTATTTATTTTGAAATCCATATGTATTGATAGTTTTGTCATTAAAATTGATAAAGGGGGAGATTGTTAGAGCACTGCTCGGTCGAACTCGCAAGCGTTGCTATCTCAAGCTTGTTTCTCAAGTTTAGTTGCCATAACTATAAGTCTTGATTTCTAGTTTACTTATAGCTAAGTCTCGGATTAGGATAGAAAGTGTAGTTGAGCATTAGACTTCACGGCGTTCATCTATTGAAGACGAAGAACTACTAAGGGGAGCTTGTGGAACTTCATCAACAAAAGTTATGTGGATACTTGAACTCATCTATCACTCAAAAGTCTATCTACTTTATCTCATATTTGAGACAAAAGTCGTATAGCTATATAGACTTCGATTATACACATTTGATATTTCGAGCTGAGTTTAACTCACTTACATATTTATTGAAATATGTGTTGGTAAGCTTTCGCTTTAACCAAGTTCATCTTATATTCTTGACGAAAGTCAAAAGATGATTATGTGAAAATTGCCTAGTAACATCTTACATGATTTGTGTGAGACAGTCATTTGATATAGACTCGGAATGTTTCGTATTGATCTATCGATCACTTGAAAATTGCTTAGAAGCTAATAGTTTGTGTGAGACAGCTATTGTCGTATTCTAAGAATGTTTCAATGATTGAAATGGGAGTTTAGAACAATTAACCATGATTGGATATAGCATAGTATGCGTACTTGTATGCTAACTGTTCAAAGTTATTCCAAGTCCGGGAACCATAGTATGCATACCCATGTGCGTGCTGGTTGGTTTGTTGAAAGTCCGGGAACTCAGTATGCATACCCGTATGCGTACTGGCGTAAGTTCAAGTCCGGAAATCAACCGAGTTTGGAGGTATGCGTACCCGTTCGCATACTGGCGAACCCAAACTAAGTCCGGCCACTTAGGTATGCGTACCCGTTCGCATACTTGAGTAGGTTATGTTCTAAAATCGATTTGTTCATGAACTAATACATTTATATAATAAGGAATGCAATCTTTTGCAAACCGTAGCTACAATGTTCATGAATTGATTCGAGTGAATCAAAATCGATTTTGCTTCAATTGTGTCTTGTATACTTCTATGAGAATATAAACAATTGAACAACTCTATAACTAGTTTCATTTGAGTCATTTGAACTAGTTGTGTTAATATGAACAAGGTTGATATGAAAGTGTTAATATGGTTAACTTCGGTTAACTATTGTTGAGCCAACAAGGTGTACACGTTTAGGTACGGTTACTTATATATAAATGAAGTCACTTTTCATTTGTGTGTAACAAGCTAAGTTCGAACTAACGGTTGAAAGATATTAGCTTGAGTCTAATCAGGTTTTCATCTAACGGTGAATATTGAATGCTTTGTTACCAAGGTAACATTGATTGCAAACCCTGATTTGAAGACTATATAAGGGAGAACTCTAGCAACTGGGAAACCTAATCCTCACACCTCCTGTGTGATACTAGTTACGACTAGAGTCGATTCACCTTTAACCTAGGTTTTCCAATGCCATTATAGGTTAACGATTTAAATACTTCATTGGGATTGTGAAGCCAGGCCCAACTATTTTCTTTTTAGTTGCGTGTTCTGATCTTGCTGTTTTGTATCGTGATTGAGTACTATCTTCTCTAAGATTTGCTCGAGATTTAATCTCCGATAGGCAAGATAAAAAGTAGTCACAAACATCTTCGTCTCATCATTTGTGATTCCACAATATCTTGTTTCGCTACCATACGATTAAGATTGTTCTGAGGTGATTCATATTACTAGGATGTTCTTCGGGAATATAAGTCCAGTATATCAATTGGTTCCTGTTCACCTTGATTTATCAAAAGACGGAACAAAACTCATAGGTATTTGTTAGAGCACTGATCGGTCGAACTCGCATGCGTTGCTATCTCAAGCATGTTTGTCAATGTTAGTGATCAAAACTATAAGTCTTGATTTCTATCCTATTTATAGATGTCTCTGACTAGGACATAGATTTTGTAGTTGAGCTTTAGACTTCACGACGTTCATCATTTTAAGACGAAGAACTACTAAGGGGAGCTTGTGGAACTTCATCAACAAAAAATATGTGGAGACTGAAACTCATCTATCACTTGGAAACTCTATTTCTACTCTATCTCTTATATTGAGACATAAGTCGTATTACGATATAGTTTTCTATTATACACATTTGAGATTTCGAGCTGAGTTTATCTCGCTTACATATTTCTCGAAATATATGTTGACAAGCTTTCGCTTCGACCAAGTTCATCTTATATTCTTGACGAATGTCAGAATATGACCATGTGAAAATTGCCGAGTAACATCTTACATGGTTTGTGTAATACAATCATTTGGTGTAGACTTGGAATGTTTCGTTATGATTATTTCAATATCTTGAAAATTGCTTTGATGCTAATAGTGAGTGAAAATGGCTATTGTCATCCTCTAAGAAAGTTTCAATGATTGAAATAAAGAGTTTAGAATCAAGTAACCATGTTTGGATATAAACATAGTGTGTTTTCACATTTGTGTGTAAGCCCAAAACCGGGAACCTGAAGTATGCATACCCGTACACGTACTGGCGGTTGTTGGATGTCTTGGAAAGTATGCGTACCCGTACGCATACTGGTGGAAGTCTCACGTCCGTGAATTTCTGCTGGAGTTTGGAAGTGTGAATTGGTATGCGCACCCATACGCGTACTGGCGTAACCAAACTCGGTCCGGCTACTTAAGTATGCGTATCCGTTTTCATACTTGAGTTGGTTACTTTCTAAAATCGGTTGTACATGAACTTAAACATTTATAAAATAAGGAATGCAATCTTTGCAAACCATGGCTATAATGTTCATGAATTGATTCGAGTGAATCAAACCGATTTTGCTTCAATTGTGTTCTTGTATACTTCTACGAGAATATAGCAATTGAACGGCTCTTTAACTAGTTTCATTTGAGTCATTTGAACTAGTTATGGTTAAGATGAATAAGGTTGATATGAGAGTAATCATATGGCTAACTTCGGTTAACTATTGTTGAGCCAACATGGTGTACATGTTTGGGTACGGTTACATAAACCTAAATGAGGGTACATTTCATTTGTGTGTAACAAGCTAAGTTCGATCTAACGGTTGAAAGATATTAGCTTGGTTGAATCAGGTTTTTCATCTAATGGTGAATATTGTATGCTTTGTTACCAAGGTAACTTGGATTGCAAACCCTGATTTGAAAAATATATAAAGGAGAACTCTAGCAACTGGGAAACCTAATCCCCACACCTTCTGTGTGTTACTAGTTGCATCAACTAGAGCCGATTCTCCTTTAACCTTAGGTTTCTATCGAGACCCTGTAGGTTAACGACTTCGAAGACTTCATTGGGATTGTGAAGAAAGACCCAACTATTTTCTTTGTAGTTGCGTGTTCTGATCTTGCCCGATTCTATCGTTTGAGTACTATCTTCTCTAAGATTTTGGCTCGAGATTTAATCTCCGATAGGCAAGATAAAAAGTAATCACAAACACTTTCATCTCATCATTTGTGATTCCACAATATCTAGTTTCGCCATCATACGATTTAGATTATTGTGAGGTGATTGGTAATATTAGACTGTTCTTCGGGAATATAAGTCCAGGTTATCAATTGGTTCATGTTCACCTTGATTTATCAAAAGAAGGAACAAAAACTCTTGGTTATTTTTGTGGGAGACAGATTTATTCATTCGATAAACTTTTTTGTGTGAGACAGATTTGTTTATCAATTCTTTGACTTTGGGTCGTAGCAACTCTTAGTTGTGGGTGAGATCAGCTAAGGGAATCAAGTGCGTAGTATCCTGCTGGATCAAAGACGTAAGGAACGCAATTGTACCTTGAATCAGTGTGAGATTGATTAGGGTTCAACTACAGTCCAGTCCAAAGTTCATTGGTAGTAAGCTAGTGTCTGTAGCGGCTTAATACAGTATGGTGTTCAAAGCTGGACTAGGTCTGTTTTTTTTTTTGCATTTACGGTTTTCTTCGTTAACAAAATTATGGTGTCTGTGTTATTTCTTTTCCGCATTATATTTTGTTATATAATTGAAATATCACAGGTTGTGCGTTGTATCGATCAATTAGGAAATCCAACCTTTGGTTGTTGATTGAAATTGATTGATCCTTGAACGTTGGTCTTTGGTACCATTCAAGTTACTTCTCTTATATTCAATCGAACTCGCAAATTTCTATTTGTTGATTGCAGATTGAATTGAGAAATAGAGATATAAACTCTTGTATATACTTTTCTCTAGATTGATTCTGACTGTCTAGTTGATTCTCTATAAAGTATATTGTAGTAAGACCTCTCAGATTGCCAAACGAATTGTTGGGTGTGGTTGTTGTACCCCCGCATTTTCAGTATTTATGTGGGAGACAGATTTATCTATTCAATAGACTTTTCTGTGTGAGACAGATTGGTTTATCAAGTTTTCGACTTTGGGTCGTAGCAACTCTTAGTTGTGGTTGAGATCAGCTAAGGGAATCAAGTGCGTAGAGTCCTGCTGGGATTCAGAGGCGTAAAGAACGCGACTTTACCTTAATCAGTGTGAGATTGGTTAGGGCTCAACTACATTCCAGTCCGAAGTTAACTTAGAGTAGGCTAGTGTCTATAGCGGCTTAATACAGTGTGGTGTTCAAATCTGGATTAGGTCCCGGGGTTTTTTTGCATTTGCGGTTTCCTCATTAACAAAATTTATGGTGTCTGTGTTATTTCTTTTCCACATTATATTTTCTATATAATTGAGATATCACAGGTTGTGCGTAGTTCAATCAATTAGATAATCCAACCTTTGGTTGTTGATATAAATTGATTGACACTTGAACATTGGTCTTTGGTACCATTGAAGTTGTTTCACATAATAATCAGGCTCGCGGATTTCTATCTGTTTGATTTGATGGTTACACTGTGAAACAGAGATACAACTCTTGGATATATTTCCATTGATTGAGTCTGACTGTCTAGTTGATTCTCTTGGAATTATATTGGAGTTTGTCTATACAGATTGTCGAAACGAAATATTGGGTGAGATTGTTAGACCCCCTCTTTTTCAAGTGCTTCCTGATTTTTCAAAGGAATTTGTTTTTGAGTGTGATGCTTCGGGTAATGGTTTAGGGGCAGTTTTGATGCAATCTGGTAAGCCAATTGCTTATTTTAGGAAACCTCTTGCTGGATTTTTTTTGAATCTATCTATTTATGATAAAGAGATGCTTGCTATTGTGTCTTCCGTTCAAAATTGGCGACCTTATTTGTTGGGTCGACATTTCAAGGTATATACGGACCATCGTAGTCTTAAGCAATTTTTGGATCAGAAATTGTCATCTATGGAGCAACAAAAATGGCTATCTAAGTTATTAGGTTACGACTATGAAATTATATTTCGTCATGGCAAGGAAAATGTTGTTGTAGATGCGATATCCCGCGTTTCAGATTCTAAATTTACTGCGCTTACTACTCCAATCTTTTCGGGTATTAATGAAATTATTTAAGAATGTCACTCTGATATATAGTGAGATGAGCAACCTCTTTGCTGAACTGATTCATAACCAATACTAAAAAAAGAATTACTCGTATGTTGGTGGTATTCTTCGTTATAAAGGTCGCATCATTGTGGTTCCTTCGTCTCCATGGTGTTAAAAGCTTTTACATAAATTTCATAATACCCTTTGTGCTGGTCACTCCGGAGTCCTTCGCACCTACAAACATATCCAACAAAAAATAATATTGGAAGGGAATGAAAAATTTGATTAAAACTTATATTTCTCATTGTGATGTATGTCAGCACAATAAATCAGAAGCACTCTCTCCTCCGGGTCGTCTTCAGCCCCTACCAATTCCTGACAATGTCTGGTTAGATATTTCTATGGATTTTATTGATGGGTTTCCTTCTTCAACGCGTCGAAATTCCATAATGGTGGTTGATCGTCTTTCTAAATATGCGCATTTTAGTGCTCTCTCCCATCCATACACTGCCTCCATGGTTTCTGATGTGTTTGTATGCGATATTTTCCATTTTCATGGAATGCCTCGTACAATTGTAAGTGATTGTGATCCTATATTTCTTAGTAACTTTTGGGAAGCTTTCTTTTTTACACAAAATACTCAGCTTTGTCGAAGTTACGCCTATCATCCTCAAACGGATGGTCAAACTGAAGTTACTGATCGCACACATGAATGTTACCTGCATTGTTTTGCTAGTGATAAACCTACCTACGGGTCTCGTTGGTTTCCATGGGATGAATGGTGGTATAACACTACATATCACTTTGCCATTAAGATGACTCCATTCGAAGCGCTATACAGTAGGCATCCACCAACCATTTCTACTTACATTCCTAATTTTGCTGCCGTTAATGCCGTTGATTTAGCTCTCCGTGAAAGAAATCACATTCTACATCCTTTCAAAAACCATCTATAGGAAGCTCAAACTCGCATGAAACTTTATACTGACACCCATCGAGCGAAAATGCATTTTGTAATAGGAGATTTGGTCTTTCTTCGCCTTCAACCATACCGGTCCACAACGGCTACTCACTCGTATTCAAACTTATCTCCACGTTTCCATGGTCCTTTTCGTGTGATATAAAAGATTGGTGATGTTGCTTATAAGTTGGACTTACCTTCCAACTGTCGCATTCATCCAGTGTTTCATGTTTCTGTTTTAAAACTCAAGTTAGGGGTTAATGTTATTGTTGCTGATACCTTACCTACAACTGTGGACAATTTAGAATGAGAGTCGGAGTCTATTTTGGAACGAGAAATGTTCAAAGACAACAACCAGGCGGTCACTCGTTGGCTAATCAAATTGAAGAATCTGATGATGCTACTTGGGAAGATGCAGATGACATGATTCTACGTTTTCCAGAATTTCAGTCTTGAGGACAATGCCTTTTTTTGAAGGAGGGTGGGATGTTGGCTTACCGACCCTATTGTCTTGCGACTTACCTAAACTATTATCTTCCTGGATTCCCTTATTCAGAATTTCCTTTTATTAGACGTTTTACTTTTTAGCTTATGTTTCCTTATTTACCTAAAACCATGAGCTATTTAAGCTTTTGTTATATAAAAAATTGATCATCAAGTTTTATATATAAATTTAAGGTGGTTGATCCCCAGTCAAAGGATTAAAATCTCAATTTATCTGTTTTTAGTTTTAGAACCCTAACAGATAGATTGATCTTGGATATTGATTTTTCAGATCATCCAAGAACTCTTCTACACAATTGGGTACACGATTCTTCTAGACATATTAATTGTGGAAGATACAAGGGAAAAAGTCTATATACATATTTATTGTTCAAGGATCTTTAATTTAGATCTACTTGCAATTATATTGAGTTTTGTCCATACAGGTTGTCGCACGTAAAAGTTGGAGGTGTACTTGTTACCCTCTCTTTTTCAACTGCAAATATCAACCTCGATATATAAATACAAATTGAAACAAAAATATAAAGTAATCTAATCGTTGGAACACAAACACAATAGTTTTGAACAAAAAAAAAAGTGTTCACACACATACATGAACAATAATCTGGGTTTGGACGCAAAACTTTAAAAAAAAATATTTACAAACAATAGTAAGTATTATTGTAGTTATAATTAAATGTAAGCGTATGTATGTTTTTTTTTCCAAACAAATAACATTTCATTTTATGCCCTCCTATGAATATTTATCCACATCTAATTTTTGTTTTATTTGAAGATTTTTTTCTTCCAACGGGTCCTTGTTATTATGTTTTTAATTAATACGTCGTGCTTTTAAAGCATGAGATACATTTTCATGATTAAACTGATATGCATACATAAAACAAATACAATAAAATATTACGAATTCATTTTCATAGTCTTTTTATGTGATTGTAGAAGTGGTGGTAAATAAGGTTCGTTACTCAGACTTGTTGAGATACGGTTTCAGACTTAATAAATTCTAATTCTAATAAATATATACAAAAGTTGACGAGATGAAGAATTTACTGAGACTCGGGATTTCACTGTTTTTCATATTCAAGTGGTTCAGAAATTAATCCTAGGCAATTATAGCTCAAGCAAAAGAAATATTAACTCTATTTATTTGCCAAAGATAGATTTCATAAAATATTAATAAGCATGGCGCATCAACAATCCCTAGAACTAAGCATGCTCCATCAAACAAAGTCACAAGTAATTAATAGAAATCTTAATTCAATTAAAATCGGTGCAAAAAGTAAATAAAGAATTAACTAAATTACCACATGGATGAAATACAACTTTATCCGTTGTCCTAGTGATGGGGTTTAGCTCTGCATGGTGAAAACACGCTCAAAAGATATTTTCATTGCTCAAAAGGTGTGTTTACAATGGTGAAAAGGAGAAAGGTAATAAAAACAGAAAACTGTAACGTTTATAAGCGTTACAAGCCAACTGTTACAATGGTATTGTACTGTAGCAAGAACGACAACTTTTTATTGTAACGGATTTTGCGATTGTCTTCTGCAGGCTTTTGTTCTTCAGCTCCTTCTTCACCAGCAGCAGTAGGAAACTTTCCTGTACTTCGTTTCTTCGGCTCTGTGACCTCTGCCTTCACTCCCAACCTCTAGACATATCTTTTTGGATTCACCCCACTCCTATTGATACACACAGAAACCCTTCAGGACAAGAAATCTCGATGAAATCTCCTATTATCTTCTCTTTTCTTTCACTAAAGGTCACGGGATTTTCTTCCCTTCTTTTCTTTACACGCGTCTGCTGAGCAGTTAAAACTCCCTACCAAACTTGTTAGATACGAATCCCAGAGATTATAACTTTCTTCAACAGTATACTTAACTTCCCGAAATAATACCAAAAGAAACCCGATATATTCTCGGCCCCTTATTTCTTTCTCCCAGATTATTTAGTCAATTTCAATCGATTTTAACAACAATACCAATCCTTTTTGGATCAAACAGTCCAGCCCAAGAGAATTCAGCGATTGAATCTCCTTAAAAATTGTTCAAATTCCTAACCCTAATTCTGCCCGTAACTGGTTTTGTCTTCCCGGCATTCTCAAATTTGAAATGTGAAGATGATCGCCCCTTATCCTGCTACTGGGGCGCCAATAGTAATTTGAGTGCCCCTTAGTAATTGGGGGTGCCCCTTATCCATTGCTGGGGTCCTTTTAGTATATTCCTTGGTGTGTGCAAATAGTATTTTTTCTGGGTGTCTTTATCAATTCCTCAGGGTGCCTTTAACACATATTCAGGTGCCTTTGGTAATTTCTTTCTGGGGGTCCAAATAACACTTTTCAAGTCAATTTTGCCGCAAAAGCCTATTTCTCCAAAAACACGTACAAAAACATAAAATAATCAAATAAGTACAAATCGAGCACTAACAATATACATAATTGAGAACAAAATAGACACATAAATGCGTCTATCATATTTCATGATTATTTTTTAAAATAATTTTTATAATAACTATCAAAAAAAAGAAAAACATTTTTGGGGAGGCTTTTTGTCGGGAGCTCTAGGCGGACGCCTAGGTGCCTAAGCCCTTGGTACGGGCCTGCAGCAGAGCACCATATTCACCAGAGAATGGACTTGGTTCTTCATGCCTAGTTATTGAATAAAGATACTTAACAGTATTTTTTCCCCATAGCTAAAATGTACAACTGCAGTTAGAGAGGTACCCTCTCATATCTATTGCTCATCTGGGTCAGTTTGGTATTTTTGCTTACTATTACCTTAATTAGGATCTTCTTTATTTCCATATGTAGCAGTCATACGAAGTGTTGCGGATCCCTCTTTATATTTTATTTACAGAGCTTCACAGGTCATGCATTTCACAAGCTCCTGCACAAAGCTTCACCTTTCGATCATAATCGGTATATGCGATGTTGTTTTATTATCACAGATAAGTGTTTTTTCAACTGTTTTTGGACAATTTTTCATAAATCGAATTGATTTTCCCCGGTCGTCAACAAATGATGCATCGTATTATAGCTCATACTCATCCATAATATTGCCATGATCCTTTTTTATATTAACATGAATGAGAAAAAAAATCATCAGAAGGAATTTTTATTTTTTGCAAAGCTCCGTATAAGACATTAAACTTTATATATAAATATATATATCCGAAGGTAGGAAAGACATCAAAGTAGAGCTTACCGAGAACAGTAGTGGTTTCCTCTATTTTTGCGACTACTTCATTTTCCTTGCTAAGTTTCTCTTTAGTGTCAGCCTTATTTAAATATTAATTACTTCCGCTAGACTTTTATTAAAATTTGTTGTTAATGTCTCTAGCAGTTGTTGTGGGTTACACTCGTCTGATTCAAAAGTTTTTGTTGTCTACGTTCGATAAGAAGAACTCGAAATTTATTCTTTGCTATATTAAATCTACAAAAATCATATCACATATCATAAGATATAATGTTATATGCTTATGAGAAAATAAGATAGGTCAGGGTTTAATCTTCGAGGTTCTCGCATACCTCTTTGTTGATGAATTTCTTCTAAATATCTCAGTATTCCATCTTCGAGGGTAATTAGTGAAATGTGATACTCAACTACTATGCTCTAATACTAACAATTACAACAAGCTTTAGATAACAAAACTTGTGAGTTATACCGAGAGATGCTCTAACACAATCCCATGTCACTCAATTCATACTTCATCATCATTTCCATCTTAAATTGTTAAATATGATGAACACCATTAATTAACTGTAAAAATCAGGTTTTAAAGTGGAACAATGAGAATGGCGATTTTTTTAATCTTTGAAGTACCCATCAATCTCAATATTCCAAGTTCTCGGTGCTTAGTTACTTTAGGTCATACAATACATTCTTCAACTTGTATATGCTCACTTCTTCTCTTTCAGTCACAAACCCTTGTGGTTGTTCAACATAAACCTCTTATTGAGGTTCCCCATTTAAAAATATTGATTTTACATCAAGTTGATATAGTAACTAACCTCTTTGGGTAGTCATGGCAATGACGACTCTAATAGTGTCAAGACGAGCAACCGGTCCAAATGTTTCATCAAAGTCCATGTCACGATGTTGTGAATAACCCTTTGCCACCAACCTAGGTTTTCTTCTTTCAATGGATTCATCTGCAATGTATTTAACCTTATATATTTACTTCGCACTAATAATAGATCTCTTTGTTACTTGGCCTGGCAACTAGCTCCCATGTCTCGTTCTTCTCGATGAAATCAATTTCTTTTTCTATATATTTCTTCCAAGCTTGTTCTTTTGATGCCTCTTTAAAAATTTCAGGTTTCACCTGAAAAAGTTACATGTTTCATACACTTTACTCAATTTTTACAATTTCTTTGGTATTGACAGTGGTGATGTTGATGTGGCCTTAAGGAATCACTTGGAGATGTCCTAAATCTTGCACTTGGAGGCGTTTGAAAAACTCTTCACCAATTTCAATTTCCTTTGTTGCTGAATATTTTTGTTTTTCATCAATAATAATGTTCTTCTTTTCATTTTTTCCTTATAAAAAGGAAAGAGTACCTAGTACACCACCAAATTTTTTGTTCGTGAATCTATATAAACAATCCTTGTAAAATTTATATGTTATGTTATAAAATCGTATACAAGATTTGTAACAAGGTAAACCTATGTACCCGAACTGTACTAGAACTGAATTCCAACAGGAACAAGACTTTGTAATTTATATTTGAACACAAGAATTCAACAAGAACGAGTCTTGTAGGTTATTTATAGTGGAGCTAATACTATCCAGGTTTAACAATGTACAACATGTGTTATTTTAATTATAAAGATTAAAAATAAAATAAAAAAAAGAATTAACACAAACACCAGGAATTTTGTTAACAAGGAAACTACAATCTTGCAGAAAAATCCCGGAACCTAGTCTAGATTGAACACACACTAATTTAAGATGTTACACGCCTTAAGATATTATCAAGATAAAGAAAACATACCACATTTTTTAAATGATTCCACTAAATTTTACAACAAATTATCTTCACCGGGGAGGGATTTTTATATCTTTAATTCTCTCATAATATTCCACACTCGCACTCCCCACAAAGATATAACAATTAGGCACAAGTTCTAAATTGAACTCTCCCTCATTTGATGTCATTCTCAAATAGAACAACACAGAAGCATACTTTCTCTAAAAGAGAATGATTTTTATTAGGTTTTAGCTAAACTTTAATTCAAGCTAAAATCATTCATCAAAAGTTTCTTAAAAGATCAACAATATTCATCATGACGATCAAGTATTGCTATCATCTTTACTAAGATATAAACTTGCAGTAATAAGATTTGATTTACTCTTAGAAGGAAGAATTAGACTTTTCCACAATGAATCACGCCAAGAATGATTATCCATAAGTGAGTGAACCTAAAGTAGGTTAATGACTTTTATGGCGCGTATCTATTTAATCAATGGGAATTAATCTTAAATTATAGTATTTAATGGAATAATAATTTGGATAAACTAATGGTACCATTAGATAGATCTCAAAAAGTTGCGCGGAATGGATTACTTGAACGCGTCAATCATACATTGGACGAGAAAGATATTACATTCAAAAGTCGGATTGACTTGACCTTGACCGTTGGCGTTGACGTTGACTTTACCCTAAACCATCTTATATTTTATTGTTCAAAGATATTCTTTGATACTCAAGGTGAGATCCCAAAACCGAAATATTTGAGAATATTTTAATTTGGGTTTTCGAATTTATATGAATTTATATTAGTAAAGTATACTTGTATGCTAACTAATATTGAGTTGTCATCCATGAGGGATTTCGGTTTATTAGTTGGAACATATATCTTTTGATATTTTCGATTATGGAAATTCTTTGGTGTCCAATCTACCTTGGTCTAAAAATATCAACGCTTTTTTCTTCTTACAAACTTATCCTGACATAGGCACTTTATTTTGTAGTCATTATGGTAGTTGACTAATAGTATTACTTATAATACTATCTTGGAGATGAGAGTAACCTAATTAGCGAAATCTCTTACGTCAGCTAGTTTAAAGACTTCTGCGGGATCAAGAAGCGTCTAGATAATACCGTCGGTGTGGGAAACTATAATCATATTGTTATTTTAGTTTTCGATTATTGATTTGATTGACTAACTAAGGTTGAACCTTGATTGCACCTAGTTTGATTATTCTTGAGATCCTTCTCTTCTAACATAAGTTCACTCAAACTAGATCAAGGAGATCTGTCTTTAGATCTGATGATAGACTTGTGATCATCCATTAACAGACTCCGTTATATGAGTGATCGATCACAAGGGAATCAATTTTTTGTGTGCAGGTACTTGGAAAACATTGAAGATTTTAAGACAAGAAGATTTCTTATTGGTTTCTGATCTTTGTGATTTACTTTGTGCACACACTTGATCAGATGAGATCCGACTTAGCTTTGTTTATCTTTTGATAGACATCTTATTGCTAGTCTTATAGATTGAAAATCTATCATTTGGTGGTTTTCTTCAGGATCCGAATCTAATAAATTGTAAACCTAGATATGATTATCTTGATAATCTAGATCTTGGTTGATCTAAACCGAACAAAGGAGTTTACCAGATTAAACGAAATAACCTTTGTTAACTCAACATAAAATCTCTGATTTACTTCTTAAGGTTAATAGAGCGCTTAACGAATACATATTATAGTCCTTTACTATTTTTGAAGACGATCCAAAGGAGTTGATTGCAAGAAGTTTTCATGAAAGGTGAAACAACTTAAGACAGTGCAATGTATCTTAGTATTCACGTGCATTGGCCAGATTGGTTGTAGGCACATGAAGGAACTAGGTAACTTGGAGTTAGTTTACTTGGTCTTAACTATATAAAGTTGGTAGTAGTCTTTTGTATAATGACTTAATTCTAAGAGTATTCAAAGCTGGACTAGGTCACGGTTTTTTTTTTTGCATTTGCGGTTTCCTCGTATAAAAAAATATTGTTGTGTGCTTTTACTTTACTTCCCGCATTATAATTATAATTTTAGTTATAATAAAGTAACTGCAGTTGTACATTATTCAAAACACTTGGTTTTGACCCCTAAAGTTAGGTTCGGTTTCGATACCTATTATATATACCAAGTGTACACCTTGTGGTTGTTATCTTCTTAGCAGTCCATGTCTATATTAGATCACGCTAGGTGTGTGTTACACAGGTTGATATCGAAAATATCGTGGTGTACTTTGTACCCGCGTCACTTCACCTTCAGTTGTGCTCCTTACGTCTCATAGATCTCACAAGACCCCACACGCTTGATTTTCCTAGCTGAGCTCCTTTACAGGCCTATGAGTCGTTTTAGCAGAAGTGAATACTTTAACTAATCTTCCTCTAATAGATAGACTAGTGATTTTCTTAAGATATATTCCAATCAAGATAATGAATTCTGTTTGCTTATGATGAATCTTCAATAGAAAATAAGATATCAAGAAAAACTCAACAATTAGGATAGATTATTCTATTCAGAAGGTTGTAGAGATGCCTAATCGATTATATCGCACAAGAACAATCTAAAACTAGTTTAGATATAAATGAGTTACGAAGTCTCAGACGAATAATACTTTATAATTTCTATCAATCTTATTCCTCAATTGACAGTTCTCTAATGACCGTATAACAGAAGAGATATACATTACAATAGAAAAAAACTATGATGATCAAGATAAGATTCCTGATATCAAGGACTACCAGGTAAAAGATAGCCTGATTGGGCTTCACAAATCCCTTAGTGACGACTTCAAAAAGTCCTAACCTAGTACAGTTTCATAAGGAACCTAGGTTTTTAGAGGAAAGACTCTAGCCGCAACTAGGAGACAATGTGTCATGAATAAGATTCTAGGTTGCAGAAAGTGCTCTATTTATAATGAAGAATAAGGATAGGCTCCCTACAATCAAAGAAAGTTGGTAAACTAGTTTCCATGTTTACGAATTACTTTGAACCCTAGGAAAACTTCTCAATGTAGATTGATTCCAAAGAATATAAATCACGTAACCATGTGATAAGTTTACCTTGAGTTACAAAGAAAGATGTGCACAAACAAGTTGTCATTCTAGTATCATGCACAAAGTTAACCCATAGTAATATTTCCCATTAGGCTTGTAAACTGTCAAGGAATGTTGGAATTTAGGATCACCCTAAAACTTGCTAGTTCGCGAACTCATAAATCAGTTCGTGTACATTATGTGTTTAAAAATGTCCACGGACGTATTCAAAAGTGCCAAATTTACGAACTCATAAATCAGTTCTCGATCGTGTACAAGAGCAATTTTGAAAAAAATTCAGCAACATACCCAGATACATGGTTTGCGAACTCATAAATCAGTTCGTGAAGTTAAGAGTATATTTGCAAAGTTAACAGTAACACCTTGAAATTGCATAACTGATCATGAACGCATAAATTGGTTCGTGATCTCTTGTGCACTTTAGAGTTCAGGAACACCACGTTTTTGCATAGGGTTTAAAAAACTAACCGTTTCTGGTTGTTGAGAGATAGCCGTTGTCGTTGGAACCCGGGCTCATCGTATAAGAAACTAAGACGCTCGGTTCAATCTTCTCCGAGATTTTTTTTGGGAAATTTCTTGTTTGGTCCAAGGCCCATATAATTATTTCTACTAGGGTCCATCTATATTATAAGTTAACCCGGAGGTCCATAATACTTTTAAAACAAGGAAAAGACGTAATAAGCCCTCGCACCACACGTGTGTAGAATACACTGTCTACTTTTTCCACTCGTTACAGACATAGATTAGGGCTTCTAAAAAATTGAAAAGAGAAACCAATCTTCATAATCACCAACCATATCTGAAAATCAAACAACTCCATCATCACCACTCTAAAAATCAAATAAGAAAATCATCTTACCCAATCCACATCAAATCAATCTCAGTCAGTACTCAAAATCAGAGAAGAAAAATCATCTGATTCATTTCAATCTAATAAGAAAATAATTCCAATCAACTAAAAATAATTTCAATTTATAATAATAAACTTCATCACCACCTAATGAAGCTTCAAAAAAATGAATAAAATGGTCGAAACAGGAAGAAAAAAACGCAAGAATCTCACAAAAACAAGCAGTAGAAGAACAAAATGTCAAAGAATCACCAGCAGAAGAATATATACGCTATACAAATGTTGTTTGTTTTATTTTCTTATACATGCAATTGAAGTTCCTTTTATGGTCCTAGAGTGCAGATTTCCTATACTGTGCTTATTCGTTTGATTTTCCATACATACAAAGGAATAGTACAGAGAGATTTATACTAGTTAATTTTTCATAGGATTAATTATTGTTCATGGTTTGTTTCGGCTATGGAAATGTTGTTTGTTTGATTTTTGATACATGCAAATGAAGTTCGTTATATGACCCGAAAGTGCAAATAGCATATACTGTGGTTATTGTATACAGTTTTAGCGATTCTTTACGTATTCATCAGATGCAATTCATAAAAGAAATATTGGTGAGAGTGCAGAATGCATATACCGTTTTAATTTTTATATTTATATGATATTTTAAAGTACAAATTGCCTATACTGTGATTATTTATTTGATTTTTTATACATGTGCTGGAATAGTATAAAGATATTTATGCCAGTTGTTTTTTTCACAGGGTTACTTATGCCTCATGGTTTGTGATAGACGCATTTATGTGTCTATTTTCATCTCTTTTATGTATAGTGTTAGTACCCATTTTTGCACTAATTTTGGTATTTTATCCCTTGTAGGTGTATTTTGGAAAAATAGGCTTTTGCGGAAAAATTGGCTCGAAAAGTTGTTAAAGGCTCCTGGGAGGACATTTGCTATTCAGACTCTCATTTTGGATAAGGGGTAACCCATTTCCAAGCAGCTGCTAAGTACAGACCGGGACTGGATAGGGGGAGATCACATTTCTTCACGTTTTCAAAAACAGAAATTTGGCGGGAAAATTTTCAGAAAACAGACGATTTTGTGGATGGATTGTTGATCGATTTTTAGGGAGATTAAAGGGCTGAATTTGATTGGGTTTGTTCCTATGGACCTAACAGGCAAGGTAAGGGTGTTGGAATGAGTCCAAAGTGGCTAGAACTCGAATTGGAAGCGAAAAAAGGTTAAAAACATCACGGTTTATTTTTGGCAAGTTTCTTGGTTTATTTTTGGAAACTTACGTGAAGAAGAGGAAGGACACTCTTCTTAGAGATTTGTTTCTATCACGGGAGGAGTTTGGACGGCTGAGAACACGTGAAACAGAAGAAAAAAAAGAAATAACGTAAGGTGCTGTGGAGGAAAAAACCAAAGTTATTCTCGAATTTTCTTTGATCTACTATGTATAAAAGGGTTGGTTCGAGTCCTAGGAAGGTAACCAAGACCTTAGGGGAAAGTTTAGAGCCTTAGAGAAGCCAGAAAAATCATTAGAAGAAGATCGGGTTCTGCTGCTGCTGCTGTTGCCGGAGAAGACGAAGAACACAGAACAGCGGAAAAAGAAAGTTGCAGAGGCAGACTTATTTTCAGTGACAACGAGTTACGGTCGCATCATCCTGCAGTCACCGAAGCTCTTCAGCAACGATTTCGTCCACTGTATTAGACTTTCAGCGACTACAGTATACCCTTTTCTCTCTTGTAATCAACTTTTGAACACCAAAGATGTAATTTGAGAACACGATTAATATGAGGAGCTAAACCCCTTAGCCGAGGCGACGGAGGAAGCCATTGTTCCATGAAAAGTGGTATAGTTCTATTTTAATTATTTATTGCAATTATTTTACATGATTTTTTGCATAGAACTTAAAAGAAAAATTGGTTTTTATTGAGTAGTTGTGAAGTGTTTTGATTGGACATGCTTGGTTTTAATACTTTTGATGTTTCATGCTTCGTGCTTACAATTATTACTTCAAGAACCAAATTAGAGGCAAATATTAGAGTCAACTTAAAGAAAAATATTGCATGAATATTGATTAGAATTTATCAAATAATTGGTCAATGGTGGAATCCAAAGTCTCGGTGTCTTTTTTATAATTTGATACAATTTTATTTTAGTTAATTTGAGTCTAAAAGAATCCTTCACAAGTTCGAGCATCGAACCTTTTCACCACTATTTTTACTACAATTAAAACTCACATCAGTTTGTTTCGGCTATAAAAATGTTGTTTGTTTGAGTTTTGATACATGCAATGGAAGTTTCTTTTATGATCCTAGAATGCAGATATCATATACTGTTTTGATTTTTTACACTTATGTGATACTTTTGCAGTATAGATTGGCTATACTATAGTTAAAACGTTTATGATTATGTCATTATCAGTGTATATACCATATAGTGAACATCTAGTTTAGATTGGTGTTATACGTTTATGTCTTATTTTGATAGTTAAAATAGTTTTGAATTTTGTACCTATGTGATTTTCAGAAGTGCAGACTGGCTATATTATAGTGATTTTACATACATAGTAGAGATGCAAAACGGTTTTGAGTATTATACCTATGTGATTTTTCAGAAGTGCGGATTGGCTACACTGTACAATAATTCTGCATGGTAAAGATGCAGACAGTTTTGAGTTATATACATATGTGATTTAAAAGAAGTACAACTTTACTATACTGTAGTGATAAGATAAACTTATTCTTCCACAATCATGTATAAAAATTACAAATTAGTTTCTATTATGGTTTTGTATACATTTTTATGCAATGGTTTTGAGGTTTACACTTATGTGATTCTTTAGAAATGCAGATTGTATGTACTGAAGTTGTTCTACGTAATAGTGATGCAATCAATGGTTTTGAGTCTTACACTTATATGATTTTTTACAAGTGCAGATTGGATATACTATGGTGATTCCACATAGATACAATGTTAAATTTATGTTACGGTCCTAAAGTGCAGATACCCCATACTGATATTTTGCCAATGTTCAATTCAGTAAAAATGACATGTTTGTGATTGTATCCTTATCAGTACCATTACATATACTAGGTTTTATGTTTATGATCTAGAGAGTATGATTATTCTACATATTTTGGAAGTGCAGATTTCTTATACTATGTGTAATTCTACAAATTAGGTTACTATACTCAATACATAGTTTGTTTTTGTGTCATATATGTGTTTATTGTAAATATTTGGAGTGCAGATTAGTTATACGGTCCTCGACATTACAAGTATCATATTCCTTACTGTCAACCAACAACAACAATTTAAAGTGGACCAAACCCTCTGCTGCTCCAACAGATTCTCCCACTTCTAATGTTATAGACCAGGCTCCGCATCAGCAGAAGTCGTTACGCTAATGGTGTCTCGAAAGACGGTGTGATGTACTACTTAAAGTAATAAAAATTGACATGTATGGGTGAAATTTATCATGGTGTATGAATGTTTTAGAGGAATAACGACTAATTTGTGTTTATGAGATGATTATATCATGTGTTCAAGTAAAAGTAAGTTGCATTGTGGTATTTTGAGTTATTGCATTGATGAATTTTTTCAAGGTAATTTGTTTTTGTTCATGTATATATTTCATTAGATTCATTTGTAGAATTGGCAACGTTTTTCCCTCCAAATAGATAATCTAAAAATCGAGTATAGTTGTGCTATACTACACAGCTTGTACATTGAGTATAATTCTACATCACTGTTTAAAAGTATAGTTTCGATGCACTATTTAGAAATAGAGTAAATATAATAATTTCTACTGTAATAAGTTGTTATTCAAACATTTAATATCTGCACTCAGAGTATGAGTATATATTTCCTACACTTAAAGACACCATGATGAAAAAACTAAAAAAAGAACATAAGTAAAAAAAATGAAAAGAATTTGTAAACTCCAAATGAAGATATACTGCACAAAGGTGAAAAACAACATCATGACTATGAACGGATGGCATTGCAGCTTACTTTGTATGGTGTCTTTTACAACCATAGTTGGAACACGTAACCGACTTCCTAGTCATCTCATATGTGCTTTTGATACGGTTCCCATTTGATCTTCCTGGTTAAGGCCTCCCACTAGGTGGAAAAATGGTGCCCTTTTCTGAAATAGCAGTAGTAGCATGCGAGCATAAAAAACTGTACGCACTTCATCTTTGGCAGGCGCAAGTCCCTTTCTCCAAATCAACATTGTGAGACCTGCATAACTCAAAAAGACACATACTCGCACAGATAGAGTGTGATACCAACACATACTCGTGTTGGTATCAGAGCCATTTCATAGGGAGAGATAGAGTGTTAAATATTAGTCGCAGTGAGCTCGTAAAACCGATTAAGAGGAAGTTTCCGTGTGAAGGTGGAGCATTGATTCCTGTTGACCGTTTAGACTTTATAATCCCTAATTATGGCTAGTTATGTCAGATCGTTTTCCAGGAAAAACAATTTAAAAAATAAGATAACTTTGAACTCATAGGAAATAATAATGCATCATATTGAGAAAAAATTACAAAACTGGAACATCCCTAAAGTCCCTGTTAATGAGGTCTATAAAAAAGGATCTTTTCATTTTAAAACAGATTATGCAATCAAAACAGTAGAAAAACACAATATCAATAATAGACTCAAATGATAATTTTGAGCTTTTCTCTTCTAGAATGATTGACGATCATAAACAAAAGAAATTTAATTATCTTCATATTGGATTAATCCAGATAGCAGTTAAACCCTTAACAAGGACAGGATTAAATAATTCTGTACTTTTATGTGTTAGGGATTGTAGGCATAATAAGTTTACTGATTCGTTGTTAGGAATAATTGAATCTACATTATGTGAGGGTCCGATTTACTTCAATTGTTTCCCGAACTTTTCAGTATACCTTAATGATCCAGGCCTCCTAAAAACTCTAACATTGAATGTTAGAACTCAGGGGTTTGATATGGTTACGGGATCTCAAAACTTAGCCGTCGTTTATAGAATATATTATAAGGTTATGAATACCTTATGTCCAAATGCCCAAATTTATGATACTAAGGGGCAAACCACCCTTTTTCATACCAATATAGGTAAAGCTCATACGGTTATACCCAAAACAATTAAATGGGATCAGGTTACCCTCCCAGAGAAATGGACCTTACAGGTAGAGGTACCCTTAAAACCATGCCAAAACCAAAATCTCCAACAAATCATTGAATACGAAGATGGAGATGTAGAGATACAATTTACATCCTGTAGAAAAACAAGGATTAAGGTTATGGATAAAGAAGGGAGTACCCCAAGACCCTCTGTATCCTCATCTTCTTACATAGATCCAATAAACAATTTTATAAATGATTCTCAAGATATAACAATAGAAGGAGTCAAACAGACTCCACATCAGGTTAATAAACCTTATTATAGGGTTGATACACCAAAATCAAGCGATAGAAATATCCCTGAACAACCCGAGCCAACCTTTTCAGATCTAAATTTTGAAGTAAATGTAATACAATAACCTACAGATAGTATAGATGAACTTCGAAAAGAATATCATAGCTCAAAAAATAAGAATAAAAGAGCATGGTTCAGTTCAAAATTCTCTCCTTATCAAAAGACAAAATTATATAAGACCTATGCTTTCTACCTAAGTCATAGTCAGAATAAAAAACCATTTTTTGATTGGTTAGATGATTTAATCAATAACCATGGTTTAAAAACCCATAAGGAATCTCTTAATACGTTAGAAACTCCATTTCATACATATGAGACAAAAGAAGGAAAACCCGTCCAGAGTATTCATCCTCCGGAGACAGTCCTAACCTATAAAGGAGCCATAGCATCTCTATATAAGACAGAGTCCAGATAAACCAATCTGACAGCAACTCAGACAGATATTGGCCAATTAATACACTTAGGTAATTATACCAATTTATGTTTACAATCTTTAGGAAGACAGACAACTAGAATTGAGACAATACTAGCTACTAATAAACAGGTAGCATCTACTAGTGGTACAAAGCCAATAGAAGATAAGACAGCTCCAGAACCTCCGAAGGGGCTTTTGTTCAAGCCAGCCCCGATTATCAATAGAGATGTCTTTAGATTATCCAATCCTGATAGTAGTTTTGTAGATGCTTTAGTCGAAAAGCTAGAATCTCTAAGTCTATCTACTCCTAAAGCACCTAATAACTCTAAAGAAACATCTCAGGCTATCAATGTTTTATCCAAACAAGAGCAATACAATAATATTGATGTTGATAAACTGGAAGAGGTATTTCAAACATCAGAACCTAGTACTCTCAATAAAATATCTTTCGGTAAAAAATATGCAGCTACATTTCCTACCACCAGAAATTATTACCCAAGACCTACACCAGTAGATTTACAATTAGAAGAAGACTATAACTGGAACCAGGTCTCTTTTGATGGAAGATCTATAGTGGAATGGAATATAGATGGAATGACAAAATACCATATTTTAAATACAATTAGACAAATGACCATGTATAGTTCTGCGTCTAGGATCAATTTCCAAAATCCCGATGACCAGATCTTTAAAGCCATAGTCACTGGATTTACTGGTCAACTTAAAGGATGGTGGGATTTTCACTTATCTGATCAGGCAAAATGGAGCATAGAACATGCTGTTAGGCAAGTGAAACTAGAAAATGGTTTCGTACAAAATCAAGTTGATGCGGTAAATACATTACTATATACAATTGCTTTACATTTTGTAGGCACAAACTCTCAACAGATGGAGAGGTCAAGAGAATTACTCATTAATTTGAAATGCCCTACACTCTCCCATTATAGATGGTATAGAGATGTTTTCTTCTCCAAACTATTCAGCAGAGAAGACTGTTCTTCAAACTCTGAATTTTGGAAAGAAAAAATTGTTTCAGGATTGCCTCCCTTATTTGCTGAGAGAGTTAGAAGCAGGCTTAAATCTAAGAATACCCAAGGTAGAATAGATTATAATGAATATACCTTTGGGCAATTATCTTCTGAAATTATGTCAGAAGGTTTAGCTTTATGTGCCGATATAAAACTTCATAGGCATTTACAAAAGAATAAAATAACTAAAAAAGAGGAATTAGGAGATTTCTGTGAACAATTCGGTTATAATTCTCTTCCACCAACCATTAGATCCAAAAGGAAAAATATTCCGCAATATCAAGGAAAAAGAATGGCTAGGTACAATAGATACCCAAGGAAATGGAAAAAGCCAGATGTTCCTAGGAATAAGAAGAAGTCACAACAATATAATAATAAAAAAGAACCTCCAGTTTGTTACAAATGTGGAAAAATTGGACATTACCAAAATAAATGTAGAACAAAACAAAAGATAAATGAGCTAAATATAGATGAAGGGCTCAAGCGGCAACTAAGCCAAATCCTCTTAATGGAATCTGATAATTCAGATGAAACTGAGGAGGAATCTTCTGGAGAAGATTCTGATGAATCTTCAGACCCTATTTCTGGGTTAGAGGATAATGATTGTAATGATAATTGTTCCTATAAGAGTTGTATGCATAAAGAAATGACAGGCTTAGGAATTAATGTCCTTACCAATGAAGAAAATCTCATTTTAGAATTAATTGATAAAATAAGTGATCCTAATGAAAAACGTGTAGCCTTAGAACGATACATTGAGATGGCCAAACATGCTCCCAAACCAAATAAAATTGAGAAGAATCTACAACCTTATAGTTTCAAAGAAATTATATCAAGGGTAGAAAATAGAAACTCTAAGAAAGAACCCTCAATTAGTGAGCTTCAGGCTGAGGTTAATCAGGTTAAGGTTGAATTGCGAGAGCTCAAACATAGGATCCAGATATTAGAACTTCATGAACCGGTAGAAGAAGGATATGACTCACAGGAAGAAAATTCCTTTGATGATATCCTACAGAACTATCAGGAAAAAGTTTCTACACAAAAAGATGTAGAAAAACCAGAATCCTCTACCAAAAATCAAGAAATAAAGGAGTTGCAATTTATTAATATAATTGATAAAGTGGTAACTCAGAAATGGTATACTTTAGTCACATTAATTATAGGAAAAGAGTATACCTTTCAAACCATGGCACTTATAGATTCAGGTGCAGATCTAAACTGCCTAAATGAGGGAATAATACCAACAAAATATTTTAGTAAAACTACCCAAATTCTTAACACTGCAGATGGAAACAAACTTATAATTAATTATAAGTTATCAGATGCTGCAATTTGCAATAATGGGATCTGTCTGCAAACACCATTTATTATGGTGAAAAATCTATCTCAAACATGCATCTTAGGAACCCCATTTCTAAATATGTTATACCCATTACAAATTAGTAGTACAGGAATTGAAGCTTTGGTCCAAGGTCATAAAATTACTTTTGAATTTGCTTCCGAACCAAAGCAAAAATTTATTAATCATATTCAGGATAAGATTAAACGAAAAGAGAAATTTTTATTCTTTTTAAAAAAAGAAATCCAGTATAAAAGGATTGAAGAAAAACTAAAATGTCCTAAAATCCAAAAACAAATAGAAGAGGTCAATAATACATTAATAAAGGAAGTTTGTGCTGATATCCCTAATGCATTTTGGGAAAGGAAGCAACATATAGTAGAGTTGCCTTATGAACCGGATTTTTCAGAAAAAATGATTCCGACTAAGGCTAAACCAATTCAGATGAATAACAGACTACTTGAAATATGCAAGACTGAGATTCAGGATTTATTAGATAAAGGTCTAATTAGGAAAAGCTATTCTCCATGGAGTTGTCCGGCCTTTTATGTTGAGAAGGCAGCAGAATTAGAAAGAGGGGCTCCAAGGTTAGTAATAAATTACAAACCACTGAATAAAGCCTTAAGATGGATTAGGTACCCTATTCCTAACAAAAAAGACCTCCTAGATAGATTATATAATGCTGTAATCTTCTCAAAATTTGATCTAAAGTCTGGATATTGGCAAATCCTAATTGCTGAAAAAGATAAATATAAAATAGCATTTACAGTTCCATTCGGGCATTATGAATGGAATGTTATGCCTTTCGGGTTAAAAAATGCTCCATCAGAATTTCAGCATATCATGAATAACATATTTAATCCGTATTCAACTTTTACAATTGTTTACATAGATGATGTATTAATATACTATGAATCTATTGAGCAGCATTTTAATCACATATTAACTTTCCTCAAAATAGTGAAGCAAGCTGGTCTAGTCGTATCTGCAAAAAAGATGAAGATATTCTAAACCCAAGTTAGATTTCTTGGGCATAATATTAATAAAGGTACTATTATACCTATAGACAGGGCTATAGCCTTTGCTGATAAGTTCCCAGATGAAATCAAGGATAAAAAACAATTACAAAGGTTTCTTGGGAGTCTGAATTATATAGCAGATTTCTATAAGGATATAGCAAAAGATAGTAAACCCTTATATGCTAGATTAAGGAAAAATCCTGTAAATTGGGCTAGTGAACATACTATCGCTGTTAGAAAAATAAAAGCTAAGGCTAAAGAATTACCATGTTTAAATATAGCTAATCCTATGGCCTATAAAATAGTAGAAACAGATGCCTCTGATATCGGTTATGGGGGAATTCTTAAACAATCAGTTAATGGTAAGGAGCAATTAGTGAGATATACTTCTGGTGTGTGGAAATCAGCACAACAGAATTATTCGACAATAAAAAAAGAAATTTTGGCCATAATTCATTGTGTTACTAAATTTGAAGGTGATTTGTTAAATTAGGCTTTCCTTATCAGAGTAGACTGCCAAGCAGCCAAGGAAGTGTTAGTTAAGGATGTTACAAATTTAGCATCTCGTCAGATCTTTGCTAGATGGCAAGCTATTCTTTCAGCTTTTGACTTTAAGATTGAATATATCAAAGGAGATACTAACTCTTTGCCAGACTTTTTAACTCGTGAATTTTTGCAGGGAAAGAATGGAATCTCAATTGATTAAGGGTAAATCCCCAACTATTTCCCGCTCTATTAAAAAGAATGATCCTTTCAGCAAGAAGAATGATCCCTTTTTAATTAAAGCCAGCCTCATTAAAGGTAATTCTTCCTCCCATCAAGAGGAGCGTTCTCCGTATTTAATGACCATGTCATTACCTCTTCTAGCCATTGAAACTGAACATATTCAAAGAAACCCGGCTGAAATTGCCTCAAGGTATTTAAAAAATCATATTTTACCACATTATGGTAAGACTAGAGATTTTTATGAAGCGATTCTCCTGGAAACAGGGTCTGTCCTTATACAACATAATGCCGTGGATAATAATAATATCCCTGGCTTCTCCAAATTGGAGATTTTAAAGGTCCTCTCTTACAGAGATTGGGGAATGAATCCCCATGATTCAAAAAGTTTTATAAACTACCCCCATTTGAAACCAAAGTTCTATAATTATACTGATTATATCAAAGCCTGGACACATATTTTATGTGTTCAAAATCATAAATTTTCTCACTCCTGGTATATTGGATTTAAGCTCAAGGTAATTCAAGACCTTCCCAATTGGTTTCGAACGTGGTTAGGTCTATGGGGGCCTACTAAAGATATATTACCATGCTTTATTTCACAAGCCCTAGAAAAATTTATAAAGGCTAATAGCCATTCGTATGATAAAAGGCGATTAATGTCTTGGTTCTTTATATTATATGAAATCCCATGGATTTTGCGGTGGAATTATTCAATTGCCAGAGATGATGACCCTGAATGGGAATATATTCCATATTTGGATAGACAATTGTTCATAAAATGGTGGGATAGGTATAATGCTTCCCATCTTCAGCCATCTAATTTTGTGGTTCAATTTGTGGCACCTCAATTATTGGTGTCAGCCTCTTCTTCAGTCTCACCTAAGGACTTTTCTACACATATTCTGGCATTAAAACAGCAACATGGAAATCTATCTAAGGAAGACTTCAGGAAACAAATTTTAAAAATCTTGGACAGTGAAGAGATCAGCTCTCAACCTTCTTCTAGTTCTATGGATGAAGATGTGGTCAAGTCAGAAGATGGTTCAGAAGACTTAAATGCTAATGAAGACGATTGCTATGGATTAATTTCCTAAAAGGTTTTTTCAAGATAAAGCTCTGTTCGACTCCACTATTTTCCAAGGACACGTATTCGCTTTTCTAGAAGGGAATCTTTGGGCATCGTTTTTTAGGTCTTTGTCTGCCACTTTGTTCGGACACGTATTTGCTTTTTCATAAAGCAAAAAGTTTGGGTTATCCTTAACAGTATAATGAAATGGAAACATTACTGAAGTGATATTTAACAGTATAATGTATATGCATTAATTGTAGGATCATAAGAAAAAAAATGAATAATAACAAGGCAACTTATTCGCATAACTGAACTACTACTAAAGAGTATAGTGTATATGCACCGATAGTGTTAGTGCATCTGCATTGTACCATTATAGACACAATCTCCATAACGCATCGCCTAGACAAAAACCATAAAATTACATTGTTAGTGTATCTGCATTGCATCATTATAAATAAAAAATAAACAACGATAAGATGTCAATTGATTTGCATAAATCAACTTCTATTGAAGAGTATAGTGCATATCCACTATCAGATTATATACAAAACAGGATAAAAAAAACTTTACTGAGTTGGTATTGAACAACTAAATTCATGATGGAATAAGTATAAATAACATGCACTATCAATCGACAAGCTACGATAACCAAATCAACAATGACATCGAGCTTTACTGGTTGAATCGATAACCAGACTAGTTTTAATTTTTTTTTTTAAGAAACTGTCAATGTCGAGGAGGCGTTTCTCCATCGAATCTTATAGACTAATGCATATGCTAAAGGATAAAAATGAAGAAACATTATTGAACTTATATTTGAAGAGTATAGTGTAAATGCACTGTATAATCATAAACAAGAAATGAACAACGACAAGGATATTTATTCGTAGAACTGAACTTCCATCAAATAGTATAATGTGTTATGTCTTGTATTCGGTTAATGTGCAAACAATATCATCTTGGAGTAATTTCGGCATACACTTCGCTAGGAATATTTGTTCACAATGCAATAGCACGTTAAAATGAGTACACACTTTTACGCTTCAAAAAATTAGAACACAAAAAATGCACTCTAGGAAACTGACTAAAGTACATAAAAACTATACTCTCAAAAAATTCAAAGATATATTACATCACATTAGACAAACATAAAGATCTTCACCTGCTAAAACAACATTAAGCATATTCGTTTGAAACCATGACATCTCGTAAGCTGTTTACAATTAATATAATGTGCTGATATACATAGATTCAAGTTGATATTCGGAAAAAAAAAAGCATGGTATAATATGCAGAAACATCTCTTAAGACGTTTATAGTTAATATAATATGCTGATACATAGATTCAAGTTGATATTCAAAAAAGCAAAAGCAAAATATGAATTCGAGCTGAATTCTTGTTGGAATTCAAAAATAGAAAATTGTTTATTTGTTAAAGAGTATGCATTCTGCACTAATGAAAACTGTTGATTTGTAAGCAACTTGCTCTGAAGTAACTATATTCGTTTATGCACTTGACAAACCGTGTCTCATATTCAAATAACTATTAGAAGTAACTCTAAATCATTTATCTATTTTTGTGGTCAAAAGAATAAATGCTGCAGATACATAGATAGTGCAGGTACACTATATTGTTGGATCATTGACAAAAATGCTAAACTAGATATTGCAAAAAAGACTATACAGACACAGTGCAGGTACACTATACTGATAGTAAACAAATTAAAGTATGATGCTTCTGGGCAGAAAACATTACCAAAATTAAATCGCACAGTATAACATATCTGCACTGTTGGGTTCTGCGAAAAATGGAATGAGATTACAGAAAAATAAATGAGGAAATGAGGAAAAACACACTAAAAACCCAAATCGACGCTAATTTCCTTAAACACACACCCATTCTCAGCAACCAAAACTTATTAAACAGTATACACTATATACACTGTTAAATCATGCAAACAAAAATGAAAAAAATTATAATAAGAACTCATATTAAATCAATAGAAACAAACCTGAAAAATGGATATCAATTGCAATCAAATAAATCCAATCTACAAAACAAAATAATCAATCAAACACAAAAACTAAACAATTAGTAAGAAAATCAATGTTGCAAAAGTGATTATGATGAAATTGATGTATATGAATCAGTACCATCATCTCAAAACCAAATCTAAAACCAAACATATAACGTGATAATTTTTCTAGATCTGAATTTTTTTTCATGAAAATGAAGTAATTATCACGCATAAAGATCGAAAACACAAAGATTTATTTCACTTCCTCTTTCAAAAACCCTAAAAATTCAAAATATGAAGATTTAGCTTACCGATTGATTTAATTAGCAGCAATTGTTACTTGATTTCGGTTAACCGAGAGATTAATAGCAGAGATTTGAGAATAAAAACCGGAAACGAAGAAAGAGAGGGGAAAAAATTTCGACGTAGATCGTTTGAGCATAAAACTCTCGATTCAAAATGTAAAAATGAAAAAAAAATGTGAAGAAAACTAGCCCAATATACTTACATAAGGGGTAATCCTGGAATATTACCAATTCGCATTAAGAAACTCGCACGTGTACCGGATCTTGAATGAAAAAAATTGGTCCAAAAAAAGTTTTTTGAACCTCCGATTAAGCTGGGCTTGAGGAAAGGACCAGCCATTAAGCTAGCCCACTAGAATAGGATCTATCAGTAATTCCTACCCCATCACGAGAAGAAACTGAGTTTGCCCATCCCGTAAACCATCAAACAGGCAATTTTGCCAAATTCCACTGGACTTGCTCTTAGCCCGTGAAAACAAGCCCAGACCACAATAAGCTCGAAACCCGCCAAAACTATTACTAGCGAAGTACGGAGTATATTTCTAGGGGCGAGATTTGATAGTCTCTTCTTTTTCCTGACTGTCAAATCTTAATCATGGAAGAGAAGAAGAAGAAACAGAAGCAAAACCATGTTATTGAATTTGAGTATTGTAAAGTATGTAAACTGAATCATAATCTAGGTCGAAAACATAAGTATTTACCAAACCATATAAAATCACTCTCTTCTTTTCTTTCTCGATTCAATAACAAACTTTCTGATATTCGATTTTTCATCAAAAACCCTACTGTCATCCGTCTTGAACACGCTTCTCGTAATCGATTATGGTGTGTGTTTTGTGATTCTGAAATTCATGAACTCAATAGCTTATTCGCTTGGTAAGAATTTTCACCTCTTAGTTCCACCATTTTCTTGATTTTATTTGATTGTTTTTTTAAATGTTTTGGTCCATCTTTTTGTCTGCGTGTGATTTTGCAGTAGTAATGCTATTAATCATTTAGCAAGTCCAGAGCATTTGAAGAATTTGAAGGATTTCATGTGGAAGAATGGTGGAGCAATGGATCTTGTTGACTCGTATAGGGTTTCTGAGTCTGATCTTTCTAAGGTATAATTATTACTTTGGTTATAGTTTCTGTTTGCATTTTTGTGCTGGGTTCTCTAAGATGAATGTGCAGAAACCGCTGCCATTGTGGGTGCCAATGTAAGTTTACCCAATTTGAATGCTGTGATCTTGGATTGCTTACATATTGCTTTAGGGATACTATTTTGTGATTCATAGGAGTCACTTTTAGTCATCACAAGAGGGCCTCCTGTGTCGCCCAACTATTCGTAGTGAACTTTTAACTCTCGTGCCTTGTGGGTATCGATTTTCAAACATTGTGGCATTTATTTGCAAATTTTAGATTGGTCATTACCGTAATGTGTTAGAGAGTGATAAGAACTGTGCCATACTACAAGCACCCCGTACTCTCTTCTGGTTTGCCGTTTCTGGTAATGAGGAGGGTTGGAGATTGTAAGCACACACAGGAATGTGAGGCTAACATTCTCCAGCCTAGTGTTTTATCGTAGTCTTTTGCCTGTTTTTGTGGGGAATCATGGGAGAGAGGGTGGGGACTGCAGTGAAATCATATTCTGCAGAATAATTGTATGTGATTAATCTATTTGATGTCGTGGCATTCTCAAGAGATTCATCTTTTGCTTATGTTTTATAAATTTCAGTGGGAAAAAAGATGCCGTATGCTGGAGAATTCAGATCCTTTAGCGAATGGAGGAGCTTGTGGGCCTTTGTTGGGACCTTCAAAAGATATCCACAATCAACTTATCTCTGACACTAAAAATAACTTAGAAATTTACTCTTTTAATTCCAGTAATTCAAATAGTTTTGTACCTTTACAAAGTTCCACGCATGAGAGGCAACAGGAGTTTCCTAGAGAAGTCCATGGAATCGCAGCTGTTGGCTCATTTCTATGTGATTCTTTTTTGCCAGCTGCTGGGGGGCACAGTTATTCGTATGCACATGGCATGCATGGCATGGGCGAGATTATAACGTATTCACAAGGTTTGGATGCTATTCTTACTATGATTTGTTTTCTTGCTTTCTTAGGATAAGATCCCAAGTTTTAGAACAATTTTACTTCAGAGTTCTATTTTTGAATTCTAATTCTGTATAGTAGTAGCTGATATTGTTTTCGCTCTTCTGTGCCTCAGATTATACTGATAAACAACATGGTTTTCTTGCAAGTAGTGGCGCAAGCTCAGTTGATTGCTCTCCCAGTAATAAAGCAGTAAGCTTTCCTCTGTTCATTGCGTCTTCCTTTAATAAATCGTTAATTCTATCTGTTCATACCTAGTTAAGTTATCACATGATCTGAATCCCACTATATACATGTCAAGAGATTAAACGGAAGTTGTTTTACTTTTCAATTATATATTATTATTATTCTGATTTATAGCGAGGTCTTTAGGTGCTTAAGTTTTAAGCGATCAATTATAACGATCATATATTTCTGTCTGGTAGACATGGAAGCTCAAGCTCCTTAATGATTGTGGGGTATAAGAGTGCAGTAATGATGCGAGACACATTCATCTGGATCTTGCTTTTAGAATGCTGCTATAATTTTCTCTATTAGTTTATTAGTGCTGCCTTTGTATTGTGGGTCACGTTTCTGTTATTCTCTGTCGTTCATTTCCTTTTTTCTGTACTACCATATAAAATTCACTTGCTGATTTTTATCAAGCGTGTTTGTATCATCTATTATATTTAGACTTTAGTTTGCCTGAAATTTTTAATAGAAGGTAATTATTCATGCTAGGTGTATCAAGTTGGAAGACTGTGTAATGGTGGGAGCAGTAAACAGGGTATGGATTCACAAATTTTTATTCCATTTGTTTTTTCATTGTCTCTGGTAGGATTTAATGTCACACAAACACAAGATGCGTCGTGAAATAAGGCACTTTGTGCGGAAATGTTATGCAAATTATCATTGGACACATGCAACGAAGTGTCTAGTGTTTTATTATCTATTTTCACTTGCATTGACATGAACTGTGAACCATACTTCATATTGTGTTCCTTTGTACCATTTTCAGCGTCGCAGAGTTCCACTCAAAGTCTTCCGTTGCTTCCTCAAGTGTCTAAAGACAACGTTCATACTGGAGCTCCTCCACCCTGGTTTGACACAGTGGAAGAAATTCAGCTCCATGACATTACTGCAGGAGTGAGTGAGAATGGCCTTGCTCCTTCCTCGCGTAAGTCGGTGAAATCTCAGAAATTAAACCCCAAAAGGGTGGGTGCTGCTTGGGCAGAGAGGAGAAAGCTTGAGCTGGAGATGGAGAAGAGAGGAGAAATAGTCAATAACTTTGATGCTGACTGGCTTCCAAATTTTGGTAGAGTTTGGCAATCAGGAAGCCGAAATGAATCACGGAAAGAGTTTCAGATGGAGAAACAAAAATTGCCTGAGGTTGACAGCGGACCTGATGTACCAATCGTGATACAACCTTACGTCAGCAAACGAATGGTAAATTGCGCATTTCAAACTATGTTCTGGTTTATATTATGCTTTTATGATGATTATGGCAGTTTTCAGATGTATGCAGTTTTGTTTGTTGTGTATATTTCCTTTTCTTCTTCTTTTAGAGTGGTTCGCTTTCATCTTGGTTTAAGTTCATCTCTTTTATACGGTGGTGCTTGGTTCCAAGTTTAACTGTTTTTTTTTTCTGTGTGGCTAAGAATCTCATGGTAGGTTATGTGGGAAATATATTAGCAGTAACCATCATTCTTAATAAAGCAAGTTCCTGAATCATTATTGTTATTTATGCCGTATTTGATGTTTATGATATATGAAGTTCCATACTTATTTCATATTTTCTTCCTCGTGATGCAGCGGAAGGATATTGCAGAAAATAAAGATGCAGTTGAGACTTAATTGTCATTATGGGGTAGTTATGCCATTCCTGGATCTGCACACCTACAAAGATTGTGCATTTTGGGTATGTACCTTAGTCATTTTCTGATAAAAAGTTACATGTGACAGTCTCATTTTGGGTATGTACCATATCATTTTGGCCCACAGATATCTAAATTACTTTGGGGAAGAATAATGCTGGTCCTCATTAGGATATTGTGAAACCTAAAACTGTTCGGTCTCCATGTAAACAGCAAGGCTCAGAGATTCTATCTTATATAGTTGAGACTGTGATATGAAATCAAGTTCATTAATCATTGATCATAACTGAGTAGTTGTACATACTAATGTATTTGGTATGAATGGACTTTGGTTTTTGGAATGTCTATCATCATTCGTTAGTTCTTACAGATTTGTCAAAACTGTTTTCTGTTGAAATACATATTGATCTAACCAAGTAAACTTAAGAGAAATGCATGATGTTTCTTTGTTGTTTTTATTATTTACAAACTTGACTCTCCATTTAGAAAGTGAGGTCAGTTAACATATCATTACTCTCTTCAGGTTAACCATAAAAACTAGCTTCCTGCACTCAGTTGTATTTGCCTAAGCAGTTATTATTCTGTATTAGTTTGATTTTATCTTACATGTTTTAATCTTAGTACGTTTTCTGTGGTTGCAACTTGACTTATGCATAAGGATATCAGCTTTGTATAACTGATTCATCTTATACTGTGTTTATTGTTCACTGCTGGTAGCTTGTACTGATGTTGTTCAATAGGTCTTAGACTCTTAGGCTGGATTTAAATACATGCACTGATAGTCTGATACATGAATGTATATCATTTTTAATCTCTTGTATCTCACTAGGCAAGTGTATTTGTTGACATAGAAGAGTTTATATCTACCTTTGGTTGATAAAAAGTAGTAGGCAAAAGAACGATATCACATGATTCGAACTGTCGCATTAGAACAAAAACTAGTAGAAGTTGAACTGTCCACAATCCTAAAATGCCAAAGTTTCCCTTTAGAAGAAATCAAGTTTTCATGACATAAAAACTCCCAAGAAAACCATTTCTCAACCGTTCTATCGACATCATGAACCAAGACATCTGTATTGTTCCCAGACCTAGCAATCATACTGGTGGTATAGATTGCAGCCATCCTCCCAGGTGCCTCTGGTTTATCACCGCTTGGTCCATCAACCACCACTACGTCCCACTTGAGTTCGTATATCTCCTTTGGTAGCTGTGTCAGTGCTAATCGGCATTTTGATGATTGAAGCGGCTGTGCTTCAGGTGCACAATCAGGGTGTGTCCTTGCATGTCGGAGCAGGTTGTATGCCTCTTTGGCGGCTGCCTGATGCTCAATTTTGTACATCTGCATGCCTTCTTTAGTTCTACGGATTGCTAGCAGCTTTTCAGGGTCATCTTCGAGGAAGATAGTGGTGCCTCCACTGTTCAGCGATGAGAGTTGAAGGGTTTGAGGTCTTATACCGAATATGAGGAGGTTGCAGGGGACTCTTTGCGAGATGATATTTGTGAGGAGTTGGAATTCCTTTACAGTGAGATCTACATCTAAACTGGAAGGGGAATATGTTCTGTGTGTGTTTGATGCACGAAATCGAGTGTTTTTCTCTAGCTGAGACTGAGATAAAGTAGGAGGTTGACTAGTTCCTGTGGTTGTGATTCTGAGGAGTCTTAGAAGTGAGATGGTTGATAGGATGAAGAAGAGGATAATGAGGAGTTTCTTTGTGGTAATTTTCATTCTCTTCTTTCCTCTCCCGCCTTCTTTTTCATTCTTGCTGTCTTTATGGTTTTGGTTGTGATCTTTGTGATAACTGTCTGGAATCTCAAGCAATACTTGTGATTCTGATGAGTCTCGAGGAAGGGAATGGGTTGGAGAAGATATAAGAGGATGATCCAGAGTTGCTTTTGAGGACATTCTCTTTATTTTGGTTTTATCTTCTACCACCACTATCACTGATTCACTACCACAGAGTTGGGGTATTCTCATTATTGTAAAATTTGTTTTATGATAGTTTTTTGGTCGAGTAGAATTGAAGGAAACCTATTGCTTTTGTTTCAAGTATGTCATTATTGTTGAGTTGTACTATAGATCATACATGTTAGTTGTAGGATCACTTTAAGGGTGTTGGCTAAGTTTTTTGCAGTTTAATGAGTGCTAAACTTCCCTTTACAAAAAGTCCATCAACTTTTTTTCCTCTTCATTTGGTGACAGAGTTCGAATGTCAAATAGTGATGCAGCTGGAAAGCCACCACAATCTCACGGTGTCTGTTATTACTGTGTATTTCCTCTTCACCGTTTTCTTGTTTTTCTTTCTTTTCACTTAGTCAACCTCAGAACCTGAACTTCGCATTAACTGTTCTATGACATACTAGTGTTCAGATGTGGTAGTTGCATATCTTGAAAAGATTTAGCAGAGCAGAGGTAGTCTGATTCATCTTTGTTCGCCCTCTCATTTATGCTGACCTTATCACAAGAAGGTGGTGGTAGTGACATACCGACGTTTGTGACGGAAGGAAGTTAATTATGGAAGAAGAATGGAAATGAAAGATGATGGATTAGTTGAGAGTCTTGAGACTTTGACATTACTTATCTAACCATGCAAAGTAGAAACCTTGACTCACTAAGGTGCTGTTTCGTCATCGTACCCCAGCCTTGCAATTACTTTACCAGACACAAGGGACCCTATTCCTCTTTAACCTTCTAACTACTCCACAATGCCACTGTTTACTTGCAATTTGATTTGATCATTAACTAAATTTTCCATGCTGTCATCGGAACTTTGTTCAAACAAAACCGACACATTACATCCACTGCTTCATTGTTAAGTTTTAGGCTTTTCGTCTTGAATTACAATCTTATTTTTCTACTGAAAGAAAACTCAGATATACAGAACTGTTGAAAGAAACGGGGATATCTCCCCTAGTCAATGAACCAATAATAATCATCGGACAATGATCGCTTGATTGGAAAATAATTCCAAATTATCGCTTTTTGTATGTACGTCATTCTGTGCATAAAAAATCCGTCGAGTTGGTAATCAGCATATTCGGAGCCTATTCCATGTGTCTCTATGAATTGTTTGACTCCATTATTTTCCTTTGCATTTGTTTATAAAGTTTTGCGTCAAGTATTCTACCGCTGTTGCTCGCATAAGTATTTTTGTGGGTACTTGTCTATTTCGCAACACTGTTTATGGGAATCCTGATTAGAGGCATATTTTGGTTGGCTCCTTCTTAGTAGCTTCATATTTCCCTTTCTCTGTAATGTAAATAGCGACTAGTTAAACCTATATTATCTCTCTTTTACAATCACAGACAGACATTGTTTATATCGGACAAACAAATTAACTAGTCTTGTTTCTTATGCTGGAAAGATTGAAATGAATAGAAAAATTGAAGAAAATAGAGGGTAGAGTAAAAACAACTCCAAACAGCTTGATATTTCTAACATGATAGAGATTTCTATCCTTCTCTAATCCCAACAGCTTGTTTCCGTGTTTTCTTTTATTCCTTTTTATATGATCTGCAGGATTTTTAACGGTGGCGAATTCGAATTATTGCGTGTTTAAGTCTTAATATATTCACAACTCTATTATAATCACATTTTTTAATTGCTTTTCAACCATTTTACATATGGTGGTTGGTTGTGATGCTGCTAAATCGAAAATGCTCGAGCAATTTTTTTCCACACCTGATTGTGTTCTGTATGTTTCATCGCTAATCACAAACGTGGCCATACTGTTGTTTGTTTCCTTGTCAATTCAGTGTTGCTGCAAGATTAGTCCCTTTCAGCCTCAAAAGATGCTTTTCCTTTCCCACCGCTTTTCGTTTGTTTGTTTTCTTTGTGACGTCTTCAAAATGGTGTCACAATCCAATTCAAAAATTTAAATTATCACCTTGAGAGCATCTTCAATTTTTAAAACCATCATTTTCTCAATTACTAGTATTCACACTAAGTGGACATAGAGAGCTCTAAGGCCAGGCCAAGTCAATGGTTAAAACCGAGGCGTTTAAACTAAAATCAACGGTAACATTTCGTTGAGCATTGTGACTTAAACTAAAGTGGACATCTCATGACCCCCCTCATATCTTTAAGGACCTAAACAATTCTCAACTTTAGGCAGGTAATACATCTAAAATATTGTCTAAAACCCACCAATTTTACTAATCCACAACTTTTCCAATGTATGATTTGTTGGCAAATTCAAATGACACTCGAATGTTTGAATCAATCAAACAGGGACTAAACTAACTTCTTGGAAATTCTAGGTTTGCATTACCCGTACTCGATCAAACCAAGTCAGTTGGACTTGGATTCGATTTGACTCGAACAAAGTTCAAGGACTAAATTTTTGTTCTTTCAAAGAGGAATGTTGTCGACCGGGGTACATTTTGATTTCATTCGTGCTTTAGGCATCTTAAGAGAAAAAAACAATAAGTATATTTGTTGGTGTTGTCATTGTCAAAGTCTAGTCATTGTTATTAAAATTTAATTAAAATCATCTCTAATTCTCAAGTAGTTCAGCCACTACAAAAATCTTGCTTGGGTTTTCTCTTCACCTCAAGAACAACAATCTTCTCCTCTAATTTCTTCCACACCCCGCAAAGCTTTCGCAACCTCATTTTGGCTATTCGCTACACTGACACTCAACTGCACATATACTAGGTTCGAATGATGGGGAGAAACGTCGAAGACCAGATTATTTTGCATCCCGGATCCAAGGTATGTGTATATCAATGTTTCCAGAGAGTAAGAAAGCCAAGTTTTTTTTTTTCTTTCGTATTTTGATAGTTTTTAACCTTCTGATATTAAAATTTTCAAACAGGCTCCTATGGAAATTGCACTGGAAGAATCATTATTTGCATCGATACCCCGGTCGCCAATACAAAATGGACGGCCTAATAGTATGGTTGTTAAGGTATGTAATGAATATGCACAAGTTGTCATCTCAATGAATATGTATAAGTTTGTCATTTAAGTTATTGGATAAGTTTTGTAATCTGGAATTCGATTGTTGAACAGAAAGCGCATGAACTGATCCCAGCTCACTTAGTAGCAGAAGCAATATCACAACTTCATGGTGAAGATCTCATAAGATGGTCAGGTCCAATCACACCTAACGAAATGCTATACGTGAAACAATATGTCTTTACGAAATATCCACAATACTACAACGGGCTAGTCGAAGAAGGAGATAATACTAATGATAGTACTTCTTTGAGCAGTATTGTCAGCCAAAAGTCTCCTCGTGGTCTTCGAGATTCTTCACCTAGTTTCGGAAGCAATCTCCCTGACCTTGAGAAAATCGAATTAGCGCCATCAAGATTGCTCGAAACGCTCACAACAAAATCTTCGTTCCCCGGTACGTTCATATCGATCCCTGAAATTCAAGCGCGGAACAAGGTTTTGAAACACTGTGGGTTGACTGAGGATGAATATCTTGTTCTCTTCATTCCAAGTTACAAGGAAGCTATGATGTTAGTAGGAGAAGCTTACCCATTTTTTAGAGGGAATATTTACATGACGACGATCGGCGAAGATGTCGACTGCATAAAAGCATTTGCTGGTTACAAGGAATCAAAGGTGATTTCAGCTCCAGAGAGTTGGATGGATTTGAGAGTTAAAGGTTCACAGCTTAGTCAGTATTTCAGAAAAAAATGTAAGTACACACCAAAGGGGCTGTTTTCTTATCCGGCCAAAGTTAATGGAACCACTTATTCGCTGCATTGGGTGTCCGAGGCTCATCGGAATTCATGGCATGTGCTCCTTGATGCAACGGGGCTAGTCGTGGGCGAGGACCGTCTGAATCTTGCGCTGCACCGTCCTGATTTTGTGTTGTGTACATTAGATAATACTCATGCTCAACCTTCCAAGGTTACATGCTTGTTAGTGAGGAGGAAATCTTTTCATGCCACAGTTTCAAGTCAGATTTCTGAGTGAATAAATTTGGATCATGAGTCAGTTTGTATAAAATTTTACAATATGTTCATTATTAAGTTTTACTTTGGATTTTATCAGTACTTTGTTCGCATTTCTCCGCTCTCATAGTGTAGTATTTTATTGATTTGTCTATGATCTAGTTCTGCTTTGATCCTTGCAATTCTAAAAATGTTTCTGTTTCTTTAGCTGTACTCATGGGCCAATATTATACAAAGAAAAAAAATGAATGTCTCATTTGTTGTTGGTTATTTGGAACCGTGGGCACCACCTTTTTTTTTTGGTGGGGGCCATCATGTGATAAGAATGTCCACCTTATAGTTATAAGTGATGTCTTAATGTGTGGAGATGACTAATTTGTCCTTTACCCTTATTAAGATTATAATTATCTAAATAACTACTTAATCTAATCTCATAACAAAACTAATTCATTAATCTTACCCTAGACGAATTCGTGAGAGATTTTCTTTTTCCCTTCTTTCTTCTAACTAAAATTATAACTAATCGAAACAAGAAACCTAATTCTAACAATACGTAGATTCGCAGATATTTTCTCACATACCCATCACTTTTAGTTCGTTTTTGGTTGAAAGAATTGAGTTGTAATCATCAAAATAGGTTGAAAATGGGAGTTACGAGAGGAAGTTCGGTTAAGAGATTTGTAGAAAACCCAAGATTTGCTAACTGAACTTCTTGGAATTAAGAACACCAAGAACAGTTCGGTTAAGAGAGAAAATTTGTTCCTAACCGAAAATTTGTTTCGCAAACAATTTTTTCCTAACCGAACTCATTCTTCATTGGCAAATGTTGAGTTCGGTTTAGTCGCAAAAAAAATTTCTTAACCGAACTCTTCTCACACTGAAAAATCGGCAAGAAAAGTAGTAAACTCGACTACACCGAACTTTACTCTGTATACTTTAGCATAAGAGTTCGGCTGCCTCTCCTGGAAACAGATAGCCGAACTAACAAAAACCTCCATTAAATAGTAGTTCGGCTACCTGCGTCTGCTAAAACACTAGCCGAAATGCGCTTCCATTCGGCTACATGTTCTTCAGAAATCGTAGCCTAACTCCTTTGACCTAGCCGAACTAACTCATTTCCGGATCTTTGTGAAGATTAACGAATACTCTAGAAGATGAAGGAGATTCTGATTCGGAGGAGGAGCTATCATCACTCGAATCAGTCATTTCATATTTACCCGTCTCAAAATAAAAAAAATTGGGTTAAAAAACCATCTTCTTCTTCTTCAAACTCTCTTAATTCTTCTTCTTAATCATTAACTAATCACTAATTAATTTAATTTAGTCATCACACTAACTAATCATTAACTAACTTAATTAGGAGGGGTAAATTTGGTATTAGCATAAATAGTTATATAAGGGGTGACTTGGGTTTACTTCTAAATAACCTCCTAAAATTGAAATGATGGTCCCCATGAAAAAGGCATGGTGCCCAAAAAATGGTTCTTTATTTGAAACCCATGGGCCTAATTACCAGCTTGCAAGGATAAGGTTGCCAAGTCTTATCAGCTTTACAATATGAAGGATCCAGGTGATGCGTGGGTCTTGAGATATGAATTGTCAAAGTCTTGTAATCTTTCCACTTAACCATATTTGGATGGAGAGTGCGACAGTGGGACATTTTCCCATAGTTTTATTTGGTGGGCATTTTCCCGACGAGGTATCCTATTATAGGGCATTTTCCCAATTATCTTAAGATTTAAGTTGGTCAAGTACCAAATGTGACATCGTTGCCCCATATTTTTCTTGATTAACATTGTACCAGATTTCATGTTTCTCTTTCTCAAATCTCCGAGACCATTTGGCTAGTAATGCGTCGCTCATATCCTTTAACTTAGCATTATAAGAGTAACTAAAGTCACTGTAACAGTAAAAACTATATTTTATAATTTTTGCTTCTATTACAAGAGTTGTGCCCTTATCCTATATATACTTAGTAGAGTCTCTGTAACTGTCTCTTTACAGTTGTATTAAAGCTGTCTGTGTTAGAGTCTGTATATAACTCTTAATCTCTTCTTCTGGAGAGTGATTTGTTTTTAATCAATACAATTCATTTCTCTTTCCAAAACTATGATTATCTTTCATGGTATCAGATTAGGTTAGATTCCTGATTTCAATCTTTTATTCAATCCCGAAACATTGCATATTACAATTTTGATCTTTGATCAAATTATTGCGTTTTATCACAGATTCTCTGTAGAATTCCATTCACAACTTCATCTTGAAAAGACGAGGGTACCCAAATATACCTCAATCTAAAACTTTTCCACCTATAAGTCCTTTCTCCGAAAGTGATTGTCTATGGACTGAGTCGAGACAATACTACTAATCGTTTCACACTTCGTGTGATCGTCTATGGATACGAGATAGAGACAATACGACAACAAGATAACTTGTGTGATTGACTATGGATACAAGATCGAGACAATACAACAACGAAGTATGTTTACTTGATAAATGGTTCGTACTTAACCAAACACAATAGGATTGCTATCAAGTAAATAGGAATTAACGTTTGTGTATTTTACTTCTAATTATATTAAACAATTATAATTGCGGAAATAGAAAAGTAAAAGACACAGCAAGATTTTGTTAACGAGGAAACCGCAAATGCAGAAAAACCCCGGGACCTTGTCCAGAATTGAATACTCTCAGGATTAAGCCGCTATACAAAATCTAAACCAACTTCGTATAGTTGAGACCAAGCAACTAAACCTATAGTTCACCTAGTTCCGTCTGTATCCCTACACCTCCAACTTGCAATAAGTCCCGCACTTGGAACAATTCCTTTGGTTCGTATTCCAAACAGTAAAGAACAACAAATCTATTCGGTAACAACTCTTTTCAATCAAGTGATATGAGTTTGACAAAAGGTTCTTCCGTTTATCCCAATAAACTCCTTTGTCAGGTCCTTAGATCTATCTAATAACAACTACCAAAGTAATTGTCAAGATTTTGCAATCAATACTTTGAATCACAAAGAATTGTATTGATGCCGATCTACTCAACTAATCAATCAAATCTATCACAAAGATAAACCGATTATAGTTGGATCCTTTTCCAGCCGAAACAAGTATAGTGCACACCAAAGATTATGAACCCAAAAAGCTTCTTTGTCTTCAAATCTTCTTAGATCTTCAATAAACACCTTCACACAATCAACTTGAATCTCTTTTGATCAATCACACACAAAACGGATTCTGTTAACAATGGATTATCACAAGATGTCTTTAGATCTACAAACAGTCTAAAGATCCCCGTCGAAACTTCGATCTAGTTTGAGTGAATCTTATATCAGAAGAGAAGATTCTCAAGCAAAAACAAACTAGGTGCAATCAAAGTTCAACAACCGTTAGTCAATCAAATCAATCGAAAACTAATAATAAACTACAATTATCTAGTTTCCCACCAACGGTACTAATAGAGCTTCTCAATCCCAAAGAAGTCTTTAAACTGAGCGGTCGTAAGAGATTTCGCCTAATTAGGTTACTTTCCTCTCCGAATAGGCGGCTCCACCAGTAACAACACAACTAGGTAGTTTCGCTGGCTCTTAGGATTAGTTTGCTTGAAATGCAAACTTCAATATTTATAGACCAAGGAAGTTTGGACACCAAGGAATTTCCAAAACCGAAAATATTCTCAAGATATGCAATATATTACCAAATTCGGTTTCCATAATTCCTGGAAATGCTTTGTCCAAATATTGACCGAAATCTCAGTAGAAAATCTCCAATTAGTAAATGAACATTACCAATTTTTATTTTCTAAAGATATGCATTTTAATTGATGGAAATTAAAAGAATATAAAACTAAAAACCTTAATTAAAAGATTCTCAATTTATTTCGATCCGGGATTCTCCTTTAGCTATTAAGGAATATCTTTGAACAATAAAAGATAAGCATTACTGCACATGTTCAAAGTATGTCGACATCTTTACTTGGTAAATCCTTTTTCATATTTACCATCTTGGAACCGATTTGCCACACTTCCAAAAAAGTTTAGAATTGGTTCATCTGACTTCCAAGAACTATGTGATTGATTATCCTATAAAATCACCAATCATGGGTTTCACGGTTCTACCTCCATGTGGGTACTAGAATTAGTCACGCTAGTTACCAAAACTTGGTTGACTAGGTACTAGGATCGGTTCCCACATATATATGGTATCTAACTTGTATTTGTTGCACATGTTCATAGGATCGGTTCCCAATAACTAAAAACGTGTTGCACATGTTCATAGGATCGGTTCCCAATAACTAAAAACTTGTTGCACCTCTTACAAAGATCATTTCCCCTTTTGTGATCGGTTGCACCTCTTACTAGGATCGGTTCCCCAATGTCTAGAGTTGGTCATACCAATTACAACAAATTGATCATACCATCTCAGGTGATTACTTAAGATCGGTTTCACTAATAAAAGTCATACCAATACAAAAGTCAGGCCTTGTGAATAGTTTTACCAAGATACATAAACAAGTTATGAGCGGTTATACTAAACACACATATTGGTAATTCAAAAGATTTGCAATGAATAACAATACCAATAAGCCTAGCGATTTCCCTTTCGATTCATAAAACAAGTTCATGAATTTACTTCCTTTAAACAAATGTAAAACATTGTTTCCTAGGACGAAATCTTCACCCATACCCATATATAATCACAATAGCATTCATACGATTATGTCGATGTCTTATATATGAAGTTCAAAAGATAAGCGTTATACTTCGTATTATATTCCTTAATACAATGTCTAACTAGAGTATAATCATTCACAGGTTCGCAGTTATGTTTTCAATATGCACGACTTGAAAGATACGTTAGGGAATGAAACAATTCAAGTCAAATATTACTAACCTCAAGTGGAAGGATGATGTCGTCGTTGTAGCTCCTCACTTCTTCACATTCTACAAGTCTTCACGTAATACTTGTAATGTCTCATATCCTAATACTTTCAAGCTAACCTATACGAAGTTGACTCTAGTAAATAATCAAGCGACTCTTTAAATGAGTTTTGATTCATCAAAATATGACAACCAAACTTGACATACCAGCGCTTGGTGGTTCAACCGTGCTATGCTCTAACAATCTCCCCCTTTGTCAATTTTAGTGACAAAACTCTTACATCATATGGATAAACAAATTACAAGAATTCAATACACATACGCTTGATTCCCAAATTCAACAACACAATAACCTGTATACATTCAATCCATAAATGCCGCTGTCTACATTATAATAATAAAGCTAATACTCCCCCTAAAGGTAAGATAGGTAGATTTTCAATCCACACGTCTTTGTTATTTCCATCATCATATGATATGTTACTCCCCCTTAGTCTATGCTTTACTCTTTCGTTGGATATAATGTTTAAGAACCATTGTCCTTTCCTTAGTGATACCAAATCAATATAAATCAATATAAGTATCACTTGTTTACTCCATATATTTCTCCCCCTTTTTGTCACAAAATGACAAAGGTACGAGCAAATAAAAAACAAACCAAAAGGATCTTACAAACCCTACAAAGAGACTTGCAACCTATAAGAGTTAAGCACGAGGGTTCCACACACCATTTTTGATAACCAATATCAAAACCGAAACTATAAGTAATTTTGTTTTGATATGTTACCAAGGAAACAATTGCCTAAAGCAATTTCCCTTTATAGTTTAGCAAACCAAAAATCGATTAAGCACCTTAGTTCCTTTGCTAAACCGATTGCACAAATACAATCGCTTGTTTGATAAGACCAAAATAAAGTTCATAATTAACTCTATTTTTCTCATCAGGTTCTAATTATTCAAATAATAACTTAGACCTTTCACTTTTAAACAAGACAAGTACTAGGTTAGTTAACTAGCATTTCTTGTTAAGGCATTCGATTAGACTATGATAACCGAAACCTCCACTTTGATAAGTCTAACTAAGATCAGAATTAACTTAGTTTCTCTTATCCGGAATCGAATTGGACTAAACAATTCATCCCGAAAACATTTTCTTTTGTTAAGCCATAAACAATTCAAACAAACCAAATAAATCAACTTGCATAATTATTTACCTCAACCGGAAGCAATTGAAACAACATAGACATTAAAGTACCGCAATTGCACCGAAATTTTGTAAGCCTAAACAATTGATACCAAACAATAAAACAAGATAACAATAGTTTTTCTTAACCGGAAACAATTGAATCACACACACATCCATATAAATAATGGAATAAACATCAATTGTACCGAAATTTTGTTAAGCAAAAGCAATAAATTTATGCAATAAAAATCAGGCTTTTCTTAAACAGGAAAACGATTAACTAACAAAGTCGTTACCTCAAATTCCGCATCCTCTTCTCCTTTTCCTTTGCATCTTTCCGGGGAGAATTGATACCAAAATAACACTATGTTGTCATCCTCTTGCAAGACAAAAGAACAACAACAAACACCAACCTTTACCAGAGAAAGGTTGAAAATCGGTTTTAACTATTGCAATGCAAAAGTTGAAACCCCGAAACACATATGCTTTTATGCTAAACCAAAACGATTCAACATATTGTGACTTTTTCACATATTGTTTCAATCAGAACCACTCATGATCCTTTGATAAATCCTACCAACATGGGATAGAACTTAATCCCGCTAAATCAAAAAGTCACCCAAACCATAAGGGTTCACACATATGAGATCGAATATTAAGGTTAGGAAAACCGAAATCAAACATCCCATAAACATACATAGCAATAAGATAAAGCATTCAAGCATAGGCTATGTAAACAAAAACTATCACAAGAAAAATTATAAACTAATAATTTTATTCATAAATAAGATAGTTTTATTCATAATAGACTTTACATAAAGTAGCCTAATTTCAAATAAGAATTTAATCTTATTTTTGTTCTGCATGCTTTACTGAAGAAATCCTTTTGTAGTATCTCTGTTTCGATTAAATCCTTTTTAGAGTATTCTAAATTTCTTTTGAATTCCCAAGGTCTTCAGGCCATCTATGATTAGCAATAGAATGTTCATAACCTGAGATACTTATCTTAGCTGCAGCAATATCATCTTCAAGAAGATCTCTTCTTCCAATGAGTTCCATTGTTCCCTCTAACATATTTTGAGCGAGAATGGTTGAGAGAGATGTCTTGATAGGAAAGGAACAATAATCAGAATAGAGTCCATATTTTCTTTTCTCATAATATGTGGAGCTAGACTCAAGAGTTCTTTTCATCTTTTCCACACAAAAGTTACAGACAACATCATTACATTTTTTTTCTTTTATAATGAAAGGAATCCTATGTAGATTTTTTTATCGAGGTAAGGAACTACATGAACTAATTATATTCGAAATTTCTTCTGTTAAGTCTTCCTCACTATTTTCATATGGAGAAAGCTTTGCATCACGAGATTGTGATATCGCAAGAGTATAATCAGACCTGTTTATAGTCCCTTATTTTCCTCTTTTTTTTTTAAGGACGCAACTCAATTAGGAAAGCTTTCCTATACAAATACCGAAACAAAAACTTACCCTAAACATGCAAAGAAGATATCGCAAGTTTTGAGAAGTCATAGAGTCCTGGTTAACTCCCTTTTTGTTTTTCTACAATGTGGCAGATCGTCGAAAGATGTTTGGACATTGATATCGCTGGATATCTCTAGATCCTTTTTGAGTCTAAGCACTAGACACTTATAGTCATCTTTGTCTAAGATTACAACATGATTGTTTTTCTTAGAATTTGTTTTAGATGACTTTCTTTTGGAAACCTTTTCAGATTTCGGTATCCACTTTTAGGTGGACTTTGAATGAAGATTCTTCATCTCTAGCGACATTGCATCTTTCCACTTTGAAACATCAGATCTCATATCTCCATTTATAAAGGTGTTACCCTCACTATTATTTTTCCTTTTAGGAATGTTTCTTTTAGGATATGATCTTGAATTCTTGTAATAATTCGTTTGTCTCACAGGACAATGATGATCTGAGAGGTTTTTGGAGATGAAACTGTTCAATTCTTTAGATACAAATGATAACGAGTTTTGTATCTTTTTGAGTTTTACACTCCCTTTGCATATGACCTTTATCTCTACAATAATAACAATGCTTATTGAAAGGAGTAAAGTTTTTTGTTTTACCTTTATGAGACGTTCAGTTACTATGCTGATCCTTAGTTGGAGTTTTCCTCTGATTGTTTTTGGAGATGTTTTATGTCAGAATCACATTTGAGCACTTTGGTGACTCAGGCGTACAAGCTTGTTCAGGTGGATTTTCTGGAGTGGAAGGGCCAACAGCCTTTACGAATTTTACTTCCTTGTTGATTGACGCAGTATCAATTCCATCATATCCTAATCCACGTTTTTCGCCATGACTTCTCCCTGCATCCAACATGGAAGATAAATTGATTGTGCTATCATTGAGTCTTCTTAGCCTTACAGCTTCCTCTTCTAAGACTTTGATTCTTTCAAGAGCTTCAGCTAGTTGATTCTCAAGAGGATTTTTCTTGAAGGAATCAGACTCATTTTGTTCCTTACTTGTTGACTGTTGAAAATTAATCCTTGCTTCTGTCTCAACAAGCTTCTTATTCAACAAGTAATGTTTCCTGTTGAGATTCTCAAACTCAAGGGTTTTTGAGTGTAGACTATCTTTGTAGTCTTTAAGAAGATATCTGGAATTCTGATATCCATAGAAGAAACCAGAGAAAATCTTTCTTAGTTTCTTATTTTCTCTACAGAGAGGAGCAATGAGCTCAATCACATCTGAGGTAGAAAGTTTTCTTGTAGAGATAACACTTAATATAGAAGTGAATTCTGACATATCTTCTTCAACATCTCTATCGATTTCTGAGTCACCATCTTCAAAAATTTCATCAAGTTGTTTTTCAAGGCAGGTTTGCCAATCACCAGAATCTACATTATAGGGGTCAGCATGTTCAGTAGATTCACAGAAGATGTTATCCTCAAGTGCTGATTTTTCATCTTGACTTACGTTACCTGAATCACTCATTAGATTCAATTTCTTATAGGTTGTATCGCACCAAACACAGATTGTTAGATCTTTTCGTGTTTTCCTGCTCTGATACCAATTGAAAAGACGAGGGTACCAAAATATACCTCAATCTAAAACTTTTCTACCTATAAGTCCTTTCTCCGAAAATGATTATCTATAGACCGAGTCGAGACAATACAATTAATCGGTTCACACTTTGTGTGATCGTTTATGGATACGAGATCGAGAAAATACGACAACAAGATAACTTGTGTGATTGACTATGGATACAAGATCGAGGCAATACAACAACGAAGTATGTTTACTTGATAAAAGGTTCGGACTTAACCAAACACAATAGGATTCCTATCAAGTAAATAGGAATTAACGTTTGTGTATTTTACTTCTAATTATAATAAACAATTATAATTGCGGAAATAGAAAAGTAAAAGACACAGCAAGATTTTGTTAACGAGGAAACCGCAAATGCAGAAAAACCCCGGGACCTTGTCCAGAATTGAATACTCTCAGGATTAAGCCGCTATACAAAATCCAAACCAGCTTCGTATAGTTGAGAACAAGCAACTAAACCTATAGTTCACCTAGTTCCGTCTGTATCCCTGCGCCTCCAACTTGCAATAAGTCGCGCACTTGGAACAATTCCTTTGGTTTGTATTCCAAACAGTAAAGAACAACAAATATGTTCGGTAACAACTCTTTTCAATCAAGTGATATGAGTTTGACAAAAGGCTCTTCCGTTTATCCCAATAAACTCCTTTGTCAGGTCCTTAGATCTATCCAATAACAACTACCAAAGTAATTGTCAAGATTTTTCAATCAATACTTTGAATCACAAAGAATTGTATTGATGCCGATCTACTCAACTAATCAATCAAATCTATCACAAAGATAAACCGATTATAGTTGGATCCTTTTCCAGCCGAAACAAGTATTGTGCACACCAAAGATTATGAACCCAAAAAGCTTCTTTGTCTTCAAATCTTCTTAGATCTTCAATAAACACCTGCACACAATCAACTTGAATCTCTTGTGATCAATCACACATAGAACAGAGTCTGTTAACAATGGATTATCACAAGACATCTTTAGATCTACAAACAGTCTAAAGATCCCCGTCCAAAATTCGATCTAGTTTTAGTGAATCTTATATCAGAAGAGAAGATTCTCAAGCATAAACAAACAAGGTGCAATCAAAATTCAACAACCGTTAGTCAATCAAATCAATCGAAAACTAATAATAAAATGCAATTATCTAGTTTCCCACCAACGGTACTAATAGAGCTTCTCAATCCCAAAGAAGTCTTTAAACTGAGCAGCCGTAAGAGATTTCTCCTAATTAGGTTACTTTCCTCTCCGAATAGGCGGCTCCACCAGTAACAATACAAGTAGGTAGTTTTGCTGGCTCTTAGGATTAGTTTGCTTGAAATGTAAACTTCATTATTTATAGACCAAGGAAGTTTGGATACCAAGGAATTTCCAAAACCGAAAATATTCTCAAGATATGCAAGATATTACCAAATTCGGTTTCCATAATTCCTGGAAATGCTTTGTCCAAATATTGACCGAAATCTCAGTAGAAAATCTCCAATTAGTAAATGCACATTACCAATTTTTATTTTCTAAAGATATGCATTTTAATTGCTGGAAATTAAAAGCATATAAAACTAAAAACCTTAATTAAAAGATTCTCAAATTATTTCGATCCGGGATTCTCCTTTAGCTATTAAGGAATATCTTTGAACAATAAAAGATAAGTGTTACTGCACATGTTCAAATTATTTCGACATCTTTACTTGGTAAATCCTTCTTCATATTTACCATATTGGAACCGATTTTCCACACTTCCAAACAAGTTTATAATTGGTTCATCTGACTTCCAAGAACTATGTGATTGATTATCCTTTCAAATCACCAATCATTGGTTTCATGGTTCTACCAAAACAAGTTTCGGTTCTACCTCTATGTGGGTACTAGAATTTGTCACGCTGGTTACCAAAACTTGGTTGACTAGGTACTAGGATCGGTTGCCACATATATATGGTATCTAACTTGTATTTGTTGTACATGTTCATAGGATCGGTTCCCAATAACTAAAAACGTGTTGCACATGTTCATAGGATTGGTTCCCAATAACTAAAAACTTGTTGCACCTCTTACAAGGATCGATTCCCCTTTTGTGATCGGTTGCACCTCTTACTAGGATCGGTTCCCCAATGTCTAGAGTTGGTCATACCAATTACAACAAATCGATCATACCATCTTAGGTGATTACTTAAGATCGGTTTCACTAATAAAAGTCATACCAATACAATAGTCAGGCCTTGTGAATAGTTTTACCAAGATACATAAACAAGTTATGAGCGGTTATACTAAACACACATATTGGTAATTAAAAAGATTTGCAATGAATAACAATACCAATAAGCCTTGTGATTCATAAAACAAGTTCATGAATTTACTTCCTTTAAACGAATGTAAAACATTGTTTCCTAGGACGAAATCTTCACCCATACCCATACATAATCACAATAGCATTCATACGATTATGTCGATGTCTTATATACGAAGTTCAAAAGATAAGCGTTATATTTCGTATTGTATTCCTTAATACTATGTCTAACTAGAGTATAATCATTCACAGCTTCCCAGTTATGTTTTCAATATGGACGACTTGAAAGCGTTAGGGAATGAAGCAGTTCAAGTCAAATATTACTAACCTCAAGTGGAAGGATGATGTCATCGTTGTAGCTCCTCACTTCTTCACATTCTTCAAGTCTTCACGGAATACTTGTAATGTCTCCTATCCTAATACTTTCAAGCTAACCTATACGAAGTTGACTCTAGTAAATAATCAAGCGACTCTTTAAATGAGTTTTTATTCACTAAAATATGACAACCAAACTTGACATACCAACGCTTGGTGGGTCCAACCGAGCTATTCTCTAACACATCTACTTAGATCTGTTTTTGCATCTTGATTTGTTTCTTCACTTCTTGATTCGCCATCTGTTGAGTATCTTGAAATCATTATGTCTGCTACTACTCATGCTTCCGCTTCTAATCAACATGGTGAATCTGATGATGGATCGGTTCAAGATCGCTACAATTTTAGGTTACCGTCTACTAATATTGCAAACTTCATCTCTTTGAAGTTAGATCATACAAGCTATCTTCTCTGGAAAGATCAGTTTGAATCTTTATTGATATTTGTGGATCTCTTTGAGTATGCTGATGGAAGTATTAAAAAATCGGATCGTTACATTACTGTTGATGGTGTTCAAGTGCAGAATCCTGCTTGGTTGTACTGGTGAAAGGTGGATCGATTTGTTTCTAGTTTTTTAAAGGAAACTTTCATTCAATCAGTTTCAGGAGATGTTCTTGGATTGACTACCACACATGAAATTTGGGCGTTTCTTGAAACTTCATTTACAACACAATATGCTGCTCACCGATCGATTAGGAGAGGCAATCATTCTCTGGAAAAGTATCTTCAACTTCATTTACAACACAATATGTTGCTCGCCGATCGATTAGGCGAGGCGATCATTCTCTGGAAGAGTATCTTCAACAAATCAAGTCAATTACTAATAATCTTGGAGCTATCAATGAACGAGTAAGCAATTCAAACATTGTCATGCATATTCTTAATGGTCTTGGTCGTGATCACAATAATTTTGTCATATCTGCACAAATTCGAGAAGTACCATTTACTTTTGCTGAGATTAAAGTTCGAATGATTAATCATCAACAATGGCTTAAATATCAAGATTCTGAGATGTCAAATTTGTTTGATAGTCAAAATTATGATGCTATATTTAGAAAGAATACTACCTCAGGTGGTGGAAATTCTAAGAAAAACAATAATAATAAGCACAAGAGTAACTTCAAGAATAGTGTGCATTCTTCTGGATCTGGTTCTGGCAGTAATGCTTCTTCTGGTGGTATTTCTAGTGGTTATTCTGGAAATTCAAGAGGTGCTAATACTGCTGGCGGTTCAAGGAACAATTCAGGTTTTTTTGATTGGTCTGCTATGGAACGTCAAATATGCAGAAGAACAGGCCACTCTGCTAGTAAGTGCTATTACAGGTATCAACCAGATAAATACTCTATTAGTTCTGTCCAAAGAGCATTTGCTAGTATTGAGTTACACACTTTAGCTGAAGGGCCTACTACTACCCCAACTGCAACTCAATGGATTCCAGATTCAGGTGCTACTGATCATATGACAAGTGATGAGTCTCTTTTATAAAACTCAACTACCTACACTGGTTCATCCAATGTCATGATAGGCAATGGTAAGTTATTGCCCATTTCACATGTTGGTGATGCTAGTTTTCCTACTTCAAGTAAGACTTTTAAGTTAACTAAGGTATTAAATATTTCTACTTTAAAAGATAATTTGCTTTCAATAGCTAAGTTCACTAAAGATAATCATTGTTATTTTGAATTGTATGATTGGGGTTATCTGATTAAGGATGTTGTTACAAAACAGGTACTAGCTAAGGGTTATATTCTCAACAACTTATATCCTATCACTTCAATTCATCCTTCATCAACTACTTGTTTTTATGCTTCATTCACTACTCCTTCAACTTTATGGCATAACAGGCTTGGTCATCCTGCTGCTCCTTCAACTAGCTAAGGGTTCTATTCCAAAGGACCTTTAAAAAAAAATTTAGAATCATCTGACATCACTCTAAGATTGTCTTGTCCTCATACCTCTCAGCAAAATGGGTTAGTTGAGAGGAAACATAGGCATATAACTGAGGTAGGTCTTACCCTTATTTTTTAGGCTCATCTACCTAAACAATTTTGGTTTGATGCATTTCACACTACTACTTTTCTTATCAACATACTTCCTACAAAAATTTTGAACTTTCAATCTCTTTTTGAAGTGTTATTTCATAATTAACCTGACTATAATTTTATTAAAGTTTTTGGTTCAGCTTGTTATCCATATTTAGGTGCTTATAACCAGGAAGGACAAGTTATCTCCTAAATCCTCTTTATGTACCTTCATTGGCTATGGTCCTCTTCATAGAGGCTATAAATGTTATGAAAATTTGACTGGAAAAATTTATACATCAAGCCATGTTGTTTTTGATGAAACTGTTTTTCCTTTTTCCTATGTTCATTTGTCTTCTTTTTCTGCACTAACTCATTTGTTGCCCTTCGCTACTGCTCCACATGTAGCATGTTCTGATTCATTTTTCTCTTCTCCATCACCTCAAGTGGTGTCTTCTACATCAGGTGAACAACTCAGTGTTCCTGCACCAAATATGACCTCTTCAACTATTCCTGTTACCAGTTCTCAATCTGGTATTCACAAACCTAAGCTTTTACCTGATTTTGTGACTAACAGTGTTGTAAAAAATCCCGTCAATGCATCTCTTAGATCTTTGCTTCAGCCAACAGATCCTAAGATTTTTAGGCAAGCTATGAAGAATCCTAAATGGGTAGGTTCTATGAAGGAAGAGTGTCAGACTTTCAGAGATGTTGATACTTGGGATCTGGTGAAATATCGCATGAATGTTTTAGGATGTAAATGGGTATATAACCTCAAGTTAAAACCTGACGGAACTGTTGAAAGGTACAAGAGTAGGCTGGTTGCAAAGGGATATAGTCAATTAGATGGGGTGGATTACACTGATACTTTTAGTCCTGTAGTGAAGGCATATACTATCATAAAAATACTTACTATTGCAGCTTCCAAGGGTTGGCAGATTCAACAATTGAATGTATCTAATGCATTAAATGAGTGTGTTTTCATGGAACAACCACCTGGTTTCAAAGTTTAAGGCAAAGAGGATTTTGTCTGTCATTTGAAGAAGTCTCTATATGGTTTGAAACAAACACCAAGGGCTTGGTTTCAGAGATTTAGTGGTTTTCTTCTTCAGTATGGTTTTACTCAATCCAAATGTGATCATTCTCTGTTTCTCTACCAGTCTGCTAAATGAGTTATGTACTTATTATTGTATGTAGATGGTATCATTTTAACTGGCAGCTCATGTACTTTACTTTCTTCTCTCATTGCTTCATTGAGTATTGAATTTAAAATGAAGGATTTAGACCCCATTCATCATTTCTTAGGCATTGAAGTTGTCAGAAATTTCAATACTCAAACACTGTTGCTCACCCAGAAGAAGTATTGTCTGGAGTTATTAGTTAAGGATGACATGTGTTTACTGCAAGCCATGTAGTACTCCAGTTTTTAAAGGGCCAAGATGTTCTTTGTATGCTGGTGAACCATTACAGGATCCATTATATTATAGGAGTCTAGTTGGGGGACTGCAATATCTTACAGTGACTAGGCTTGATATAGCCTTTGCTGTTAGTTATGTTTCACAATTTATGCATCAACCTGCAACTGAGCACTTGCAACTGGTCAAGAGAATTTTGAGGTTTTTGAAGGGAAATTTAGGGTCTGACATTATTCCTGGTTCTTCCAATATTTCTACAGTCACAACTAATTCAGATTCAGATTCGGCTGGTTGTCCAAATTCAAGGAGAAGTACTTCTGGCTATGCTATTTTCTTAGGTTCTTCTCTAATTTCTTGGATTTCCAAGAAACAACCTACTGTTTCAAGGTCATTTGCTTAAGCAGAATACAAATCTCTTGCTAATACTTCTTCTGAACTGCTATGGATATCTTACTTACTCAAGGAATTAGGTATATCTTCATATATGCCTCATACTTTGCTGTGTGATAATCTCTGTGCTAGTAGTTTAGCTTGCAATCCTACTTTTCATGCTAGAACAAAGCACATTAAGATTGATTATCATTTTATTAAAGATTTGGTGCAGTGCAAGTTTCTTGTTATCAAGTTTGGGCCTTCTTTTCTTAACTAGCTGACATTTTCACTAAGGGGTTCGCTCCAGATTTGTTTGTTACTCTAGTATCCAAGCTTATGTATTTTGTGCATACTAAGCTTGAGGGGGAGTATAAGAGTAACTAAAGTCACCGTAACAGTAAAAAATGTATTTTCTACTTTGTGCTTCTATTACAAGAGTTGTGCTCTTATCCTGTCTAATCTGTACTTAGTAGAGTCTTTGTAACCGTCTCTTTACAGCTGTCTGTGTCAGAGTCTATATATAACTCTTAATCCCTTCTTCCAAAGAGTGATCTATTTATAATCAATACAATTCATTTCTCTTTTCAAAACTCTGATTATCTTTCAAGAATATCCAAGCCTCCCGTATGCCAGATCTTTGTTAGATCTTGAATCCTTGTTTTGAAGAGGCATAGGACAGTCTTGAATCCTTGATCCCATCTTTAGGAGAGCAAAAACCAATCTGGGACCAAGTATTGCTAGTAACTTTAAATCTTCCAGCAAACCAGACACCGCCTTTGAGTTATAACCATCCTAATCTAAAGACTTAAAGGTCTAGACAAATAAAACTCCCATGTTGAATGGTGAGGAAATCCTCGCTTCCTATTGGCCGAAATAGCCCTTTTTTGAGTTTTGTGAAACGAGCGTTTTGGTGAGGATACTTGGTAACGTATGGTTGGTTTAAAAAAATTAGAAAAAGATTAAAAAAAGGAAACCATACTCAATTTGGAATTCGTGAGGACACTTGACAATGTATGATTGGTTTAAAAATTACAAATCAAAAGGAAAACTTAATTTACCGTGTTTGGATTTTATGAAAGTCCAAATTCAATTCGGAAATCGAGTACTTTCCATATAAGAACTCTTTTTTCCAAATTAATATATAAAGGGGAAAAAATCACATATTTCAAACATATTTTCTGCGAAAATAAAAAGAAAAAATAAATAAAATATACAAATATTCTCCACTTATTTAATATATTTGCCCCGTCACACCAATTCAAAAATACATCGCCACGGGGCGGGGGGAAGCCCCGCGCACACCAAATAAAAAATGCATCGCCACGGGGCGGGGCGAAACCCCGCGCACACCAAATAAAAATGCATCGCCACGGGGCAGGGCGAAGCCCCGCGCACACCAAATCAAAAACAACATCCCACAGGGGAAGGCGACGCCCCGCACACACCAAATCAAAAATGCATCCCCACGGGGTGGGGCAAAGCCCCGCGCCACCAAATCAAAAATGCATCGCCACGGGGCGGGGTGAAGCCACGCGCACAACAAATAAAAAATGCATCGCCACAGGGCGGGGTGAAGCCCCGCACACCAAATCAAAAATGCATTGCCATGGGGCGGGGCGAAGCCCCGTGCACACCAAATCAAAAACAACATCCCACGGGGCAAGGCGACGCCCCGCGCACACCAAATCAAAAATGCATCCCCACGGGGTGGGGCGAAGCCCGCGCACACCAAATCAAAAATGCATCGCCACGGGGCGGAGGAAGCCCCGCACACACCAAATTAAAAGAAAATAAAATGCCCGGTGCGTAGCACGGGCACAAATCTAGTACCAAAACCTGCCCCAAATTTATATAAATTAAAAAAAAATATTTCTGCCCCAAGACGCAAAAGTTACCACCAAACTTTATTTTAATTACGACTTACTTATTCTTTTACACCCTTCAGTTCAAACTATAATCTAGAATAAGCAGAGGAAAGACATGTAATTAAGATAGAACAATTTGAGATATATCATTAAGATCTTCTACTTTGTATACTTAATGTAAATATCTGCAGAGGCCCGAAAAAAATCAGCCTTGGCCAACGTATTGATTTGGGTAGCAAGCAAGCACGTAAAGTCACTTCTGTGGAAGAAACCGACACACTTGCAGTCATTGCTACACTTCTTCATACACTCGTCGGCCCTCATTGGTCCTTCTCCATCAGAATTACCCTGTAGCCGATAATCTGACGCACCTGGAACCTCGTAATAACCCACATTGGCTGCACTAGCATTGCAAGAAGGTATGCTTGGTAGTTTGCAATTCTTGTCCCAACCCAGTAGTCCTTTTGGCGTCGGACAAGCAACACATTGGTTATCTTCGCAAAGACCGAATGACCCGCATTTTGAAGGTAGGATACATTCGTTTTCGCGCTGCTCTCCAGAAAAGGTGGCATAAGTTTTTTCCCATGCCATATATCCATTAACCGGTAATTCAGAGTAAGTATAGATAAATAGATTACCATTTGAACCTATCCGAAGCATAGACAAGGTACTATTATATTTCGGGGTCGCCAATGGATATGCAGAATTAGTACTAACAACAATGCTTAATGAAATATAGAATCCTCCGGGACCGGGTCCGAAAAAGCGCTTGGAAGTGTCGAAGGTAATATTACTCCCTAACACAGACATTTGTGTTATGTTATAAATGTTGGTAGGTTTCGACGATTTCGCTTCCGGACCGATGAACAAACTAAGTTTTGCATCTTGCAAAACTAAACTGTATCTCCCGTTTACTATCTTGTTAGTAGTTGAACTTCCAGGACCAAGACCTTGGCCTACCAAGAGAGTATTAGTTGGATAATGAAAACTCTGCCAGACATATCCACCATTTCTATCAAGAAGCACTAAGTTGCCATTTGGAAGCAGTCTAATATCGACAACACCTTTGTTGCTCGTCCTAGTTTGCCAACCAATCCGACCATTGCCATCGATTAATGCAAGATTTCCGCTGCGACTAAAAACAAGTTTAGCTTTATCGCCAACCGGACGATTAAGGTTAGCTGCCCAAACCCAGCGCGTAATCCCGTCAGAATGAGCATGACCCATGCCTATAGCAAGTATGTAGGAGTTGGTAACAGGTACGGATTCGTCGACACCGGTACTCTCAGGGTTGGCTTCATAAAAACAAAGAGAAAATGGATAGCTTTGGATTGGTAAATCACGGAAACTCACACGGTATTCAGTTTCATAATAACCTTGACGGAATCCGTTGGGTTCCAAGTTGTAACTGAATCTTTTTGATGCTGGAACATCTGCACTTACTTCTGCAACTAGTGAAGAGCAACAAACAATCAAGAAGACAGTAAGCGATTGAAGAAATGAAGAAGGATATGATTTGATCATCTTTAGAGGTATAAAGCTATACTATACCGGATCTATCTATATTGCAATGGGATACGTAGTCTTATTTATAAACCGGAAACTGTCACTTGGCTATTTTTAATCTGACACTTGCATGGAAGGAACGCAAATTCATGTTACTGTATATCTAGTCTTGATTTTCATACTGTACTATTCTTTGTCAGAAATTCCACTTCGTCGGTAAGGTGAAAAACGTAATCTTGTGTGAATCTAACTAAGCAATCAGTGAGGAAATGAACGTGCATCCCCACTTAAAATGGATCTTACTAACAAACTGATTAAAGAACGAACGAGACGCCTAGTTATAATTAAATAGACCAAGATATTGGAGAGGAAATCCGGAGATTTGCAGAAATTGGTTCTTAAAGTCAACCATGATGTTTTTAGTATTTTTGGATAATGAAGATGTGTGCGGAACAGAGACACAGATTTCTTAGAGGCATTCCTATGCAACCCACTGGAACCCTGTATGCTTTCTATTGGCATCTGGACCCATGTATTACGGATGCCTCCCCCACACCATAATGGTGTGCAGTTACTCTTCTGAAATGTGATTACCAAACTAACTTTCATAGGGTGTTCGAATAGCTTTCAAGAAATAACTTTTTTGTTTTTTAAGTCAAAAAGCAAAATGAATGTTCGGCAACCTGGATCAATGACGATTTTTAGAAGTAAAGTGGTTGCTTCATTTTGGAAAAAAAACTTTATGCTTTACGTTTGGATACCATAAATCAGAAGTAAAAACATATTGCTTCATAAAAAGTTGGTATTTTTATTTCTAAAAGTCATTTTGAAATTGTGTACCCAAACCAAATTTTGACCTTTTTACTTTCCGAAGTCAAAAAATAACTTTTGGATGTGAATCCAAATAGCCTACGTCGTAAGGGAACGACTTCTCATAAAATCACCAGTTTTTTTGTTTTTTTTTTTAAGTTAAAATGCATTCAAAACAGACTAACTTAGGGAGTTAGTAACCCTTACATCAGTAATAGTAGAGCCATCTAATGTTGGGCTATTAACTCCAACCCAAACATTAGATTTATCTACTTCTAAGGCTTGCAAAATACAAGATAGAGGTTCATTCCTCCGATTAACAAGAGATTGAAAAGATTTAGCCTCCTTAGCAAGGATATCAGCTACATTGTTTGCTGATCTAGGAATATAAAAAAAAACCTAATTTTTTTTTGACAAAGACTAAATTCTCTTTTTACTTCCTCCATAATCGACTGGTTCTGCCAAGTAATTTGTGATGATTTTCCATTCAAGTAGTCAAAAAGGTTCTTACAGTCTCCTTCCATACTGAAATTCGACAATCCCTCCTCTGTTACCCATTTAGCTGCCTGCAAAATCCCTAGAGCTTCTGCTTCTTCCTTACATGATTTCTTCTTCATATCGATAGATATAGGATCTATGGGGAAATTACTTAGAAGTATATTTTGTGCCACATTTCTTCCTATCCAATAGAAAAGGATCCCATGATCCTGAACCGATCTTACCTGGGATCACAAATCCCAAGTTTGTCTATGAAGAGCGGATCTAATTGTATTAGTGTATAGAATGGATTTCTTCTGTGTAATACTAATGTTTCTTCCATAGTGTAAACCAACTATTTCATTCTCATCTTATATGCATTCGGATTCTAGAAAAACATACACAACAATTGGTTTATAGCCATTACATACTCCTAAGTCGACCCCCCATCCAATTTTTTATGAAGCACATTTGTCACTTCCTCTTTGCCCTTTAGTTATCATTATCCCGTATGAATCCAAATAGGCGGGTTGGTTGGTTCATTATCATTAGCCCAAATCTTCTGGGGATGAGGCAGTGATGGGTCCTGCTCTGCCCTGTTTGAAGTTCCCTGCATCATTTCTGAAGATTAAAGAAAAACCTGCTGGTGCATTCATAGAAATCCAGGCTTCATCTAACTTGAGTTTCTTTTGTGACAATCTAGGAATTGTCCATCTAGGTTTTTCCACTATACCAGTTGAGACTTGTTTGGTTAAAAATTTGTCCTTGTACCAAATATTTAAATGTCTTTGTATTTCCAAAGCTAGTTGAGTATGTGTTTGTTGTTGTTTTTCGAAGGATCTGTTACATCTTTCCTTCCATATTGTTTTGGGGTGAAAACTGATTCTGCTGATTTTGATAAATTTGGGTGTGTTGATGAGAAACGAATTCAAACCCTAAACAAATGTACTTCACAGGAGTAATTTTAGATTCAGGAGATCAATCTGTAAGACTCTGGCCTAAACCAAGAAATGGTCGTTCCAGATTCAATTCGTTCACAAAGTAAAGGAGAAGGGTTGATCTTAGGGAGGGAAGCGAAGAAGGTGTTTGAGATCAGAATGTTGGATTATGAAGGTGTGGTTGTTTTATGACTTGTATCAGAATGTGGAACTGGCTTGCAGAATCTAAGCTATCAGTTCTCGGTATTTTCTGGATACTTTTGTTGATCACCCTTGTGTGTTTTGTTGAAATAGGTTGAAAACCTATTTATACAAGTCATTGAGCGCACCCTGATCTCGTAGGAAGTGGAGGCAGTTAATTAGTGGAGAAGTGGGGTTGTGCGAAAAGGTGGTGACAGTCACGTTTCCATTATGGAGGAAGACTGGTCAGCCCTTACACCCACTACTCTCTTACTGCTATTAACCGTTCCCCTTTTTCCTGACTCTTTCTCGTAATGGGCGCGTTGCACGCCGTAAACCGCCATACCAATACCCAGTGAACATCCCCCATTTTGTGACATGTTTGATTCTCGAGTATTTTGTAGGAAAAATATATACAGCAGGCTGCTGAATGCGTCAAGTCATGAGACTCGTTGCTTAAAGTAGCATATAGTGCTTTTAGGTCAAATAAATTTTTTTTATTTGGAATCAATATTTATAAAGCATCGTTTATAATTGATGGTCATGAAGCATCGCTTTTAAACAAGCTGCTAAAAAATAATCGATGTGCAGGAAGCATCGTTGTTTTAGAGCTCGTCCAAATTAGTCGCGAGTTCAACGTCTTAAAAGGAGCGTGACCGGCCATTTTCATGGAGCTGGTATGAGCTGTGCGCGTGTGTCTGGGGATGGCCGGTCGGTCCCTATAGGAGAGTGGAGACTGGTAGCCATTCTAAAATCTTATCGGTCGATCCAGGTTAGATCTGGACCGCATAAATCTTCAATCCAAGTTGAGTGGCTGAGACGATTTGCGGCAGTTAATGACTGCTGTAAAATCATTAAAAATTGTATATAAGCAGCGCGAACGACTACCTTTGGGCGATCGTTTGGGAACCCTATGGGAAAGCCACAACTTGGCCGATCGTTCCCCGTGGAAGAGGGATGGCCGATGATTACAGCGTTACCCTGTTGGCCTCCTAAAAATAAATCTAGACCATTCGACTAGGCTAGCGAAGCTGGATGGACGAGATGATTTACGGCAATGGCGTACTGCCGTTGATTCAATTTAGGGTTTAGAAGCCGTGTGGCCAACCGTATTTAGGCTAATCGATTCAAGGCACTGGACATTGGTTTGAGCAGTCCGATTGGTCAGATGTAAAGGAGGGCTGCCGGTGAGCATGCTGATATCTATTGGGCCGCCTAAAATTGGATCCAAGCCATTCAATTTGGCTGGCGAAGATGGACGGCTGTGATCGATTTGAGATAGCAGCACGCTGCCGCAACGCAAACTAAGGTTTCTGAAACAGCGCGTTCACCCTAGTTTGAGCAAACGATTTGATGCACTCTTAGCTTGCCATGGAAAGTCGATCGACCAGGGATGGAGCTGGGTCGTCGGTGAACACGCCAGCACCTCTTTAATCATTCGAAGGAGGATCTAAACCGCCCAACTAGGCTAGCTAAGTTGGGCGGATGTGATGGATTTTAGATCATTATGGTCGGTCTTAGCTCGTTGAGCTTTTCTTTTGCAGCGCAACCATCCTAGTTCACGCCAACAATCAAGGACGTTGCTGGTAGGCTAAGAGAATTCTGATTGGCTGGGATGATGGTGGGTCCACCGGTGGACATCATGGAGTTTGCCTAGTTCCGCTAGGAAGAGGCTAAGCTTGTTGAATTGGCCGTCCAAATCGTGTGGCCATGATTATTTTAAGACTGACATGGACAGTCTAGGCTTATTTTTCTTAAGGAATTAAGCGCGTCGACCAACCAACTTCCAACTTTATTTAAAAGTGCGTGTGGCGCGTTTAAAGCGATCTGATTGGTCGATGGGAAAGGGGGCCGGCAAGTTGTAACATGGAGCGTGGCTAGACGGCCACAGGCGGCGCCTGTTGGAGCGAATCGGCTGGCCAAGTGGTGTGCCCGCGCCTCCTTTTGTTGTTGCTTCTATTTTCCGCAGTTCCTCTTTATTTCTTGTTTTCTGGTAGGACTTTGCTCCTACTAGCTCCATGGCGGATTAGTTTCCTAGCTTACCTAGGTTTGGTCTCGACCAATAGGGTTCGGGATATTGCGCAGGGCGCAAAAAACCTAATTTTTGCAAATTGATAAAATTAGATTAAAGGACTGAATTTTGCGGGTTGCCGCAAAACCAATCAAATTTTGGAATTTTGCATACTGATACAAAAATCACTAATTTAATATTAAAGGGAAGCATAAATTTGCGTGCCTCTGATTGAGTACTTCCACACACATCTCAATCCTTACACTTCGGGAGATTCATGCTACTCGGCTGAGAGCGAACATTAGTCGCCATGTCATGTTAGTATTAAGATTTCAACTGGGAACATGGTATGGAACAAATGGTCAGAAATTTACAGAATATTTGGGATTGTTACCACACGCACAATTCTGGATAAATTTCATATAGATATACTGAATTACTCAATCCGCATGTAAGTAAAAAGGCATGATCACTCATCACTTTTAAATGGATCAACTTCTTTGCAGAAGGATAGCGCATTAAATAAAGGGTTTTGCAATTTTAGCCCTGAACTAAAAACCACCATCAACATTAAGTCCCCTGCTTAGTACGTAATAGTGACATTGTTGCGGGGTAAGCACTAGATGGTGACAAATAAAGGTAAAACTTATGAGGCAAGGTAGACAGATGTTACCAGGATAGAGGATGGCTAGGTATTTGAGAAAGACATGTTTAACGAAGTATAAAAGAACGTAGTGATCGTCCTCCTATCATACGTCAATTTCCTCCAGGTAGATTTCAAAATTTGCTAAACTCCATTGCGCTCGATTGCGAGAGGCCTTGACTTTAAGTTGCTTGGAGTCTGGACTGCTGAGTCGCAACTAAAATGTTTTTTAAACTCCTGAGCATTGACTGGAATAGAATTGCTTTCATCCTGACTCTTTATCTCATCGGCTCATTCTTTCCCTTCTAATTGCGATGATGAAATGCTTAGAATGCTTATATGGGCAAAATCTTCCGGAGTCTTTGAGTGAAGTAAATGAGCTGAGAGGCGTTCTGTTGCCGACGTGCTGCTATCAAGTCTTCAAGGACTTCGTTATAAGCGACATCCTTTGAACCATCTTCTGAATCTTGGATTGTTGTATGGAATGGGATGCGATTGAGCAGTCCCCAGTTATACTTTAGATCCGATGGCGTGGCCGGATATGTGAAAATATATCTGCGGTGTACTTTTGGATTCATCATTTGTTGATCAATGAGCGGGAGTCGTATTTGATAGATCTGTATTGTATCCAAACTTTTGGCAGCTCATGCACCCCTTCCATAGGAAATTGGAAATCTAGAAACACCGAATCTGACTTTGTCGGCGATGTGGTAGACATGATGCGGTTGGTCTGTGTGGATTGATGAGGCATTGAAGCGGCTTCGGGAAAGAATGTTGAAGCGAATTCTGGAGAGAACATTGAAGCAACTTCTGGAGAGAACAATTGAAGCGGCTTCTGGAGAGAAATCCAGTAAGGGCGCCATTAACCCTTGATTTCGAAAAACGAGTTCTTCCCATTCTTATGTTTGATAATCCCCGGTGCAGACTACATGCTTCTTGAATATTTGTGGGTGCCGTCTAGGCATGTAGAAGCACGGATGCATTATCACGAATTAAGAAATCCAAATCCAGGCTTGTTAGGTGAGGAGGCTTCATCTCCAATTAATGGCGCGTGAAATGTGATTCGATGCGCCATTTCTGAAGAAGTAGTTATAACCCAGGAGTGTTATATGTGTTGGCTTCAAATTCATTGATTCTTGGTTCCGTGAAGAGGATTCCCAAAATCCGGAAAACTGCAGACAACAAAACTTCTTCTGGGAATCTTGTATGGCGAAGGTTGAAGCAGGCTGCTCTTCGGATGCGAAAGATGCTTGCTCCAAAAAGAATCTTCCACTGCTTGATGATCTTGTGCTTTCTTTTCCTTTACATATTCCCCTCTTCGGTATTTTGAAAGATATGAGACATCTCTTGCATGGTTTGATTTTTTCTGGTTTCGAATTAATGTGTAATGATTTTGTGAGGGTTTGGGTTTACTCGAGACTTTTCCTTGAGATGATTCAGGAGTAAATAGATTTCTAAAAGGGAAATGATACTTCGATTAACTAATAAATTAAAACCCTAATTATGAATGCGAGCAGTGCAATCATTTTGGAGGAATTACAAATATTGCATGAAAAGGGAAATTGCTAAAGGAAACACTAAAAGGAATTTTGGAGGAAAGGGCGGCACAATATCTTAGGTATTGAAAGGTTTGAGCCACCGGGCGTGTATTACTATGCCTTCTAGCTCGTTAGTATTGATAAGCTTGCAGTAACCTCCCAAAATAATTTCCGCCACTAGGTACGGCTCGTCTTTCTCTTCTGCGAAATCGGATGGAGCAGGCTGAGCAACAACTCTTACTACCATATCTCCAACTTGGAATGAGTTTGGGTTTCGCGCCATTACTTTCCTAGATCCCTCATCCTTAACCGTGACAGCTTCTAAACTCTTGTTGAAATACTTGAAAGGACCAGCATCCCATTTACATCTCCTAGTGACGGCCAGGTTGATAATCGGATCGAGTCCCCAAGCCTTGGCGGAAGGAGGAGTGACTAGTTGCAGAAAGGGTTGTTCGATAAGACTTTCTTGTGTTCGGAATCTGCGGGGGAACGTCGTCGGTCTCTCTCCAGGTAGTTACGTTACGTTGTCGAGCTTTCGATACGGCAGCAGATAATCTTCACGGTTGGATGGCTTGTTGGAAATCCTTTCAGGTGTATACACTGTCAAAGGACATACTCTTAGCTTTGCTTTGTTGCTATGCACCCATGAGTGTCCCAGAACCATATCATAATTTGGGAATTCTTTAACAATATGAAACTTGTCGTGTGTCAAAGCATCTCCTACCTTGATTTCGAGGTTAATGTACCCGTAAGCATTTTTTGATTCTCCTTCTGGGTTTTCGATCATAGTTGGGCAGCGAACAACTTCCTGTTTTGAAATTCCTGCAGCTCTCAGAGTCTTGACGGTAACAATGTTGAAGTCAGAGGCTGCGTCAATGAGCGTGCTGTCAAACTCAACATCCTTCAGGTGGGCGGTGGTCAGCAATCCCCAGTTGCATTCTTCAACAGTTCCTTCTAAAAGAGGTTGGGACTTGGGAATAGCTTCTCCGACTGAAAATAGCTGCTTGCCTGACACAACACGATTGAGGGCTGCAAATATGTCTTGACGCTGCGCCTTGGAGAAGTATAGAATCTCACATAAATGCTCCATCATAGACTGTACAGTTTTGTTGACGGAGTCCCCAGAAATCATGCAGCTCCTAACAGGAAGAGGGTCTCTATGAAATCCTTCGGTGCCTAATTAAAGTTCTCCTGCATCTACCTTCTCCTTGAAAATGCGTTTCAATTTGTTGCAGTCACTGGTTGGGTGATTGACGAACCTATGGTAACGGTAATATTTGGGATTTGCCATTTTTTCCTCGGTTGGTGGACGTCTGAGAGGAGGTATCTTGATGGCGTCATCTTGAATCCACGCTTCCAGGAGTTCAATTACTTCCTCCATTGGAAATGGGAAGTTTGGAGCAGAATTTCCAGTTTCTTGTTGTTGTACAGGGGTCTTTGCCGCGGCCTTCCGGGGATGCGCTGGTGCCGCACGCTTGGGTTGTTGTTCCGCTGCTAGAGCTTTCCTTTTTTTTCCCTTCACCTACTACGCTCACAGATGGCCCGATGTTATATTGCTTGTTAATGGGGTGCATGTTCCCTCGAGTCTCGCATGCATCTTCACTCCTGGATGGTGTGGTTCTTTCCAACAGTGTCGGTGCTGTTGTAGCTGACCTCTTAGCAGCTTCATGAAGTTCAGAGAATGTCTAGAAACACAGGTTCTCCAGTAATGCGCGATAGATGAGAACCATACCGTTAATGCATGACTCCACCAACTGTTGTTCAGTAACATTTGGATCATGACAATCCAATGCTTGAATCCTGAATCCCTTGACATAATCATTTGGATGCTCGTTGTTTCGTTGAAACATCCTTCCTAAGTCTGAAAAGGTGATTTGCTCAGATACGAAGAAATATATCTTGTAGAAAGCGATGACCATCTCACACCAGTTGGATATGTTGTTTGGCGCGATGTTGTTGTACCAGGTGTACGCTCTTCCAGTAAGTGATTTTGGAAACTCTTTCAGACGGAGGACATGATTGTATTCATGTTCTCCTAAAGACTCCATAAAACGAGAGATGTGTTCACGAGCATTACCAGTACCATCATAAAGGGAAAATTGGGGAGAAGAGTATCCTTTCGGGAGAGGAACTCTTTGCACATCAGGAGGATAAGGCGGTTGATGCTGGTGCATGTCCATCGGGTTTTCCTTGCCTCGATTTTGGAGGAGTCGCTCCAGGTCTTCACGTGTGATGAAGTTGGATGACTGATTCCTTTCCCACGAACATTCAGGAGCAACGCGAACTTCCTCATCTATAAAGGCGCGCCCTACTGAAGTGCTTGCGCAGGGAGTATTAAAAGTACTCCTTATTGGCTCCATGGGTTGACGTGGTTCTTGCGGTAGCCGCTCCGTTAGTGTCTTGAGGAAAGTAGGTACTTCTTTCTGAGTTGTAGCCATGTCCGTAAAAGCCTTAGCGAGAACTTCTTGCCTTTCCATCAAATCAACGATGGTAATAGGGGATTGGCTTCCTATGGTTCCTCCAGCTTCTCGTCCTGACGAGGGAGTGGCAGTAGCTCTGGTAACAATTGGGGGTGTTACGCTCGAAGAAACATTGGGAATTGTGGCAGCGGCTCTGGCTCTGGTGATAGGAGGTGTCACACCGAAGGGAATGTTTCATGCGCCGCTGGTGTTGGTGGTAGAGGTTGTAGTGCCATGAGATGTGTTGATCGTGCTAGCAAGCGGTACATTGGTGTTGACAGTAGGGATATTGGCACTAGGAGCGTTATCGGTTCAAACAACATCAGGATTGGTAACTGACCCAGAACTAAGATCTACCATCTTGAATTTGAGAAAATTAAAAATTGATCTTGCAACCGAGAGATTAATCTCCCACTGTGGTCGCCAGTTATTTTGGGGTAAAAACTGATTAAGCTGATTTTGGTAAATTTGGGTGTGTTGATGAGAAACGAATTCAAACCATAAACAAATGTACTTCACAGGAGTACTTTTAGATTCGAGAGATCAATCTGTAAGACTCTGTCCTAAACCAATAAATGGACATTCCAGATTCAATTCGTTCACAAAGTAAAGGAGAAGGGTTGATCTTAGGGAGGGAAGCGAAGAAGGTGTTTGAGATCAGAATATTGGATTATGAAGGTGTGGCTATTTTATGACTTGTATCAGATTGTGGAACTGGCTTGCAGAAAGTAAGCTATCAGTTCTCGGTATTTTCTGGATACTTGTGTTGATCAACCTTGTGTTTTTTGTTGAAATAGGTTGAAAACCTATTTATACAAGTCATTGAGCGCACCCTGATCTCGTAGGAAGTGGAGAAAGTTAAGTAGTGGAGAAATGGGTTTGTTCGAAAAGGTGGTGACAGTCACATTTCTATTATGGAGGAAGACTGGTCATCCCTTACACCCACTACTCTGTTTCTGCTATTAATCGTTCCCCTTTTTCCTGACACTTTCTTGTAATGGTCGTGTTGCACGTCGCAAACCGCAAACCGCCAGACCAATACCCAGTGAACATCCCCAGTTTGTGACATGTTTGATTCTCGAGTATTTTGTAGGAAAAATATATACAGCAGGCTGCTGAATGCGTTAAGTCATGAGACTCGTTGCTTAAAGTAGCATATAGTGCTTTTAGGTCAAATAATAAAATTATTTATGGAATCAATATTTATAAAGCATCGTTTATAATTGATGATCATGAAGCATCGCTTTTAAACAAGCTGCTAAAAAATATTCGGTGTGCAGGAAGCATCGTTGTTTTAGAACTTGTCCAAATTAGTCGCGAGTTGAACGTCTTAAAAGGAACGTGACCGGCCATTTTCAGGGAGCTTGTATGAGCTGTGCGCATGTGTCTGAGGCTGGCCGGTCGGTCCCTATAGGAGAGTGGCGACTGGTAGCTATTCTAAAATCCTACCGGTCGATCCAGGTTAGATCTGGACCGCTTAAATCGGCTAGCCAAGTTGAGTGGGTGAGACGATTTGCGACAGTTAATGACTGTTGTAAAATCATTAAAATTGTATATAAGAAGCGCGAACGACTACCTTCGGACGATCGTTTGGGAACCCTATGGGCAAGCCATAACTTGGCCGATCATTCCCTGTGGAGGAGGCATGGCCGGTGATTACAGCGTTACCCTGTTGGCCTCCTGAAAATAAATCTAGATCATCCGACTAGGCTAGCGAAGTTGGATGGACGAGATAATTTGTGGCAGTTGCGTACTGTCGTTGATTCAATTTAGGGTTTAGAAGCCGTGTGGCCAACCCTATTTAAGCTAATCGATTCAAGGTACTGTACATTGGTTTGAGCAGGCAGATTGGTCAGATGCAAGGCGGGATGCCACTGAGCATGCTGACATCTATTGGGCCGCCTAAAATTGGATCTTAGCCATTCAATTTGTCTGGCGAAGATGGATGGTTGTGATCGTTTTCTGAAATAAGGCGTTCACCCTAGTTTGAGCAAACAATTTGATGTACTCTTGGCTTGCTATGTCAATTCGATCGACCAGGGATGGAGCTGGGTCGCCGGTGAACACGCCAACACCTCTTTAATCATTCGAAGGAAGATCTAAACCGCCCAACTAACTAAGTTGGGCGGATGTGACAGATTTGAGACCATTATGGTCAGTCTTAGCTCGTTGGGATTTTCATTTGCATCGCAACCAGCCTAGTTCACGCCAACGATCAAAGACGTTGCTGGTAGGATAATAGAATTCTGATTGGCTTGGATGATGGTGGGTCCGCCGGTGGACATCATGGAGTTTGCCTAGTTCCGCTAGGAAGAGGCTAAGCTTGTTGAATTGGCCGGCCAAATCGTGTGGCCGTGATTGTTTTAAGACTCACATGGACAGTTTAGGCTTATTTTTATTAAGGAATTAAGCGCATCGACCAACCAACTTCCAACTTTATTTAAAAGTGCGTGTGGCGCGATTAAAGCGATCTGAGTGGTCGATGGGAAAGGGAGGCGTCATGCAGCAACATGGAGCGTGGCAAGTCGGCCACATGCGGTACCTGTTGGAGCGGATCGGTCGGCCAAGTGGTGTGGCCGCGCCTCCTTTTGTTGTTGCTTCTATTTTCCGCAGATCCTCTTTATTTCTTGTTTTCTGGTAGGACTTTTCTCCTACTAGCTCTATGGAGGATTAGTTTCCTAGTTACCTAGGTTTGGTCTCGACCAATAAGGTTCGGGATATTACGCAGGGCGCAAAAAACCTAATTTTTGCAAATTGATAAAATTAGGTTAAAGTACTGAATTTTGCGGGTTGGCGCAAAACAAATCAAATTTTGGTGAATTTTCCATACTGATACAAAAATCACTAATTTAATATTAAAGGGCAGCATAACTTTGCGTGCCTCTAATTGAGTACTTCCACATGCATCTCAATCCTGAAACTTCGGGAGATTCATGCTACTCGGCTGAGAGTGAACATTAGTCGTCATGTCATGTCAGTATTAAGAGTTCAACTGGGAACATGGTATGGAACAAATACTTGGAAATTTACAGAATATTTGGGATTGTTGCTACACGCACCATTCTGGATTAATTTCATATAGATATACTAAATTTCTCAATACGCATGTAAATAAAGAGTCATGAGCACTCATCACTTTTAAATGGCTCAACTTCTTTGCAGAATAATGGCGCATTAAATACAGGGTTTAACAATTTTAGCCCTGAACTAAAAACCACCATCAACACATATAAACCAAACTTTTGTCATTATTATTTATATGGGGATAATTGGATCTTCCTTTCCTATCCAGTCTTTACAGACATCTAAAAATATGATAGATCTATCAAAATTTAAATCAACTGGGAATGTCTCTGATGCCCAAACTGACTTAGCATAAGGACAGTGAAGAGAGAGATTCTCTATGGATTCATTTTCCTGACAACCAAAACTACAGTTAGGTGTTATATCTTTCATAAATCTAGATAACTTTAGATTGGTAGAAACTGCATTTTGCAGGTACTTCCTGGTAAAGATCTTAATTCTTTGAGATACATCTAATTTCCATAAACCTTTCTAGGAAGAATCTGGCTTCCCTAGATTATAATTGTTCACTGTTCTTTCATTTAACTTGTTATACATGGATTTGACTGTGAATTTCCCTGAGTTGGTAAGGAGCCATCTAAGAGTATCTGTTTTAGCTTCCAAATTGTTATCAATAGCAATTCTAATGTTACATATTTGTCTAGCAATATGACCTGGAAACAATTCAATAATTAAAGAGGAATTCCACTTTTTAGTGGTTGGATCAATTAGATCCTTCACAAGTGTTAAATGAGAGTTAGTAATAGTTTTGTAGATGCTAAGGTTTTCTTCCAATTTAGGAATCTAGTTATCTTCTCAAATATTAATGTTATTACCATATCCTACTTCCCTTATGTTGTTTTGTTCTACTAACTTAATCCCCTTACTTATACATTTCCAAATCCAAGAACTATTAGATTGGATTTTATCTTTAAATGCTGAGGATTTCCTGAAATATCTAGGTTTAAGTTGAGACACCCAAAGAGCCTTAGGCTCAGTCAAAAGTCTCCAAGCAAGTTTAGTTATCAAGGCTAAGTTGAACTTATGTGCATTCCTGGAACCTAGACTACCTTTGCTAATTGGTTTACATAAACAAGAATATGATTTAGGATAATATCCTTTATAATTAGTTTCTTTTCCCCACCAGAAGTCCCTTTGTAAAGCATCCATTTTTTTAAATAATTTTTTAGGAAGAATAAAGCGACTTATTTGATAACTGGCCATGCTTGCCAGAGTTGCTTTGTTAAGGACCATTTTACTAGCTTGAGCTAAGACTTTACCTATCCAACCTTGCACTTTATGTTCCATCTTTTCTACTATGCTTTCAAAGAGTTTTATTTTTGCTTTATCTATAAAGAGAGGGGTTCCTAAATAAGAGTCTTTTAGATCAATTTTTTTTTGCTTTTGAGTAATTTACTAATCATTCTCTAATGTTTAGGTTGAACTTTTTTACTGAAAAAACTCCTGATTTATCAAAGTTAATTAACTGCCCCGAGGCTTACTAAAGGTGTCTATAAGTTGTAGGATATTATGACATTCCTTAAGATCTACCCTAATGAAAAGGAGGCAATCATCAGCAAAGAAAAGGTAGGAAATTGGACTATTCTTTGGAGTTAACTTAATACCATTGATAATCTTCTCTTCTTCACTGGATAAGAGAATTCTAGAGAATATTTCCATGCATATAATAAATAGATAAGGGGAAAGAGGATCCCCTTGTCTAAAGCCTCTAGTTGGTTTAAAATAATTCCCTGGACTACCATTGAGTAAGACTGCTATGGTGGATGTTGAAATGCATTGATAAATTAGGTTACAGAAATCCTTGTCAAAACCAAAATCCTGCATTGCTGAGATTAAAAACTCCCAGTTAACTCTATCAAAAGCCTTAGACATATCAATCTTTATTCCCATACCATCATGTTTCACTTTCTTTTTCTTAAAAGAATGAATAAGCTCCTGAGCAATAACTATGTTGTCTGAGATTTTCCTTTTGGAAAGGAAAGCTGCCTGGAAAGGGGAGATTATAGAATTTAGGATGGGTTTCATCCTATTGGCTAAGATTTTTGCAATAATATTATAGATGGTATTGCAGAGACCAATTGGTCTAAAGTTGCTAGGGTCTATTGGGTGCCTACTTTTGGGTATAAGAAAGAGGAAAGTTTTGTTGAATTCCGGATGAAGTTCAACTTTTTTGAAAAACTATTGAATGGAAGCCGTAACTTGTTCACCTACTGTTTCCCAATTTAGTTTGAAAAAACTAGCTGGGAATCCATCAGGACCTGAAGACTTATTAGGTTTTAGTTTTTTAATGACTAACCAAATTTCCTCAGCTGAATGAATAGAATTTAGGATAACATTTTCCTCTAAGGATATACTAGGTTGAATATTTTAAAATAGATTAAGATTAGGAGGAGGAGGAACATGGGGGGTTGATTAAAGATTTAAAAAGAAACCTGAGAGAGTTTCCTGCATTTCAAATCTCTTGAAAGTAATTTCATTATTGTTCATTTTTAGACATTCTATATTGTTCCATTTCCTTCTTTTTAAGGTTTTTGTATGGAAAAACTTTGTATTTTCCCCCCCTAGTTGAACCATATTATCTTACACTGTTGTTTTTCTATTGCTTCCTGGGTATCATAAAGTTTTCAAGTTGATCTAGCTTTTCCTTTATCTTATCCTCTTTCTTATAAACATAGCTAGAATTATTCAAATTATCTATTTGGGATAGGATTATTTTAATTTGTTTAGAAGGTAAACCAAATATGTTTTTTTTTCCAGAAATCTAAGTTGGTTTTGAGAGCTTGAAGATTAAGTATCAGAGAATTTGTTGGATCTTCCCTAATAACATGGGTCCAGGTATCTTTTATAGTTTGGACACAAGAGCTTTCCTTTTGCCAAGTATCATAAAATTTAAAGGTATATTCAAGTTTGATAAAACTGGTATCTAAGCTTAAGGCTATGGGGGCAATGATCAGAACCTACTGCCACTAAATTGGAAAGTTCTGCTTTTGGGAATTGAATATTCCACTCAGCATTTGCAACTGCTCTATCTAATCTTTCTTGGATATTAGCTATATCATCCCTATGATTATTCCAAGTGTATTCATAACCTTTAAAACCTAGATCTATTAGACCTGCATTACTTAGGATATTATGATAGTAGACACAATCAGATTTCTTAAATGGCAAACCCTCACTTTTTCCCTCCTGGCTGAAGATCTTATTCATATCTCCTAAGAGAACCCAAGGCATGGACTGCTTGTCAACTTGTTCTGAGATTTCAGTAATAAAATCCCAAGCAATGTTTCTATTAGATGGGTATGGACTACCATAGAAACATGTTAGCATCCATTTCTTAGATTCAGAGTTAGTTTGAACTAAAATGTTAATCATGTTAATATTCCAATGAACAATTTCAAAAGAAAAACCATCTACCCATGCTAAAGCTAGACCTCCTGCTAATCCTATTGGGCCTACTATGTGGATATTGGGGTAGTCTTTAAGAAGAGATTTAACTAAATGTTTTTTAGATTTTATTTCAGACAGAAATAAAATCTCTGGTTTATCCACTGAAATTAGTTGGTTTAGGTAATTTTGAGTAAAGGGGTTACCGCAACCTTGCACATTCCAGGCTATAATTTTCATTGTAAATCACTAGTTAAGTGTGGCACACCAAGAATTAAATTCAGCTAGAAGCAATTAATAAACAAGGCAAAAACATGAATTAAAAAAAGAAATAAACAAGAGACTGGGAAGCAATTCAGGCTGAGAATCTAGAAAAAAGGAAAAGATTAAATGTGAAATATCTCTAATAGTTCTCCTAAAGGGCAATGTTCTATTAATGTACTGTGATTAGCCTATCAAGAGTTTGTGAAATCCTAATAAGATTATCAATCGAAACAAAGGAGAAGAGGAAATAATACAAAGTTAGGGGTACCTGAATTTCGTCCTGTTGCACAGATGGAGAGTCCATTAAGAAGGGTACTGGTAGAATACGATCTTTCACCTGTGTTTGTTCTTTTAGATTTGATCCATATTGGTTAATTTGAAGTAAATTTCCATTATCAGAAGCTAGAATGCAAAGCCCTTCAGATAAGGAGGATGTAGAGAACTCAAGGATTGAAATCTTGAATGATGATTTTGGTTGAGTCCTAGGAGATGCTAATGATGTAGTGATACAATGTAAGTTAGAATGATTAGAACTAGCATGAATTGAAGAAAATTGGTATGAAATTGAGTCAGAAGATAAAGGAGTACCCAAATTATCTCTAGCGTCTTCAAAAGGAGATGAAGAAGAAAAAGAAAGTCTTCTATTGACCAATGGAGCCGCAGTATTGGTTCTAGGACGAAATGGATAGACTATATCCTGTAGCAATTCATTAACCGGTTCAGAGTTATCTTCAATCGGTTCAATGGAATCTATCACTCGGTGAGTTTCTAAGTTGACTGAGCGGAAATAATCAGAACTCGAGATGTTCAAAGGAATATAGTTTTCAGGAAGGTTATAAGGAAAGGTTCTCTTGCCCAATATAGAGTTAGAAGCTAGAGGCATTTCTTCAACGTAAGTAACAGGGCCTAAGACCTCATAGGATTGCTCCACAATCCTGGATGGTTCATCAGTAGGCTTGGGACTGGACTGCTCTACATGAGGATTTTCTTCCCTGAACAAATCATATAGAGTTTCTCTAATCCCTGGAACAGCCAAAAACTTCTCTACAGATTCTGAGTTACCATGAGCATCCATATTATCTTTAGGGTTCCAAATCTGTATGGGTGTATCATTTAACCAAAATATGTCATCACTTGGAGCAGGAGAGGCCATTGTAATGTCATATATATCTTTAAGAGGATGCTTTTGCAAAATGGCACACTGGCTTACCTTATGACCAAACCTAAAGCAATTGGAGCAGAATCTTGATAGAAGGTTAAGATAGTTGAAAACTATTTCCCTTACTGGGAATCTATCTACTTTAACTAACAGCTTCATAACTGAAGGTTTCTCTATGTTTACCCACGCCAACACTCTTGGGAGGCAGTCTGAAGATTCACTTCCTTTGCAAACTCTACTTATTGTTCCTATCCTACTTGCTATTAATCCTAATCTTTATTCAGTTATGTATTCATGTTTAGCATTAGAGATGCTAGCCCAGAGAGGAATCTCTTTTACAGCATCAGTTGAGATACGTATTTGGGGGAAGGCTGAAGTAGTTGAGAGAACATTTCCATATGGATACCAAGGCCCATTCAAAGCTATCCATTTCAAGTCTTCAGCAGAGAGAAAAGTGATTATAAATAGGTTTGGATCAACCTCTCTAATTTGGAAACCAATTCTAATACCCCAGAAATGACTTAACACTCCTCTTATATTCCCTGGTGTATAAAGCTTAGTAGAGAAAATACGAGCAAGGATATTATTTTCTTTTATACCATAATCCCTCCCTCATTAATGCAAGATGAATTGGTAGAAGACCTATATTAGTGTAGTTAGAATAACGCTGAGCTACAGAGAGACCACTCAGGTTTTTATATAAACTATAACTATCCCCCATTGATGAGAAGTAAAAGCTCTTTAGAAAGAATATCAAGAGCGAAGAGATAATCTGAGAAGAGAATGAAAATTTAAAAAGAAGGAGATGGAGAAAACATCTTATAGTCAGAGAAAAGAGCAAAGGAAATCTTAGATGATTTAAAGAGCATTTTAAAGAGTCCGAGGTTTTGAAATATTTAAAATCTAAACCTTAAACTATGTTTTATTTTTTTGTTTAAAACTAAACCTCGACCAATCCACGTTCGACAGCATAAATTTTGGGATAAGATAAAAAGAGAAGTTCACCGTTTTTAATATTAATCTCAATACATGTTAGTTAATTATCTTAGCAACGGTCTATCATGATGGACACAAGACAACCCTAGACTCAGGCATAAAACTGACCCAAGAGAGACGTGGAACAGATAAAGAAGAAATTTTTTGTCTTTCTCCTCGTTTGACTAATTTAGAATTATATTTAGAAGATAGGAGACAACACAAGGAGCTATACTGCTCAGGTTAGGTGAAGGGTTAAAGACTTTGAATAGTCTAGGTTTTAATGAATCTACTATTCCTTTATGCCACTAATCAAAAGGTTTCTGCGTAAATGAGGGGATGAAACGTATGAAAACACATAAACCAAACGTAAAGAGGTCAATAAGATTAAATGCTATGGAATTCAAAGGTTAAGGGTAGACTATAAAGGTAGAATCAAAAAGACTAGATTATAGAAAGCGAAACAAAGAAAGAAAAAGATATGGCTTGCAATCATTTTAGAATTCCTCTTGGTGCTCAAATTTCTTCTACTAGGGAAATACGATGTCGTGAAGGGCAACTCCATCGTGTTCAATATTTTAGATGCACTGTCTGTCATAGAGAGACTTTTTTGTATCCCGCACAGGCTCAGAGGCTGGCTTTATGCAATTTAAGCGATGAAGAGAAAGCTAGACTTGGAAAAGAAAGGATCAAAGAAATTCATGCTAGATTGATTACCGGTGTACCAGTGACTTCTGCATATTTTCATTCAGAATACCCCCCTGGAATGGATTATGCATACGTTCATGAGAAGTCAACTATTTATCAACAGATGCGCAACGGAGGGTTAGTGGAGGTAGATGAATCAGAAGAAGAATAATAAAAATAATTGGGTGATGGCTGACAAACTAAGGGAAAGATTTAAAAGATACTTTCTCTCTACTATTTTCATTCTATGTTTAAGTTTTAAATACTTTTTATTCACCAGTATGTAAAATCGTATTATCTTTGTTCTTCCTTTTAATAGAAAATCAGATGGTTGTCCTTTAATTATTTTCCGAGTTGATTTAGTTAATACATTCATAGCTAAACTTAAGAAAGGAATCATTGACTAGAATAGAGATTGAGAGAAGATCCAGAAGATAGATAGAGCTTCGATTTTGAGAACAGGTTGCATAAGACCCAATGCAGGATACGACAAAAGAGATCAGACGTAGAATGAAGAAATAGGGAGTTCAAAAGTAGAAAAGAAGCCAGAAAATATAACCAAAGGAAAGACTTTGTAACCTAAATCGAAATGAAGATGTTGGTTAGCAGGGTTTACATCTTCACCAATTTGCCAAGAAAAGGAAGATAAAACATATTTATGATAAGATTAATCAGGGTATCAAGTTTAACAGGTTGGAAAAAAAAAATGATAACAACACACATGAAGAAGAAATAAAAGTGAGATATGCATTAGATGCTTTTGAATGCTTAAGATGTAATAGTTGCAGAAAATAACATGAATGGGAAATAATGATAGAACGAAGATATGAATGGATGAATGCAATGAATGTTGTTGAATGCCTAAGTTACGTTAGATGCAGATGATGCACGATTTCAAATCTCAGTATCTCCTCAATGTTTGATCAATACATTGAACATAACAGGTTTCAGATCAATTCTCCCTTCTCATGGATCCCCATCTGGCTTGGGATCGAATTCAGATGGGGAGATTACTCTACAAACATCTAATACGAGATTTGAATGTTAAAGATTGAAGAAGAGTTTGAAGGAAAAGAGTCGTTGGGAAGAAGAATAACAGAGCTCGAAAAGAGGAGAGAGGTTGGAATCTGACTTTTGAAATCACCACTTTTGTTGTCTCTTTCTTTTCTTTATTTGTTTTCTCTTTGTACCGACAAAGCCATTTACTAATTCATTTCGATAATGATGAAGATAGGAAATATAAACTGGATATATTATACGAATATCTATTACAAGATTAAGATGCAACCTTTTATGATCTTCACTCTGGGTATTTAAAAAAAAATATTCTTTTTTGATCATCTGATGATGTTTTTTCGTCTTCCTTGATCATTTTTTTTTCCACAAATCAAGTGCAAACCAAAATCAAGTTTATCAAACCATTCGCCTAATCGGTGCACCAAATTTATATATTTGGCTCACTGATTCATCATCCGTTATAGTTTTTTTTGCATAAAAAGTATATCACATTCTAGACCTAATGTTTACTCCATGTTTTACTGCATGATAGTCAAATCTTTTGATCGATCAACACACTAATCCTAGATTTCTGGTTTTGATTTTTTTTTATTGGAGGTCTTAGTAGATCGTATCATTGAACTTGCTACTCTCATAATGGATTGAAACTATCTTTCCCAAAACCTAATTCTTGTGTTTTTCATTAATCCAGCTCAAGTAAAGTGATAGAATAATTTATTTTCTTTTTTCATGATTGAATGAAATTTATAAAGCTTGTTGGTGAAAAATATGAACTTAACAGCCCAAAAATACCAGTCACCCAACAAAGATTCTCAAAATCAACCATTAAAGCTAACAGTTCTTGGTCAAAGCTTGCCAAACTGTTTTTCTTTTTCGATTTATAAGTTTGGCGAACTAACTTGTCTACCTTTTTGACTTATAGAAGTAATTCTTAGAAGTCCAGAAGCACTTCTATATCTAAGAAAGCTATTAAATCTTGAAAACGCATGGGTACCAAAATACCACCAACTTTTTCGTTCGGCAACTTGTATGGACAAAAACTAAATACGATACCAAGAAAACTAGCTTAATTAATGTTCTTGAAAAAAATTGTACAAAGAGTTTATATCTCTTTATCTCACAATCAGTAGTCCGTGAACCTGATTTAACCGTGAGAGTACTTGGACGATTCCAAAGATCAGTATCGAAGATCAATCAAGTCGTATCCAAATAACCGGATCGAAATTCTGCCAAGTATGAAACTTGTTATTTGTATTTCAAGATACGAATTCTACAAGAACAAGTTCTTATAATCGATCATAATCAAGATGGACTTATCTACTTTGATTGATTTACATACTATAATCCTATTATAAAGATAAACAAAAAATAATGCGTAAAAAGAAAAACACAAGATATGAGAAATTTTGTTAACGAGGAAACAACAAGTGCAGAAAAATCATGGGACCTTGTCCATCTTTGAATACCAAACTGTATCCTACTATCAATACTTCGAACTGGAATGTAGTTGAGACCGAATCATGTGTCACACTCACGCTCTTTACGTCTCTTGAATCTCGCAAGATTCTACGCAATTGATTTCTTAAGTAATAGCAGTTGACCAAATCGCTACCAGCCGACCCAATGCTGCAGCAAAATAACCTTTTGGTACATGAATCATAATCAAATCTCGTTCTTTTTCATAAACCTCATCATCATCTGGTTAATTTTTTAGTGTTAATTTACACTCTGTATTGTCGTTAACGTAAGCATTGCTGGTAAACTAAAAGATCTAACATGGTTTAATAATCAGACTAATCATCTTGGGATTGGGAGATATCATTGTTTCCACTCTAACCACCTTTGACCACAGGTGTGGGGTATTGTCTAAAATGCCTCGACATTACGTCAGGAAAATCCACAGCTTATTAGTCTCAACCTAGAACTCCGTTTATTCCATGTGGGACTAATATTATTGGTTTTGGTCGAATCAATCCCTAAAAATCTCTACCTTGACGATATCCAAAGCCATCTCAGTAATTATCATCATACTAGCACCTTTTATGGAACATTATTAAGATACACCTAACTCATTTATGTTCACAGCTCCATGTTGATTGACATCTTTCTAGGTGTACTGCATGCCAACTCAATCAGACTATATACGATCAGTCCATATGCTATCGTCGAACTTAGTTATAGCCATATGTGTCTTTGAACCTCGTTTGTCCCATCAAGATTGCACCATCTGAGTTGGGGTGGTCAACTAAGTACGCCATGAACCCAGCTCCATCTCTACCTTTCTTGTTCCACCTGAGTTAATGTTCTACTCCATCTTTACGTTCCTTGTTCCACCTAATTTAATGTTTCAATCCACTTAAGACACTAACTTCACCTTGCGCATCGAACCCACGAGGGATGGCATCCATAAGCATTTGATCGAGTAACAGCTCTATCTCTGATACCAATTAAAGCGTCTAAAGTTGGTTTAACAGGCACATTTCGATCCCAATACATTTACATAGTAGAGGTATTGTACCCATTTTTACCAACTTCGACCGTAAGTGTTGGGTTTTATCTAAAAGCGGTATTATGTAAAAAGATTTCATGATGTATTACTCTCAACCTAGAATATAGCTTATTCCATGTGGGACTACCTATTTGGTCGAGCCAATCCATAACATAAACAACTCAGGACATTTTGATACAATTTGATTAAATTGTCTTCTTCTAACTGAGTATGATAAGTAAGGGAAGTTCCTATGGAATGAACAAACTGGCAGTTTGTTAATTTTTCTCCAATAGTTGACTCAACAAACATGAAAAATGAGTGAACAAACCAACAAATTTATTGGTTTGTTGAGTGTGGACGAAGAAGAGACGCGCAGATGAAAAAAACCCACGGGAGGATTTTCTTCAACCGCCCGCGGGTCTTCCAAAACCGCTCAGTACTTTTTCAGTTTCCAAAAATTATTTACTACTTCTTCATTCACTTTATCCTATTTTATCTCACCTAAATATTATATTTTATATTTTAACTTTATCCTACAAAACATTTTATATTAAAAAGAAATATTAGTGGGGCCTAGAAAACCAAATCTCTTCATTTTGCTATAATTTTTCATAGTGGAAAACACTGTTTGTTCAGCCACGTGGCTCAATAAAAAAAGAAAAATTGATCATTGCCATAGGAACTGCCCTAACATTTGAACATGTATAAAAGATGCATCTTTTAGTACATTTTGTACACACTTTGGATATTCTTCAATACATAACCTTATATTTCTTGGATTAAAAGCCTCCAACATTTGTGAATCAAAACCAATACCAAATACTAAGAAATTATGGATATAAAAGTTTAAGAATATCGAATGTTAATATGATTTCTTGACTAATTCATTTGTATTGTCTGAAAATGAAGCCTTGGATCATATATATCATCCAACTCACCATTATGTTAAAGGAATGTCTCCATCCATTAAGCAAAATGATAACAGAAACCATAGAGATTATGGAGAAAGTAAAATACCCAAAAGTCATAGTAAATTTAGAAGAGTCTCCCACAATGACCATTGTTAGAGCATCGATCGATTGAACTCGTAAGTTTTTTTATCTCAAGCTTGTTGTAAAAATTATATGTACAAAACTGTATCTTGATTTCTAGTCTACTAAAGGCAAGTCTCGGACTATGATTAAAGTATGGTAGTTGAGTATCAAACATCACTGAATAACCCTCGAAGATTAAAGACTAGAGAACAACCAAAGACATTTGCGAGTGTCACCGCATTGCTCGGTTGAACCCACCAAGCATTGGTATGTCAAGTTTGGTTGTCATATTTTAGCTCCAAAACTCAAAGCTGCTTGATTAAATTACTAGAGTCAACTTCATTAATTATGTTAGACTAGGAACATTATAAATATTGAGACAAGGTCGTGTTTATCTATTACTCTATTTTTTGTGTAATCGATCACAAGAGAATCAATTTTTATGTGTAGATACTTTGAAGACTGAAGATTTGAAGACTAGAAAATTTTATTTATTGGTATTGTAATCTTTGTTATAGATTGACAATTTATCACTTGGGGTTTCTCTTTAGGTACCAAATTTGATAGAGTGTGAACTAAGATTGATTATCTTTGATAGTATTTATTTCTTAGTTGATCTAACTGATACGAAGGAGTTTAGATTGATTACACGAAAAAACCTTTGTAACTCAACTTATCTTTGATTAACTTGTTGATCTAGAGATCGATAGAGAGGTTACTGAAACAGATTAGTCCTTGACTATTTCGGAATACGATCCAAAGGTGTTGAGTGCTACAAGTCTTCATAACATATGAAATGACTTAAATAGTGGACTTTATTTTACTATTCAGGCAGCGTAAACCAGATTGGTAACAGGCAAATGGATACTGAAGGAACTGAGTAACTTGGAGTTAGTTTACTTGGTCTTAACTATACGAAGTTGGTTGTAGTCTTTGTATAGCGACTTAATTATGAGAGTATCCAAAACTGGACTAGGTCCCAAGGTTTTTCTACAGTTGCAATTTCCTCGTTAACAAAATCTAGTTGTGTGCTTTTACTTTACTTTTCGCATTATAATTATTTAGTTATAATAAAGTAAACGCACTAGTACATTAATCCAACTCTTGGGTTTGATCCTAGTAGATTGGTTCGGAGTGTCGAGACCTATTATATATACCCAGTTTTACCTTGTTGAAAAGTAATCTCATTTACAATGGTTTTTTATATTAGATTACACAAGGTGTGTCATATATAGGTGGATATCGAAAACATTATGGTGTACTTGGTACCCTAGTCACTTCAGCTAGAACTTCATCAACAAAGAGGTATATGGAGATTGACATGTCCTATTTACTCATGTCATATACAATCATATCTTATGATACTACGTCGTATGATTTTAGCAAATTTGATATTACAAAAATAAAATAATTCAAGTTCAACTTTGTCTTGGTTAAACTCTTGAAATATGATACGAGCAATAGATGTTCATCGACCCTTAAAAATCTTAGTTAGAACAATTTATTGTTCATAAACTATTTTTGTTTCAAGTTGAGCATTTAGAAATCGCCCAAGCAAACAATGTATACTTTCTATGGCTATTGGGAACATTTAAAAATTAAGAATGAGAGAGTTGCATGAACTACTTAAGCAAAGTTGTCAATCTGAATTCTGTAAACTGTAAAGGTTTGCCAACCCAGTTTGTATAACCATACGATCTGACTTTTGCGAACTGTAGAGTTTTGCAAACCCATTTTGCATACCCCTATGGGCTGAAATCGCTAACTGTTAAGAGGTTTGCAAACCCTGTATGAGTACCTATGCAGTTTTAGATTGCAAAATTTAACGAACTGTTTACATTACTAGGTTCTCTTTTGCTACAACTCTCATAGACATTTCTAGCATAGCTTTATTCACAAAATCACTTTGGGCTTGTGAATTATTGTTTATTCTTGAGTGTTATTAAACACCATTACTGATTTTAAGTTCAAAGGCTTACTTAGCCATTATGGACTATTATTGTGTACGATTCAAGAACTATCCAGACCATAGTGCATATTATTCTGTGTAATTTCAAGGCGGGCCTTTTGCATGCTTACATGAATTTATAACTAGGAATTTCATCTTAACTTATAAAGTGTTTGCTTGGATCTCAAGTTAACCTTAATTATCTTGAAATCAAAGCTATCTGTAGCCTTGAAATCACATAATTCTCTTCGTCTCAGACTTTGTGACTCCTCAAGATAGATATTTAAACTCTTCTTCTATTTGTTTGGATTGTTCTTGACAGGTGGTTAGTGATCTAGGCTTCTCTTTGTTAAGATTGCCAGTGTTCCATATCCATCAGGTTTGGTGGACTTTGTCTATTGCAAATATTTCCAAACGCATATTAAAAATATCGAAAGGGAAATCAAATAGGATTGTATGTTGGTGAAAGATAGGTATTAAAAGTCTTCATTGAGGTTGAAACAACTCCTATACTGTAAAGAACGTCAGCGAAGGGAATCAAGTGTGTAGAACCTTGCAAGGTTCAAGAGACATAACGAACATGACTGCACCTGAATTTCTTGAAGGGTCAATACGGTCTCAACTATATTTTAGTCCGAATTATGGTGGTAGGCTAGTGTCTGTAGTAGTTCCATACAGTGTGGTGTTCAAAGCCGGACGAGGTCCTGGGTTTTTTCCGCCAATGTAGTTTTCCTTGTTAACTAAATTATGGTATATTGTGTTTTTTCTTGTTTTTTTTTCCGCATAATATTGTTCATCTTTATAATATGAATGCAGAAGGAGTACATTATGAATATAGATATTTTAAGTCATTATTGTTAGAGCTCAAATACAAGACTTGTTCTTGTTGAATTCATATCTTTAAGGATAGATTACAAGTTTCATACTTGTTAGAATTCGGATCTTGATAATTAGGATGTAACTAGATTGATCTTGGATATTAATTTTATAGATTTTCCAAGTATCCTTCTGTAAAATCAGTTACACGACCTTTGTTTTATACATATTGATTGTGGAAGAGAATGTGAAAAATTCTATATACAATCTGATTCAGGGATCTTCACTTTTACCTACTTTTGATTGTATTAGGTTTTATCCATACGAGTTTTCAAATGAAAAATTTGGTGGTGTACTTGGTACCATCTTCCTTTCAGTTGGTATCTGGGGAGGAAAACACCGTTAGACTTAACAAGTTTGTGTTTGTAGCATCTGAATATATGGACAAGAATTCTATCTCTGACAATGTGGCATCAATGGTTGAAATCACTATGATTATCCCTACTATCTTAATGATGAGTCTGACTCAGAAGTGGAAAGAGAAACAAGCGATGAAAAGCTGAAATTCTTAGGCACCGAAAAATACAAGCTATTGAGGTCATCAGGATGGAAAAAAATATGTACTCTCATATGTAATGTTAATGAAAGTGATTCACAAACAAGGATCCTTCTCGGGAAACAACCTTGGTGGATAAGGAAATAAAAAAACTCGAGTTGAGATTAGAGAAAAACGCATTAAAACGTAAATGCATACAAGATTCTCCTTCTACTCCATGTAACTCTATCTATGAAACATAAAAATCATACCTATCTGCAACATCTGAAAGGATCAAGGAGTTAGAAGAAGTGATTGCCAATGGTACTCATGATTGTCTCTTGACTAAACCTTCTTCAGAATTATAAATCTCTTGGTTTAAGAATAGTGGTTGTTCATCCTTATATTAAGGAAACATGTCCCAGAAGTATCGGTTCTATTTACTTCACCAAGAAGATTCCTTCGAAAACATGGATTACTAAAAGTACTCGTGCTCTTACAAAGGATTCCAATGATAACACCTAGAGAAACGGATCAACTTGCTAACATGAACATGATGATAGCTTGGTACAACGATGTCATCAATAAGTTATTCCGCAACTTCAAGGAAAAGCAGATAAACTCAGGAAAAGTTACAACTTCATCTCCTTCCATAATGACATTGAGTTTTATGATAATATCTCTGACCCTAAAAGTAGAAACTCAAAATGAAGAGTCATGCATAAATCTAAACGTTGGCTTGTGTCTCGTGGTGAGTATGAGAATACTTACCCCAGTGTTGTTTAAGTAACATAGATTTAGATCCTCATCATCTTCAAAATCCTGTAAGATAAGGATTTCTAAATAATATGTGTTCCATATTCCTGTCAAATAGTTCTGTTATGGTTCTCCAAACATTGTTTTTTTTTTTATTGAATTTCGTCACCTTAGTAGTTATTGTGATATCTAAAGCTCAAATATTATATCAAGATGATATGTTTCCATTATCTCTAAGAAAGAAAAGAATTGACATCTCTGTTGTTGAGCCTTTGTTCCATAGAGATATATTCATCTTTAACCAGTTACGTGACCAGTAGATTGGAATGGTTTAATGATTAAAAAAATGTTTATCATTACCGCACTTTTTGCACCATCTACTGACCTTGTGTTACCACATCATCTGTTTAGTCCAAAATGTAATGACTCGATGTGGGTATCAACTTACCTTATATTCTTGTAATAACTCACCCTGCCTATCTGACTTCTAAGTAAGAGACAAGAACATAATCCATGAGAATGCTTACAATATCTTAAGCTAAGATGGTTAGTATTCTCTAAGATTTATCTAATCATCCAAGTTGATATTCATACTTAAGCCCAAATTGATATTAACAAATAAGTATAGAAAAGTGAATTTTGAGCCGTTATATGCAACTCTACCCCATTAGGGATTTGTGAGAAAACTAAGATTAAACTAGGTGTTTGGGGGAATTCTCTAGAAAAAGGTTGTTTATTCTTTACCAAAACTCTTCTAGAAGAAAAAATTTCATGAAATGTTTTAACAAAAGGGAAATTTCGTGATTTCCTATTTTGATTTAACTTCCAAAAATAGTTACGAAACCAGTTTTTTGTTCTTGAAAATCTTGTTCATTTGACCTTTATATACCTTATACTTGAGTAGAGCTCTCTCATTCAAGTCACTCTTGCAATAGAGCATGTCTCCCATCTTATGTACCCTGTCTCATGAAAACATTGATTGCAATGGTAGTTGGTCAACATGAAAGAAGAAAAGAACTATGATTGAAGATGAAGTTGATGATCTTAATACTACTGAGAATCATCCCGAAGTAAATTGTTACTTTGCGTATGATAATCAAGATGTTCAGCAAGAAAAGATAATTTCTACTAATGTTGTCTATGATTTTCTAATATAATTTGAGGAAACTAAGATTCAATTTGTTGAAACCTGATAGACGCATTTATGTGTCTATTTTCATCTCTTTTATGTATAGTGTTAGTACCCATTTTTGTACTAATTTTGGTATTTTATCCCTTGTAGGTGTTTTTGGAAAAATAGGCTTTTGCGGCAAAATTGGCTCGAAAAGTTGTTAAAGGCTCCTGGGAGGTCATTTTCTATTCGGACTCTCACTTTGGATAAGGGGTAACTCATTTCCAAGCAGCTGCTAAGCACAGACCGGGACTGGATAGGGGGAGGTCACATTTCTTCACATTTTCAAAAACAGAAAACTGGCGGGAAAATTTTCCAGAAAACAGACGGATTTTGGGTTGGATTGTTGATCGATTTTTATGGAGATTAAAGGGCTGAATTTGATTGGGTTCGTTCCTATGGACCTAACAGGCGAGGTAAGGGTGTTGGAATGGATCCAAAGTGGCTAGAACTCGAATTGGAGGCGAAAAAAAGGTTAAAAATATCACGGTTCATTTTGGGCAAGTTTCTTTGTTTATTTATGGAAACTTACGTGAAGAAGAGGAAGGAAACTCTTCTTAGAGATTTGTTTCTATCACAGGAAGAGTTTGGATAGCTTGGATTGACTGAGAAGACGTGCAAGTGATGAGAAAAAGGAATTATCGTGACTTGTTGTGGAGGAAAAAAAAAATTTGGACGGATTTAGAGAGCCTGTGGTATATAAAAAGGTTGGGACAAGTCTTAGGAAGGTAACCAAGACCTTAGGGGAAAGTTTAGAGCCTTAGAGAAGCCATAAAAATCATTAGAAGAAGATCAGGTTCTGCTGCTGCTGCTGTTGCCGGAGAAGACGAAGAACATAAGACCCACAGAGTCAGTTGCAGAGGAAGATTTATTTTCAGTGACAACGAGATACGGTCGCTCCTTCCTGCAGTCACCGAAGTCTTTCATCAACGATTCCGTCTTCTGTATTAGACTTTCAGCGACTACAATATATCCTTTTCTCCCTTGTAATCAAGGTTTGAGCCATAAACATGTATTTTGAGAACACGATTAATATGAAGAGCTAAACCCCTTAGCCGAGGCGACGGAGGAAGCCATTGTTTCATGAAAAGTGGTATAATTCTATTTTAATTAATTTTTGCAATTTTTTATATGATTATTTGCATAGAACGAATATAGAAAAATCGATTTTTATTGAGTAGTTGTGGGTTGTTTTGATGGAACATGCTAGGTTTTAAAACTTTTGATGTTTCATGCTTTGTGATTACAACTACTACTTCAAAAATCTATTAGAGGCAAATATTACAATCACTTTAAAGAAGAATATTGCATAAATATTGATTAGAGTTTATCAATTAATTGGTCAATGGTGGAATCCAGAGTCTCGGTATTTTCTTATTATTATTGAAACAACTTTATTTAATTTTCAAAAATCCTTCACAAGCCCGAGTTGAACGAACTCTACTCACCACTTTCACTACAACTAAAATTTCACATCAAAACCTTAAAGGGTCAAGACATGTTAAGAACTGAGTTGAAAAGGGTTTCTTCTGACCTTATTTTCATGAAATCTCATGTCAATGAACTCCCCGACGAAGAGATTTCCTCAGCAGTCTTCGTGGATGTTGTTGAAGACAAACTCAATGATTTAACAACCAACGAAGGTTCTTCCAACAGAAACTGATTATGTATCTTAATTTTCCTTTCTAGTCGACTCCTTGAGTGAATTTATTTCTATTGTTTTAAGGAGAAATTTTTTTTTTGTTTGAAACAGTCTATTTATATTTCTACACTGGCTACATCAAATATTATCATCTATAAATTATTTAAAAAAAAATTGATGTTGAATGCAATGTCTAATCTTTATCGATTATTTTATATATTGCTTATTTTGTGGGATTTTTCTTTGCTATATGATGATTATAATGAATATCTCATATCATGGGTTGAACTCTTAACTTTTTTGTTCGTAACTGGCTAAACGGAAAATTTTTATGATCTTAAAGAACTATGAATGTAATATTATGTTTTTAGGTAGTTTTGATTTTGTTATAGTTTGGTGAACTTTCCGCGTTTCAATGTTTTTCGATACACAGGGTTTTACCATTATGAGTTTTTCTTAACAAAATATTAATAGAATTTAAAAAGAATTTAGGATAACATTTTCCTCTAAGGATATACTAGGTTGAATATTTTAAAATAGATTAAGATTAGGAGGAGGAGGAACATGGGGGGTTGATTAAAGATTTAAAAAGAAACCTGAGAGAGTTTCCTGCATTTCAAATCTCTTGAAAGTAATTTCATTATTGTTCATTTTTAGACATTCTATATTGTTCCATTTCCTTCTTTTTAAGGTTTTTGTATGGAAAAACTTTGTATTTTCCCCCCCTAGTTGAACCATATTATCTTACACTGTTGTTTTTCTATTGCTTCATGGGTATCATAAAGTTTTCAAGTTGATCTAGCTTTTCCTTTATCTTATCCTCTTTCTTATAAACATAGCTAGAATTATTCAAATTATCTATTTGGGATAGGATTATTTTAATTTGTTTTGAAGGTAAACCAAATATGTTTTTTTTTCTCCAGAAATCTAAGTTGGTTTTGAGAGCTTGAAGATTAAGTATCAGAGAATTTATTGGATCTTCCCTAATAACATGGGTCCAGGTATCTTTTATAGTTTGGACACAAGAGCTTTCCTTTTGCCAAGTATCATAAAATTTAAAGGTATATTCAAGTTTGATAAAACTGGTATCTAAGCTTAAGGCTATGGGGGGCAATGATCAGAACCTACTGCCACTAAATTGGAAAGTTCTGCTTTTGGGAATTGAATATTCCACTCAGCATTTGCAACTGCTCTATCTAATCTTTCTTGGATATTAGCTATATCATCCCTATGATTATTCCAAGTGTATTCATAACCTTTAAAACCTAGATCTATTAGACCTGCATTACTTAGGATATTATGATAGTAGACACAATCAGATTTCTTAAATGGCAAACCCTCACTTTTTCCCTCCTGGCTGAAGATCTTATTCATATCTCCTAAGAGAACCCAAGGCATGGACTGCTTGTCAACTTGTTCTGAGATTTCAGTAATAAAATCCCAAGCAATGTTTCTATTAGATGGGTATGGACTACCATAGAAACATGTTAGCATCCATTTCTTAGATTCAGAGTTAGTTTGAACTAAAATGTTAATCATGTTAATATTCCAATGAACAATTTCAAAAGAAAAACCATCTACCCATGCTAAAGCTAGACCTCCTGCTAATCCTATTGGGCCTACTATGTGGATATTGGGGTAGTCTTTAAGAAGAGATTTAACTAAATGTTTTTTAGATTTTATTTCAGACATAAATAAAATCTCTGGTTTATCCACTGAAATCAGTTGGTTTAGGTAATTTTGAGTAAAGGGGTTACCGCAACCTTGCACATTCCAGGCTATAATTTTCATTGTAAATCACTAGTTAAGTGTGGCACACCAAGAATTAAATTCAGCTAGAAGCAATTAATAAACAAGGCAAAAACAAGAATTAAAAAAATAAATAAACAAGAGACTGGGAAGCAATTCAGGCTGAGAATCTAGAAAAAAGGAAAAGATTAAATGTGAAATATCTCTAATAGTTCTCCTAAAGGGCAATGTTCTATTAATGTACTGTGATTAGCCTATCAAGAGTTTGTGAAATCCTAATAAGATTATCAATCGAAACAAAGGAGGAGAGGAAATAATACAAAGTTAGGGGTACCTGAATTTCGTCCTGTTGCACAGATGGAGAGTCCATTAAGAAGGGTACTGGTAGAATACGATCTTTCACCTGTGTTTGTTCTTTTAGATTTGATCCATATTGGTTAATTTGAAGTAAATTTCCATTATCAGAAGCTAGAATGCAAAGCCCTTCAGATAAGGAGGATGTAGAGAACTCAAGGATTGAAATCTTGAATGATGATTTTGGTTGAGTCCTAGGAGATGCTAATGATGTAGTGATACAATGTAAGTTAGAATGATTAGAACTAGCATGAATTGAAGAAAATTGGTATGAAATTGAGTCAGAAGATAAAGGAGTACCCAAATTATCTCTAGCGTCTTCAAAAGGAGATGAAGAAGAAAAAGAAAGTCTTCTATTGACCAATGGAGCCGCAGTATTGGTTCTAGGACGAAATGGATAGACTATATCCTGTAGCAATTCATTAACCGGTTCAGAGTTATCTTCAATCGGTTCAATGGAATCTATCACTCGGTGAGTTTCTGAGTTGACTGAGCGGAAATAATCAGAACTCGAGATGTTCAAAGGAATATAGTTTTCAGGAAGGTTATAAGGAAAGGTTCTCTTGCCCAAGATAGAGTTAGAAGCTAGAGGCATTTCTTCATCGTAAGTAACAGGGCCTAAGACCTCATAGGATTGCTCCACAATCCTGGATGGTTCATCAGTAGGCTTGGGACTGGACTGCTCTACATGAGGATTTTCTTCCCTGAACAAGTCATATAGAGTTTCTCTAATCCCTGGAACAGCCAAAAACTTCTCTACAGATTCTGAGTTACCATGAGCATCCATATTATCTTTAGGGTTCCAAATCTGTATGGGTGTATCATTTAACCAAAATATGTCATCACTTGGAGCAGGAGAGGCCATTGTAATGTCATATATATCTTTAAGAGGATGCTTTTGCAAAATGGCACACTGGCTTACCTTATGACCAAACCTAAAGCAATTGGAGCAGAATCTTGATAGAAGGTTAAGGTAGTTGAAAACTATTTCCCTTACTGGGCATCTATCTACTTTAACTAACAGCTTCATAACTGAAGGTTTCTCTATGTTTACCCATGCCAATACTCTTGGGAGGCAGTCTGAAGATTCACTTCCTTTGCAAACTCTACTTATTGTTCCTTTGAATGCAATGTCTAATCTTTATCGATTATTTTATATATTGCTTATTTTGTGGGATTTTTCTTTGCTATGATGATTATAATGAATATCTCATATCATGGGTTGAACTCTTAACTTTTTTGTTCGTAACTGGCTAAACGGAAAACTTTTATGATCTTAAAGAACTATGAATGTAATATTATGTTTTTAGGTAGTTTTGATTTTGTTATAGTTTGCTGAACTTTCCGCGTTTCAATGTTTTTCGATACACAGGGTTTTACCATTATGAGTTTTTCTTAACAAAATATTAACGAGGAAATATATGCGTAGTATTTACATTTAATACATTCACATATCCTTCGAGGCTGGTAAGTTGGGAGTACATGGAAGCATATCCCATTCTAAGACAACTTCTAATGAACTAGTCCAAATCATCTAGCCGGTTTTAATATAAGCTGAAATTTTCACACACAATAAAAAAGCGCATAAGCATTTTGGTTCAGAAATGTCATTCACAAAGGAATTCGAGCAAAATAGAGAATTGCATTGTGAACCGAAATTTTTCGTCACCCTTTTTGGATGCCTGCCGAACGTTTAAGCCAGACTAATTCTAAGGACAGTTCCTATGGGCATAGCAAACTGGCTTGTTTGCCAGCCCACTATGGAGATGGCTAACAAGCAAACTTGCCTGGCTAAGTGGCAAATTTGCCACTTAGCCAGGCCAGGTCAAGTTTCTACCGAGCGATCGAGTCTAGACCGCTAGGTTTAGAAAACACCGGTCGGTCTACTTTCCACCGCCAGCAGTCTATACTCGAACTCTTATATCATCTCATCTAACGGTCATCATTTCATTATCCTATAAATACAATATAAAATTTCATTTCAACTCACACCTGTTGATGAGGGAAAACGATTTGCTGGTTTTTTGGGAAAGTTAAGAGACGACCGTGCAGACGAGACTCCTCAACCGAGCAAACTTCTTAACCTCAAACAGATGCACTACACGGGAGTGCTTTGAGTTCGAGAGATCAATCTGTAGGACTCCGGCCTAAACCAAGAAATTGTCGTTCCAGAGTCAATTCGGTCACAAAGAGGGAAGAAGGTTGATCTGTAGGAGGGAAGCTGAGAATTGTGTGAGATTAATGGTAATCAAGGATTGTGAATGTGTTGTGGGTTTCTGCAAATGAACTGCTGGGTTCGAATAAGTTTTGATGGATTGATTAAATTCTGCTCTATTGAGAGTTGATGAGAATTCTTGGTTAGACGAGTGTTGTCTTCAAAACCAGTATTGTTTTCTCAATCGTGGATTCAGAAACTTATTTATATTGCTAGAGTGTAGACACATTGATCTCCAGTAAGTGTGACGGTTGCTCGAGTGAAAGAGTGGGAAAGTGGGAAATGGTGGTTTAACTAGTTCCAGGTCATACGGAGACTTGGTTGATTGTACACCCACTACTTTGCTAACTCCCTATACTGCTTGCACGACTTACTCACATTTCTCATCTTGGATGGACACACGTGCCGTAGGCCGCCAGACCAAAACCCAAATTAATATCCCCCATGTGACGTGATTAATGTCTCACGAACGTGGAGTCTGCAAGGCAGACGTGTATTTAATTAGTCAGTTGTTGACTTGATTAGGCGATGAGTCTAAGTATTGTTCAGTCGAGCATGGTTTCCGAATGCTCTATGATTTATGGATTTAACATGTCAGCTGGGAGGTATAGTTCTTGAATAAATGTTGATAATTAAATTAACATAATGAATATTGATAGTTTGAGCAAATATTGCTCAATTAATGAATTATTGAATATTGATAGTTGAATCAATATTACCAGTTTCGTCTGAGCAAATATTGCTCATTTAGTAAATTACTGAATATTGATAGGTTAATCAATATTAATATTCTGAGAAAATATTGCTCGTCTGAGTAAAATTACTGAATATTGATAGTTGAATCAATATTCCTCGTCTGAGCAAATATTGCTCGTTTGATGAATTATTGATAGCATGACCGAATAAAATATTAATTAAAATATTGGTAGATGGACCGAATATTATATAATAAATTTAAGATGTTGATTGCTGGATCAACATAAAATTATTAGTGTTTAAACTTGCTCAGAATTATGATTTGTAGAGCATTCAGTTCGAAACCCTAATTTTGATCAATTGCTGATCAATTGATGATTTACTGAAAATAAATCACTGAGTGAATGAGGGACCGGATACATGGGATGATGGACGACCATGTAGCGCCCAGGTGCTCGAGTGAGCATGCACCAAAGTCCTTTGTTGACCAGTTGGTGAAAGAATAATTAAATAATTGCTTAATCATTTATTAAAATAGTGCTCGTCTTGGCATTAGGTAATAAAACCTAATTATGGAGAGATGAGGGACCATCCAAGGGGTGTGAACCAGGCCTTTTGTGGTCGTGGGACCATATGGTGGTCGATTGAGCAAATTCCAAGTTGGTTGGAAAGAGTTTGAACCCAATATGAACTGTTGAAAGCTAATTAGGTCAAAATTGTGAAAGAGTGTGGGATCGTCTCCTTGCAAGCCTAAGGGCCGACCTTGGTCAGTTAAGGTGGCATGCGCGTGTCACCATATTGTCCGTGTCTCAGTCCTGAGAATTTTTGTATTTTCTGGTGCACGTTTGGGCAATATTTTTGATTTTCAAAAGAGTTTGATCTTGACTGAAACTCTCGATTTTGCTCGAATGAGCAAGTAAAACTTTGCTCGTGCGACCAATATTTGAAGAATATTAAAATAATAATATTTTAATATTTGTCGTGAATAGCCTAGTCGGTCGTGCGACCATTTGACTTTTTGTCCTTTTGATGGTTTGAGTAATATTTGAGAAAATATGCAAAACTAGTTTTTTTGCTCAAACGGAAGGAGTTTCATGAGATGAAGGAAATAATAATAAGAAGAAAATATGGGATAATAGGGTGTGGGACCGGACAAGGCTAAGGCATGGCCGGCCGGCTAGGTGGCCCGGTCCCATGACTCCCTAACCTATTTTTTATTATTTTTTCATCATTTGAAGGAAAATATGGAGAAACTAAGAGTTTTGCTCAAACAAGGATTTTTCATGAGATTAGAAAAAAAATAATAAAATAATGGTAAAATAATGGGAGAGGCGTGGGGCCGGCCACGACGGCATGACCGGCCGTCCGGTGGGTCCAGTCCCCTAGGCGCCTCTTTTGTTATTTTATTAATATTATTTTTATCTCCTATTTTGCATAGGTTTCCTCATTCGTCCATATTTTTCAATGCTCGTTCGTGCATTCGGGTGCTCGTTTGTGCATTATTGCTTAGTACACTCGCACCATTTTCTCGGGGCTTACTCGGTGGTGGCCCAGATGCATGATCAGTGAATATTTATTACTAATTCATGAAATTCAGCTGAGAATCAGTCATGGAACAGAGTAATAAAATAAATTGAGTATCTATTACTAATCCATGGAATTCAGCTAAGAATCATCAATGGGACAGAGTAATGAGATAAAATGATTACTAATCCATGGTATCCAGCTGAGGATCATCCATGGAACGGAGTAATGAGATAAATAGATTATCTTCTACGAATTCAATGTATGAATGACACGCTAGAATTAATCTATTTGCAGAATCGAGATATGAGATAATTGAAGCATCATATTCGTTATGAGGGGGTGTATAGTCAGGGAACAACAAATAGCGTGACGTCCTGATGGCGTTAGGCTCTATACTAGCATGCAATATGTCTAGGAGCCGCCCAATCATTAAGAGATTCTATACACGGTCTCTCTACGTAGTCAGGGAACAACGAGCAGCGTGACGTCCTGAAGGCGTTAGGCTCTATACAAGCATGCAATATGTCTAGGAGCGCCCAATCATTTTGATTCTATGTAGAGGTGATGATGAAATGCGTGAAGCATCGAAAGCATAGCTGAGAGGCCTTTCGAGAAACATATTCATCATAGCTCTGAGAGGAAGTACGCTCAGTCAGGGATCATGAAATGGTTCACGGATCATAAAATATGAATTGTCACATACATTCCTGAAGTCGGGAAAGAAACATGCAGTATCCTGATTTTACGATTTTAGCCTTTGTCGAAAATCCACCATCAACATTAAGTCCCCTGCTTAGTGAGGGACAGTCATGTTCTGCAGTAAGCATTGGATGGTGATTTTCCAATAAATGAGGTAAGTAGTTGAACTTAGTCGCGCAAAGGCACTTCTAGAATCCCTTATTTTCTTCAATGATGTCATGTACAAGCAAATGCCTGGATAAGGACTCTGGAAGTATGATAGAATGTCATCACGTGAGCACGAAGAGATGAAGCACTGCTGATTTGGACGATCAGACGTTCAATTTTGGGCGGTTTAGCGTTCACGGGCAAGAAAGGAAATCCTTATTTGATCAGGTTTTAGAAATAAAATTGCTATAAAACGGAAGAAACCCTAAAAAAAATATTATATATATATTTTTTAGCTAATCGACCACCTCTCTTCATCTCCCTCTCACGTTCGAAATTTTTTTTCTTCAAGTTTGACCGGCGCCGACCATCGCCAATCACCGCTGGTGAAGTTCCGGCCGGCACCGACCAAGGTGAGCAAAAAAACAAAATGTTTTTTTTTTTTTGTATGTTATTCATGAGTTGTTCAGAACCCCATATGTGTATATGCATGCGTAAATTTTTATGAAAATTTGTTTTAGGAAATGAATGTATGTCCGTCCGTTAGTTTAAGAAACGAACAATAATCCCTAATGTGAAAGAGATATATATATATATATATATATATTTTTAATAGACATGATTTAATTTGCAGTGAAGAAAATTTTGTCTGTGAGTTTTCATGAAAACAAAATTTTATTTTGAACATGCAGACTTTTACAAAAATAGGAAAGACCCTCGTTTAATAGAGAACTCTCGTTCGAGCAGAGAATTTTTTTTTTATCCTTCACGTGAGTTAGGCAAAAAAAAAATTTGTAATTTACGTGAGTTATTCACAAAATCTTAAAACTTTGTAAAAATCAAATTTTGATTTTGAGCAATTGTTCAAAGTAAACAATTATTTGTGATGCAATAATATTTTCATGAACTTTGTGATTTAATAGTAGATGCTCATGTAGTAGAAATCAGTGAATGTTCACACGGTGAGATTATGTAAATTGCTCACGGTGAAAATTATGTGACTTGCTCACAATTTTATGAAAAATCAAGTTATGATTTTGAATTTTGCTCGTCTTTGCAGGTTTAAAGGAATGAGCAAGTTTTCGAAGTTTTCGCGTTATAGTCACTACTGCTAGTGAAATTGTAAACAAGTAAGAGTTGAATTGTTACCATTTTAACGCATATTTGTTGCCAACTTGCTTTGACTCCGCACTCCTGGCAACAGTTAATGGCGGCTCCAGGTGATGACCATGTCTCTGACTCTTCTTGGGAAATGCTCCAGAAATACCAAATCGAAGATGAAGAATTTGGCAGATGTTCATACGGAGGTAGATCAACCTTTCAGAAATGCTAGAAATCTGATATGCGGTATGTCTCTTGATCGTCTGAGATCCATTCGTGAAGGAATTAATAACTTCTTAACTTACATTGATGCGGAAGAGAAGCAAAGACATGATAAGATATCCAGGAAAAGAAAAGCTGAAGATGAAAAACTTGCAGCTTATCAACAGAAAAGACAACAACTTCAACATGCGAGACTAGCAGCTGAAAGTGAGATTCGACCTCGTCCGGATGGTGTAGCTTCTGATTCAGATGCAGACAAGGCTGAATCTCCCTGGAAACCTCTTGAGCGTAAGATTAAGCCATATCCACCTAGTATGAGGGCTGAACGATTGGCCAAAGCTGATTTTCGAGCCGAGTATGAAGAAGACGACTGTATGATGATCCTGAAGACCTTGGAAGAAGTCCCCGGTAAAGATTCTGACAATGACTCTGAGGAAGAGCTTGAAGAGGATTCCATGGACGATGATCGCAAAGACGGCGAATCCGATGAATCTGATGATTAGTCTTGCCTACAATCTTCCTGAGTAGTTGATCATTTATTTTTTTGTTGAAGTAGATGTTATTTTGATCGTTTGAGCAGCTTGATGGCATAGATATTGCGTAGGAATTATTTTGAAATTACAATCCTTTATTATATCTTCTGCTTGATTTTCTTATGCCTTCAATTGAATGAGATGAACCAATGTCCATGCGTGCAAAAGTTGATCATGATTCTCTGAAGTGTGACTGCACAAGCGATCCAGGAAAACATGTGATATGCACGAATGATCAATTCCAAGTCAAGGTACTGATTATTGACCGTATCTGGTCATGGTTATAAATTGTCAGTCCCCAGTATTATCACCTGTCTTCCACGTCACCGGCATAATCTCATTTGAGATTTATAACTTCAGCAGAAATCGTAACTGATTTGACCATTTGTAAAGGATAAGTATTCACCATGTCTTGTGTGTTGACCTTCAAAACTTAGGGTTTTCCATTTACGTAAATACACCTTCTTCCATTATTAAGTTTAACCGCACAGAAGAAATTTTGATCATAATCATACCTCATAACAGCATGTACGACAGTAGTTCATCTTCCCAAAGTTTATCTCCATCGAAACGAGGAAGTGAAACTCCTAATCTGGTATGAAATACTCTTTCTGTTTCTTTCCATTGTGTGCTCAGTAGCTGATTATGAATATTTGTTGCAGATGAATCATGATGACCTACTTTCCTTTGATCCTTATAACTTAAGACCTAAGCGGACTGTCAAAGCGCCTGATTGTTTCAAATCCGCTCATATGGACGCCGGAGCATCTATAAGTTTGTTTCTAATCAGAGATTTATTTGAGCGATTATCCAATCCTTTATTGAACTTAGATGCCGTTGCAGGTTGTTCACATTGTTGGCATTGAAAACAGAAAAGGTAGGAAGTCTGCGATTGCGGTTAATGATGATGATCATACTGGCAATGATTCGGCCTCTGTAGATGCTGATCTCGGAGCTCCTGTTGGTGAGTACCCGACAGCTGGACTCCCATTTGACGTTCCCATGGAAAATTCCTGCTCGGACAATCAACTCGTTGTTGGATTCATCGTGCCCAAGTGTTACACATCTCTCTACACCAGGATCTGGAGGAAGTACGGGCATATTGCCACTACCAAAGTGTGGAGGAATTTCCTGCCAACTCTTCTGACTACTGTTGCTGGACTGTTGCCGATTATTGATAAAATAAACAAGAAGAACTTACGTGATGTCAAGAACAAAGAGCTTCATCGATGGGATGACATGATCTCGAATTGCGATACTTTGAGGTTTAATGTATGTTGGCTCAGTCGTCGGCTTGAGGTCATCAAGATTGATAGAGCGGCTTTTGCTGCTAATATGATTTCTGTTTCAACTGCTATCATGGAAGAGGAGAAAGCGCTCGCACTAGAGTCAGTAGGGGTTGAAAATGCTCTCCAGAAATTGAAAGTGAAGACTAAAAACTTTCAGAAGTGACTTGAAATGGCTTTCAGTAAAAATTATTTGTTGTTGGACGATTTGCTTTGAGTGAGCGTTTGAGATTGTTTCTTGTGTAGATTCAAGACTTGCTTTTCGAATAAAGTAGGATGATTGCTTGATGAATGATATTTTCTATTAGATTAATGAAATCTATTTTTAATTTTGAATGAATGAGCATATTGCATACTCTTTGAAAGAATAGAAATTACAATTTGAAATTAAAGTAATTGTTTACTGATCATTCAAGCATAATATGCTTTGAGCCACTTGTCGTTGATTATGTTTCATTCCACTGCTCCATCAAAAGCCAAGATTTTGTAATATCCAATGGATACTGCTTTGATGATCACATACGGCCCTTCCCATTTTGGAGAGAACTTGGGAGCATACATGTCTTGTTGAATATGTTTTGCTATTTTAGAGCCAAATCTCCTACTTGGAACTTTTCTGTAATACTTAATCCAAAAGAAAATAGACATCAGTTTTTGATTTCTTTTAATTGTAGAAGGTCTATTTTGAATAAAACTATCTTATTTATGAATAAAATTATTATTTTATAATTTTTCTTGTGATAGTTTTCGATTACATAGCCTTTGCTTGAATGCTTTATATTATTGCTATGTATGTTTATGGGATGTTTGATTTCGGTTTTCATGACCTTAATATTCGATCTCATATGGTGTGAAGCCTTCTGGTTTGGGTGACTTTTTGGTTTAGCAGGATTAAGTTCTATCCCATGTTGGTAGGCTTTATCAAAGGGTCATAAGGGGTTCTGATTAAAACTAATATGTGAAAAAGTCACAATATGTTGAATCGTTTGGTTTAGCATAAAAGCATATGTGTTTCGGGGTTTCAACTTTTGCATTGCATTAGTTAAAACGGTTGTCAACCTTTCTCTGGTAAAGGTTAGTCCTTGTTGTTATTCTTTTGTCTTGCGAGAGGATGACAACACAACGGGGAGGGGGTGGGAGTTCTATGTGAACTTGCGCTTAATGACATATCTTTGGGGGAGAAGAGGATGCGGAATTTGAGGTAACGAATTTGTTAGTTAATCGTTTTCCTGTTTAAGAAAAGCCTGATTTTATTGCATATATTTATTGCTTTTGCTTAACAAAATTTCGGTACAATTGATGTTTATTCCATTATTTGTGTATGGATGTGTGTGTGATTCAATTGTTTCCGATTAAGAAAAACTATTGTTATCTTGCTTTATGGTTTGGTATCAATCGTTTAGGCTTACGAAATTACGGTGTAATTGCAGTACTATAATGTCTTTGTTTGTTTCAATTACTTTCGGTTGAGGTAAATAATTATGCAAGTTGATTTATTTGGTTTGTATGAATTGTTTATGGCTTAACAAAAAGGTTTTCGGGATCAATTGTTTAGTCCAATTTGATTCCGGATAAGAGAAACTAAGTTAATTCTGATCTTAGTTAGACTTATCAAAGTGGAGGTTTCTGTTATTCAAGTCTAATTGAATGCCTTAACAAGAAATGCTAGTTAACTAACCTAGTACTTGTCTTGTTTAAAAGTGAAAGGTCTAAGTTATTATTTGAATAATTAGAACCTGATGAGAAAAATAGAGTTGATTCTGATCTTTATTTTTGTCTTATCGAACAAGCGATTGTATTTGTACAATCGGTTCAGCAAAAGAACTAAAGTGCTTAGTCAATTTTTGATTTGCTAAACTATTAGGGAAAATTGCTTCGGGCAATTGTTTCCTTGGTAACATATCAAAACAAAATTACTTTGTAGTTTCGGTTTTGATATTGGTTATCTAAAATGGTGTGTGGAACCCTCGTGCTTTACTCTTATAGGTTTTGCAAGTCTTTTAGATTTGTAAGATCCTTTCGGTTTGTCTTTTATTTGCTCGTACCTTTGTCATTTTGTAACAAAAAGGGGGAGAAATATATGGAGTAAACAAGTGATTTGGTATCACTAAGGAAAGGAAAATGGTGCTTAAACGTTATATCTAACAAAAGAGTAAAGCATAGACTAAGGGGGAGTAATATATCATATGATGATTTGTAGTTATATAGACTACAAGAGGGAATAACAAAGACGTGCGGATTGAAAATCTACCTATCTTACATTTAGGGGGAGTATTAGCTTTGTTATTATAATGTCAACATCGGCATTTATGGATTGAATGTATACAGATTATTGTACTGTTGAAACTTGGAATCAATCGTATGTGTAATGAATTCTTGTAATTTGTTTATCCATATGATGTAAGAGTTTTGTCACTAAAATTTATAAAGGGGGAGATTGTTAGAGCATAGCTCGGTCGAACCCACCAAGCGTTGGTATGTCAAGTTTGGTTGTCATATTTTAGTGAATCAAAACTCATTTAAAGAGTCGCTTGATTATTTACTAGAGTCAACTTCGTATATGTTAGCTAGAAAGTTACTAGGATATGAGACTTACAAGTATTACGTGAAGACTTGAAGAATGTGAAGAAGTAAAGAGCTACAACAACAACATCATCCTTCCACTTGAGGTTAGTAATATTTGACTTGAACCGTTTCATTCCTAACGTATCTTTCAAGTCGTGCATATTGAAAACATAACTGCGAAGCTGTGAATGATTATAATCTAGTTAGCCATAGTATTAAGGAATTACACTATCTTTTGAACTTCGTATATAAGACATCGACATAATCGTATGAATGCTATTATGATTATGTATGGGTATGGGTGAAGATTTCGTCCTAGGAAACAATGTTTTACATTCGTTTAAAGGAAGTACATTCATAAACTTGTTTTGTGAATGGAAAGGGAAATCTCTAGGCTTATTGGTATTGTTATTCATTGCAAATCTTTGGATTACCAATATGTGTGTTTAGTATAACCGCACATAACTTGTTTATGTATCTTGGTAAAACTATTCACAATGCCTGACTTTTGTATTGGTATGACTTTTATTAGTGAAACCGATCTTAAGTAATCACCTGAGATTGTATGATCGATTTGTTGTAATTGGTATGACCAACTCTAGACATTGGGGAACCGATCCTAGTAAGAGGTGCAACCGATCACAAGCATGAGGAATCGAACCTTGTAAGAGGTACAACAAGTCTTAGTAATTGGTAACCGATCCTATGACTTGTGCAACCGAATACAAGTTAAATACCATAAATATGTGGTAACCGATCCTAGTACCTAGTCAACAAATTTTTGGAAAGCTAGTGTGACTGATCCTAGTACCCACTTGGAGGTAGAACCGAAACTTGTTTTGGTAGAACTGTTAAACCCATGATTGGTGATTTGATATGATAATCAATCACATAGTTCTTGGAAGTCTAATGAACCAATTCTAAACTTGTTTGGAAGTGTGGCAAATCGGTTCCAAGATTGTAAATATGAAAAAGGATTTACAAAGTAAAGATGTCGACACACTTTGAATATGTGCAGTAATTCTTATCTTTTATTGTTCAAAGATATTCTTTAATAGCTAAAGGAGAATCCCGGATCGAAATAAATTGAGAACCTTTTAATTAAGGTTTTTAGTTTTATATGCTTTTAATTTCCAGCAATTAAATGCATATCTTTAGAAAATAAAAATTAGTAATGTGCATTTACTAATTGGAGATTTTCTACTGAGATTTCGGTCAATATTTGGACAGTGCATTTCTAGGAATTATGAAAACCGATTTTGGCGTTTATTGCATATCTTTGAGAATATTCGGTTTTGGAAATTCCTTGGTGTCCAAACTTCCTTGGTCTATAAATATTGAAGTTTGCATTTCAAGCCAGCAAAACTACCTAGTTGTGTTGTTACTGGTGGAGCCGTCTATTCGGAGAGGAAAGTACCCTAATTAGGTGAAATCTCTTACGACCGCTCGTTTTAAAGACTTCTTTGGGATTGGGAAGCTCTACGAGTACCGTTGGTGGGAAACTAGATAATTTTAGTTTATTATTAGTTTTGGATTGATTTGATTGACTAACGGTTGTTGAACTTTGATTGCACCTTGTTTGTATATGCTTGAGAATCTTCTCTTATGATATAAGATTCACTCAAACTAGATCGAAGTATCGACGAGGATCTTTAGAACTGTTTGTAGATCTAAAGACGTCTTGTGACAATCCATTGTTAACAGACTCCATTCTGTGTGTGATTGATCACAAGAGATTCAAGTTGTTTGTGTGCAGGTGTTTATTGAAGATCTAAGAAGATTTGAAGACAAATTAGATTTCTTATTTGAGTTCATAATCTTTGGTGTGCAAAAAACTTGATCGGATAGGGATCCAACTATAATCGGTTTATCTTTCTGATAATCTTGATTGATTAGTTGAGTAGATCGGCATCAATACAATTATTTGTGATTCAAAGTATTGATTGCATAGTCTAGACAATTACTTTGGTAGTTGTTTTATAGATAGTTCTAAGAACCTGACAAAGGAGTTTACTGGGATAAACGGAAGAGCCTTTTGTCAAACTTATATCACGTTGTTTGAAAAGAGTTGTTACCGAATAGATTTGTTGTTCCTTTACTGTTTGGAATACGAACCAAAGGAATTGTTCCAAGTGCGTGACTTATTACAAGTTGGAGGCGCATGGATACTGAGGTAACTAGGTGAACTATAGGTTTAGTTTCTTAGTCTCAATTATATGAAGTTGGTTTAGATTTTGTATAGCGGCTTAATTCTGAGAGTATTCAATTCTGGACTAGGTCCCGGGGGTTTTCTGCATTTGCGGTTTCCTCGTTAACAAAATCTTGCTGTGTATTTTACTTTTCTATTTCCGCAATTATAATTTTTTTATTATAATTAGAAGTAAAATACACAAACGTTAATTCCTATTTACTTGATAGCAATCCTATTGTCTCGAACCTATTATCAAGTAAACATACTTCGTTGTCGTATTGTCTCGATCTTGTATCCATAGTCAATCACGCAAGTTATGTTGTTGTTGTATTGTCTCGAACTTGTATCCATAGACAATCACACGAAGTATGAACCGATTAGTTGTATTGTCTCGACTCAGTCCATAGACAATCACTTCGGAGAAAGGACTTATAGGTGGAAAAGTTTTAGATTGAGGTATATTTGGGTACCCTCGTCTTTTCAGATGATATGTTTAGGAACACCGAATCTACATATGATGTATTCCTTGATGAAGGCTACAATCGTGACTCCAGTGGTGCTTCGAAGAGGGATAGCTTTAACCCATTTGGTGAAATACTCAGTTGTTGTGATGATGTATTCATGCTGCTTCGAAGATACTGGATTGATTTTTCCAATGATATCCAGTCCCCAGCTGTAGAAAGGCCATGGACTGCTCACAAAATGTAATGGGAGACAAGGAGTGTGAATGAGGTTACCATGGATCTGGCACTGATGACATTTCTGAACGTATGCAGCTGCATCGTCTTCCATGGTCGGCCAATAATATTTCTCATGGATCTGGAAAAATAATTTCCTCTTTCCTTGATGTTCTCCCTCGTGCATTTCTTTTAGGATTATTTGGATTTCATATTCGGCCAAGCACCTTAGCAGGTTCCCACCAAAACTTTTGCGATACAAAATCCCTTCCAGATAGACAAAACGCTTGGCCCTCTAAGTGAGTTTGATTACTTCTTTCTCCTCTGATGGTAAATCATTGTCGCGCAGGTATTTAATGTAAGGTTCTTTCCTGTCCCCAGTATGATGGATTGTTAGAGCTTCTAAATGATGAGGCGGTGTCTGACAGTTGGGACAAGATCCTTGCAACATTCTCGACTGAACCTCCATGGAGGGCCAATAGTACCCGAGCCTTTGGAGCCTCCTGTAAATTGTAACCACTAACGTTTGTCCGCATACTTCCTCATGTATGCGCTTGAGATGCTCGCTTGCTTCTTCATCCCTGAGACATCGTGACAAAGATCCATCAGGATTGCGATAATATAATGCTCCATGTAGCATAAAAAAGTTCTTCAATTCCTTGAGGCTAATTTTTCCTTTTGTAAGAGAACTGTTCAATTCATGAATGATAGGTGCTCGCCAGTCGCTCGCTTGAGCATCTTCAACTTGAGTGAGCCAGGTTGATGACACAGAACGCCTTTGTACATTGTTGGATTTCTATGACCCTTCAAATTGTAGTTTGGATGCAAGAGTTGTTAAACAGTCAGCATGTCTATTGTTGGTACGACCGGTATGGACGATCGTTGCCTCAGAAAAATAAGTTAATAGATGTTGTGCTTCGGCTCTGAATGGATCAAGTGTCACTTATTGAGAGAGTACACGCTATTCATTTGATTGACTAACAACTTTAAGTCTCCTCTTATCTCCAGGTGCATTTCTCTTGCTTGCTTGGCTAAGGATAATCCCAGCAAGAAGGCCTCATATTCCGCTGAATTGTTGGTGCAGTAGAAATCTAACTTGAACGAATGCGAGAAGACTTCATCGGATGGGGATACTAACACGATGCCTGCTCCGCCAGTATCATTGCTAGGAGTGGCTGATCCATCAAAGTATAACAACAATGTTTCCTCTTTAATAAAAGAGATTTCTGGAAACTCACCCAACACATCTTCATGTAGCATTGTGATGTCTTCCCATTGAAAGGTAGTGAGCAAGTCTGCAACTGCTTGGCCCTTGATTGGTTTGGGTGAGACACACGCTATGTCAAACTCTGACATCTGTAGTAACCATTTTGCAGGTCTTCCTATCAAAGCTTTTTTTGACAGTAAGAATTTTACAGGATCAACTTTAGCAACAAGTACGACCTCTATTTGACAGCAAATAATGTCTGAATTTCTGAATCGCATGAACCAATGATAAGCATGCTCTTTCGGCTTTAGGGTACCGTAGTTCAGCATCTCTCATTGTACGGCTAAAGTAGTAGAACAGACGCTCGACACCTTCTTTGTCCTCTTGAGCGAGAAGGGTCCCCAATAAAAACATCACTAGAGGCCGTGTAGAGTATCAATGGTCGTCCTTGCACCGGGGATTTCATGACAGTGGGTGATAATAGTATTTGCTGGATCTTTTGAAATGCATCTTGTTGGACAGTCGTCCATGCAAAATTTGCTCCCTTGCCCATAAAGCTATGATGCTCTTTCATAGTACGTGGAGGAGGCATGGTGGTAATGGCTTTTGTCTTGTCTGGGTCGACTTTGATCCCTTCTGCAGTGACTTGGAATCCTAGAAACTTCCCAGAAGAAACACCAAATGCACATTTCATATGATTTATCTTCAATTTATATTCTATGCATCTTTCGAAAACTTGTCTCAGAACGTCCAGGTGGGATGCTCGAGTCTTCGATTTCACCACCACATCATCGACTTAGTCTTCCACTTGCTTATGCATCATGTCGTGAAATATTGCAGTCATGGCTCGTTGATAGGTGGAACCTTCATTCTTCAATCCAAAAGGCATCACAGTGTAGTAAAAATTCCCAATGGGGGTTCGAAATGCAGTCTTGTTAGCATTGTGCTCATACATCTTGATCTGGTTGTAGCCACTGTAACCATCCATAAACGAGAACATGCCATGGCCACTGGTTGCGTCAACGAACATGTCAATATTGGGTAAAGGAAAGTTATCCTTCGGGCAACATTTTTTCAGGTTTCTGAAATCTACACATCATCGGATCTGACTATTTTTCTTCTTGACTGGGACAACGTTTGCGAGCCACGTCGGAAGTTGAATGGGATTGATGAATCCTGCTGCTAGTAGTTTCTGAACTTCAACTTTAATTTGCTCCTCAACTTCGTGTCTGAACTGCCTGGGCGGTTGTTTGACAGGTTTGGAACCGAGAGTTATGTGCAAGTGATGTGTGATCAACTAATCGTCAAGGCCGGGCATTTCTTCGTATGTCCAAGCAAAAATATCTTGATACTCCTTCAACAGGCTTATCAATCCCGTTCGTTCCTCTGTTGGAAGTATAGAACTGATCAAGATTGGTCTTGGATCTTCCTCTGTTCCAATATTGATTGTCTTAAGATCATCAGTAGTGGAATCCGTGTCATCCTGTAACTGCCGTGGGGCGTCTTGAATTTATTCATCAGGAAATTGCTCATTCTGACATGATTCTTCAGGGCGGGTAAACTTTTCATCGACCTCCCCTGTTAATTGTTATCTCTGCGTTTGAGATAAATTATTCTTCCTTCCGCATCATGGCTGGTTATAAAGTTGGATCCTTTCCGAGTCGTAGCCTGATCTTGGTGATGCTTGAGCAGTGTGGCAGGTGGCTTGGTCGGTTTAGTACCTGAAGATGATGGCATGCCAGCATATTTCTCCGTGGACTTCCATCTTGGGAGTGGAGTACTGTAGATCTTGCTTGGAGGTTTGGGGATGCTTTTTGGTGGTTCTAGGAACTCAGCATCATAAACCGGAGCATAAAGAGAAGCTGAAGCTGCAATGTGGACGATCTTGTTGTTGAGTAAAGCTTTCATACATTGGTGGTATGTCGAGGGAACATCCTTTTTATCATGAAGCCATAGCACGAGTATCATATAGTAGCCAGGCTTCTTCTCAATTACGTGAAATTTGACCATCGATTGAATAGGTCCCACTTTCATATCCACATAGGCGTACCCGTATGTGTGGCTCTGGCTTCTTTCAAAACCCATCATCAATATGGGATGATGAACGATTTTGTTTTATGGGACTTTGGCTTCCTTGAGAGTCTTCATAGAAATAAGATTGGTAGAAACACCGGTATCGATAAGAGCTCTCCTGAATTCAGAGTCCTTGATAAAAACAGTCGCGTACAAGGCTCGATTATGCCCTTCTTCAACCATTCGGTCTTCTTCAGTAAAGGTAATATTGTTTATCAAATGTTCGGACATCATGTATACTTCTTCGATTGCTAGAGATGACGAAATTATTTGCACATCAGATGATATCTGGTTGAGTGTAGCAAACGTTTTCGTACATTGATCCCTGGAGAAGTGCAGGAATTCACATAAATTTTTGATTAGATATGTAACTTCCTAATATACCGGCTGCTCGTAAGTAGTGAAACTGTTGGTTTGAGGATTGATATCAGTGGTGTCAGGAGATGAACGTTCTACCACCTAAGCTCTAAGAATCCCCGTCAGATCCACCATGCAGTTGAATAAATTATCGATTGCTCCTTTCAACCGATTTATATTTCTTTCCAAAATTTCTTGCCTCCGTGCTAGTTCAGCCAATGATGGAATCTCTCCATCGTGTGCACCGATAGAGAGAAAGGGAGTAGTAAAGTATGAATGATGAATATTACCAGAGTTGTTCGAGTTCACTGTTTGAAAGACTCTGACCGGGATATGAGGTAGTTGAATCAAACCTAAGACCAACCATCTTTGTGAAAATTGGGATGTAACCGAGAGAATGATCTCCCACTGTGCTCGCCAATTTGTTGATGGGGAAAAACGATTTGCTGGTTTTTTGGGAAAGTTAAGAGACGACCGTGCGGACGGTACTCCTCAACCGAGCAAACTGCTTAACCTCAAACAGATGCACTGCACGGGAGTGCTTTGAGTTCGAGAGATCAATCTGTAGGACTCCGGCCTAAACCAAGAAATGGTCGTTCCAGAGTCAATTCGGTCACAAAGAGGGAAGAGGGTTGATCTGTAGGAGGGAAGCTGAGAATTGTGTGAGATTAATGGTAATCAAGGATTGTGAATGTGTTGTGGGTTTCTGCAAATGAACTGCTGGGTTCGAATAATTTCTGATGGATTGATTAAATTCTGTTCTATTGAGAGTTGATGAGAATTCTTGGTTAGACGAGTGTTGTCTTCAAAGCCAGTATTGTGTTTCTCAATCGTGGATTCAGAAACTTATTTATATTGCTAGAATGTAGACACATTTATCTCCAGTAAGTGTGACGGTTGCTCGAGTGAAATAGTGGGAAAGTGGGAAATGGTGGTTTAACCAGTTCCAGGTCATGCGGAGACTTAGTTGATTGTCCACCCACTACTTTGCTAACTCCCTCAACTGCTTGCACGACTTACTCACATTTCTCATTGTGGATGGACACACGTGCCGTAGGCCGCCAGACCAAAACACTAATTAATATCCCCCATGTGACGTGATTGATGTCTCACGAATGTGGAGTCTGCAAGGAAGACGTGTATTTTATTAGTCAGTTGTTGACTTGATTAGACGATGAGTCTAAGTATTGTTCAGTCGAGCATGGTTGTCGAATGCTCTGTGATTTATGGATTGAACATGTCTGCTGGGACATTTAGTTCTTGAATAAATGTTGATAATTGAATTAACATAATGAATATTGATAGTTTGAGCAAATATTGCTCGTCCGAGCAAATATTGCTCAATTAATGAATTATTGAATATTGATAGTTGAATCAATATTACCAGTTTCGTCGTAGCAAATATTGCTCATTTAGTAAATTACTGAATATTGATAGTTGAACCAATATTAATATTCTGAGCAAATATTGCTCATTTGAGTAAAATTACTGAATATTGATAGTTGAATCGATATTCCTCGTCTGAGCAAATATTGCTTGTCTGAGCAAATTAATATTGCTCGTTTGATGAATTATTGATAGCATGAACGAATAAAATATTAATTAAAATATTGGTAGATGGACCGAATATTATATAATTAATTTAAGATGTTGATTGCTGGATCAACATAAAATTATTAGTGTTTAAACTTGCTCAGAATTATGATTTGCAGAGCATTAAGTTCGAAACCCTAATTTTGATCAATTGTTGATCAATTGATGATTTACTGAAAATAAATCACTGAGTGAAGGAGGGACCGGCTACATGGGATGATGGCCGACCATGTAGCTCCCAGGTGCTCGAGTGAGCATGCACCAAAGTCCTTAGTTGACCAGTTGGTGAAACAATGATTAAATGCTTGTTTAATCATTTATTAAAATAGTGCTCGTTCGAGCATTAGGTAATAAAAACTAATTATGGAGAGATGAGGGACGGTCCAAGGTGTGTGAAACTGGCCTTTTGTGGTCGTGGGACCAGTTGGTGGTCGATTGAGCAAATTCCAAGTTGGTTGGAAAGAGTTTGAACCCAATATGAACTGTTGAAAGCTAATTAGGTCAAAATTGTGAAAGAGTGTGGGACCGGATCCTTGCAAGCTTAAGGGCCGACCTTGGTCAGTCAAGGTTGCATGCCCGTGTAACCATATTGTCCGTGTCTCAGTCCTGAGAATTTTGGTATTTTCTGGTGCGCGTTTGGGCAATATTTTAGATTTTCAGAAGAGTTTGATCTTGACTGAAACTCTCGATTTTGCTCGTGCGACCGGGATTTGAAGAATATTAAAATAATAATATTTTAATATTTTCCGTGAATAACCTAGTCGGTTGTGCGACCATTTGACTTTTTGTCCTTTTGATGGTTTGAGCAATATTTGATAAAATATGCAAAACTATGTTTTTTGCTCAAACGAAGGAGTTTCATGAGATGAAGGAAATAATAATAAGAAGAAAATATGAGATAATAGGGTGTGGGACCGTCCAAGGCTAAGGCATGGCCGGCCAGCTAGGTGGCCCGATCCCGTGACTCCCTTCCCTATTTTTTTAATATTTTTTCATCATTTTAAGGAAAATATGGAGAAACTAAGAGTTTTGCTCAAACAAGGAAATTTGCTCAAATGAAGGAGTTTTCGTGAGATTAGGAAAACTAATAAAATAATGGTAAAATAATGGGAGAGGCGTGGGGCCGTCCGGTGGGCCCGGTCCCCTAGGCTCCTCTTTTGTTATTTTATTAATTTAATTTTCTCTCCTATTTTGCATAGGTTTCCTCGTTCGTCCATATTTTTGAATGCTCGTTTGTGCATTATTGCTCAGTACACTCACACCATTTTCTCGGGGCTTACTCGGTTGTGGCCCAGATGCCCGATCAATGAATATTTATTACTAATTCATGAAATTCATCTAAGAATCAGTCATGAAACAGAGTAATAAAATAAATTGAGTATCTATTACTAATCCATGGAATTCAGCTGAGAATCAGCCATGGAACAGAGTAATGAGATAAAATGATTATCTATTACTAATCCATGTAATCCAGCTGAGGATCAGCCATGGAACGGATTAATGAGATAAATAGATTATCTTCTAGGAATTCAATTAATGAATGACACGCTAGAATTAATCTATTTGCAGAATCGAGATATGAGATAATTGAAGCATCATATTCGTTATGAGGGGGTGTATAGTCAGGGAACAACGAATAGCATGACGTCCTGAAGGCGTTAGGCTCTATACTAGCATGCAATATGTCTAGGAGCCGCCCAATCATTAAAAGATTCTATACACGGTCTCTCTACATAGTCAAGTAACAACGAGCACCGTTACGTCCTGAAGGTGTTAAGCTCTATACTAGCATGCAATATGTCTAAGATCCGCCCAATCATTTTGATTCTATGTAGAGGTGATGATGAAATGCTTGAAGCATCGAAAGCACAGCTGGGAGGCCTTTCGAGAAACATATTCATCATAGCTCTGAGAAGAAGTTCGCCCTGTCAGAGATCGTGAAATGGTTCACGGATCATAAAATATGAATTGTCACATACATTCCTGAAGTCGGGCCAGAAACATACAGTATCATGATTTTACAATTTTAGCCTTTGTCGAAAATCCACCATCAACAACACCATTTCTTCAATCTCCATGCTTTCACTCCACAAATCCAACATGTCAGTTCGAGATCAAGGTCGCAGATTTAGCATAGCTGAAGATGAATCCATTTGCAGGAATTATGTTTTTGTTATACAAGATATGGTCAATGATGGACAACAACAAGTAGAAGTTACTGTATGGAGTCGCATATTTCAAAGATTTCAAAAAGAAACATTGAACCTCAATAATCGAGATGCAAATGGGTTGTCTCATCGCTTCGGAATCATCATCAAGGATGTGAAGTTGTTTGTTGCTGCACTTATTGAAGGCTATCGAAACCGACAAAATGGCCAAAATGCATTTGATGTGGAGCAAATGTGTCGGCTCGAATGGCGAAACAGAATAGGAAAAGATTTTAAATTCGATGGTTGTTATCTTATCTTGAGGGTGTTGCCCAAATATGATGAGTTTAGATTAACAACCCAAATATGGTGCATCTTTCATTTGTATCAAATTTTAATTTTAAGATATTATTAATATAAAACTAGTGTGATGTAGCTTTGAAAGTGGTAATTAGAGTATCGTTCAAACTCGGACTTGTGAAAAATAATTTTTAGCCTTAATTTAGAAAACTAGAAAAATCAAAATAATGTTTTGGTCAAGATTATAAAAAGCACTGAGACAAAGGATTCCACCAATCTCCAATTTTTATGTGATTTAATCTAATCAATATTCATGCAACTCTTTACGTTTAAAGTGATTCTAATATTTTGTAAAAGTAGATTTTTGGAATAACAAGTGTATTTCGAAAGCATAGAATATCAAAAACATAGGTCTAAGCATAATCTATCAAGAGAAATCACAATTGTTTAGGAAAAATCATTCAATCAATTCTCAATCAAAGCAAATAATCATATAAGAAATTGCAAAAATTAATTAAATAGAAATTACCACACAAATCTTGGAAAATTGGCTTCCTCCATCGCCTCAGCAAAGGGGTTTAGCTCCTCATATTAATCACTTGCTCAAAGTACATGTTTATAGCTCAAAAGTTGATTAAAAGAGTAAAAGAATACACTGTAGTCGCTGAAGGTCTAAAACAGAAGACAGAATCGTCGGTAAAGGTCTTCTGTGACTGCAGGAAGGAAACTGTTTATAAACGTTACTTAGCTGCTGCTGTTGAACTACGATACTCGTCTGCGACTGTTTATCGTGTGTCTTATGTTCTTCGTGTTATTCAGTTCTGCACCAGCAGAAACAGCAGCAGCAACGGAGCCTGTAAATCTCTGATTCTCGCCTCCTCAAGCTTTCTCATCCCCCCAAACTCTCGACACTCCTTCTATATGACCCAACCAATCTACTTATATCAAAAATATCGATTAAATCTCTCCAAAATCTCTTCCTTTCTCTTCACGGCAAAGTTGCGGCAATTTCTTGTTTTAGAATTTATACACGTTTCTGAGCTTTCCTTTTGATTCTAAACTCTTCCTTAGATAGATACAAATCTTTGGGAAGGTTTATAGCACTTTAATCTCTCTAAAATTTCCTAAAACAGGTCACACACGTGACTTTCCATATTTTGCTGTTGTGATGAAAATCCATCGATTGAGCCCAGTTTAATAAATTTCAACACCCATATTAGATTCCTAGACCCATAAGGAGTCTATCCTATGAAAATCAGAGGTTTAGTCGACCTCAAACACCTCTAAAAATCCATCACCAAAACTGCCAGGAAACATGCTTTACGTTTTTTGTTTCCCGCCAAAAAAACAGAATTTGAACGTGAATGGGAAAGGTTACCCCTTATCCAGTGGTCACCCCTTATCCGTTGCTGGAGTCCGCATAACACTCGTCCCTTTGGTGCCTTTAGTAATTTTTCTGGGATGTTTTCAAACACTTTTTCGGTGTTCCTCCGGGGTATTTCTGGGGTGCTTCTGGTACGTTATCTACGGAGGTTCAAATGCCACATTTTGAGCCAATTTCGCCGCAAAAGCTTATTTCTCCAAAAACACCTACAAAGAGATAAAATACCAAAATAAGTATAAAAATGGGTACTAACAATATACACAATAGAGATGAAAATAGACATATAAATGCGTCTATCAAATACCCCCAAACTTATTATTTGCTAGTCCCGAGCAAATCATAACTACAAAATAAAATCCTAACTCACTGTCGCAGGCATCGCGATTGCACTTAGCATGTGCAACAAGCCTTTAAACCCCTAGGTGGCCCTAGTGGCCGAGTTATAGTCTCGGGAGGGTTTACTAGAGATATACCCACAAAACCTTTACTCCAGACCCTAGCTATCTACGCAGAACCTTGGAATGCACTAAAGAACCTCCTTGGTTGGCATACTCATTGATTACGGGAGGAAGTACCCTGATGCGAAATTCCTATTGCTGTAAACGAGTTTGCACTCAAGCATACTAAAATTCATATATAAGTGACAAAGCTCTACTCAGATAGTCGCACTATGGACATCAATATCCGGAGTCAACAAATCACATGGATAGATTAAGAGATGGATATAGAAAAACATAGATGGTTTTGATGTTGACTAGGTGAACGGTGTTTCTCATATCTGTCTGAAGGCCACTGCCAAAATGAACCTATCCTAATGGACTGAAATACTGGTCTGACTAATATCAACACAACTGGCATATACAAGGGAACCAGTGGTCGATAATCCTAATTCTAGATCAACTCGTCTGGCATATACAAGGGAACCAGCGGTTGATTTATTGAACACACATTTATTTATTATTATTTTTAAGAACTAACAACATGATTAGATCTTGTGGATACAAGTGCATGCTTCTTGTCAGCAGATTACATGGTAATTCCCGTGGATCCTGCATTCCACGCTTGTTTAGGCGACGGAGATAGGGAGAACACACACATATTGCTATCCAAGTGTTAATATTATTCCGATTGGTCTATTGGTCTGTGTTTTTTTTTCTTTTCTTTTTGTATCTCAATCACTCTATTTCACCCTAGCAGTGGTAACAACTTGAATCATGAGCCCCACCTAATCACTTAGAGAAACATATTTTAAAAAGAAAAGAAAATAAAAACAGAAGTGAAAAGGACTCAACGAGATATGGCGAAACTATCATGTTATTTCTAACACCTGAGCTCTGTGCTTTTATGAATAGACTCTTTAGATGTTTCCATCTAGTCAGATTGGTCCCTCAACTCCTAAAACCAAAATGATTCCATCCACTTAGATTGGTTAGTGCCATCCTTAATAGGCATAAATTTCTAGGCTCTGGAGTTTATAATGCAACTAAAAAGTTTCTCCCATACCCCCAAACTTAAATCTAACATTGTCCTCAATGTTCTAAAGATAAAATTAAAAGCATGAACAAGGAGAAACTGTTACCATTTGAAGCAAAAGAGTTAAGGAAAGATATTACCGTGTTGCATGAGCATGGGTTACCTCCCAAGAAGTGCTAAGTTTAAAGTCTTCATCCAGACTAAGAAAGGATTAGTCACCTCATAAAATCATAAAGTAATAGCCGAAATATTTGTGGGTCATCAAAACCAAATAGAGCTATCACAAGTAAAAGGAATCTGCAACCTGCCAAGAAAATAAACAAATAAAGCACACCCTTGTCTAGTTTCCTATTTAAGACAACTACATCTAGCTGTGGTTCGGGTTCAAGTTCTATAACAGGGTCGAGATAAAATATTTTCATGGACTGCATTTCCTCATAGGTAAGATCCAAATTATTATGTCCTTGAGTCTGTAGAAACTCAAATAAGAACTTAGAAGCACATAATAATAACCTAAATAATTAAGGATCCTCTAAGTCAATCAGGTTTGACTTACATAGTTGACCACAATTAGAGTAGTGGTCATTCCTAAGCAAATGTGTCGATGTTATTAACCTAAAGTACTTAGGCTTAGTCTCAGAACCTAATAGGTGACACATTTGAAATCTATATGTTCCCACATTTGGATGAAAACTATTTGGTGGGAAAACAAAGTCGATCGGGGTATCATAGCCTGGGTAAACCACATCAACCAGAGGATGGGTTTCTAACAACTGAACTCCTTATGGACATCACTAGGTTCAGGAAAACGTGTATGAAGATAATCTATTAAAACGGTTGAGGCACATATGTCAAGTCCCAAGTGAGGACCTTTCTAAGAGTTAAAGCACATGGAGAATGATAATCACCCCCAAACTTAGAGTTTTCAGTGTCTCTAGTTAGACTAGTCACAATCTCCCTAATTTATAGGTCATCATATTCCTGAAAATAGGCAATTAATCCTTCTAAGTCAAGTTCATCCTCACTCATCTCTACTAGTTCATTTTCTTTGTCTAAGACTATTGTTTCTAAATCACTAGACAATAAAACAGTATTTTCAGAATAAACTCGTTCCTCTAAACCATTATTGGCTTCGTAATCAAAAGGAAATACTACATCGTCTAAAACGAGGATATCTCTAGTCAAATCCTCGTTCTTTTGAATAGGTGAATAATTATTAAAATTATTTGGATTTGAACTAGAAATAACATTATCATTATAAAGATCAATTGGAATAACAATTTCCTGATCACTATGCCCACATATTTCAGATTCTTCATCAATACTATCCTCGTCATAATCATCATTGTAATAGCATGAAAATGGTCGAACCTCATCTAAAGTAGTGTTACCAATTCTAACCTCGTCATCTTGATTATGCAAATAACTATCCTCATTTTCAAGGGTATTATTGGAAATACTGTATTGGAAATCAAGATTATTTCGAGCAAGTCTTTCGTTCGTCTCAGCCATTTGCTTGAGGGATTCCTCTATAGAAAATTCACTCAATGGTGCAGTTTGTTTATTCATTTCCGACACAAACCTATATGTATGCTTAGTTAACTTCTTAAGAGACTCTTCTAAAGATATGGAAGGATCATAAATAGGAACAGAAGGATCATAATAAGGACTAGTTTTCAACAGTTTGATTGTATTGTCCAAAGACGAGGTACTAGCACTATAATAATCCTTATTTTCTTTCTCGTATGACCGGTGTGTGTGTGGATAGTAATTGGGCTCACCATGGTATGAACCATAACCTTCAAAGGGTTGGTGTTCCCAACCACTATTTACACTATGGTCGTAGTGTGAATAATGTCCATTTGGAAACTCAGTCGGATACTCGTTGTATTGGTTATTGTAATACCAGTTCGACATTCTAACTGCAAGGGAATTATAAACAATCACAAACAAGGCTGACTCAACCAAATCAAACCTATAAAATCTAGTAAACAACAAGCATGATGGCTCCCTTAGATTGTTTCTAGACCAGCTTCTATTCCTCCAAAAGGCAACTAGGTATCGTTTTAGCAAACCTCTCTAGATCGATCCGAATAAAGTAAGTCAAAGAGAAGTAGAGGAAGCTCAGATGAGCTTTGATACCCCCACCTCTTTGGAAACGCTTCCCTGGGTTACAAGGCGGCTCTAATTGACTTACAGTAATCTTCCTGAACTTTGAGTTAGGCTAACAAAATACCCAATACAGTCATTTCAAACGACTTTCCTACAAGCTCGTTACCTTATTGGTCTCGTTCTAATCAAAAATTTAGGCTTGGGATTGCGTTTAGTATCGTTTTCCTAAAGCGGGCAAGAAGAGAACGGTGATGAAATCCGAACTCTTATCTTGTAAAGCCTGGCCTTGCCCTTTACTAGGAAAATAAATGCCCGTATTCAATTCCTCAGCATATATGCACATTAAGGAAGACAGTAAACCCGCTGATAGGGGATTCGTGGGTGTTTAAAAGTTTACCTCCCGTACCAGACGGACGAATAACCGCTGAAGTCGACTCGGGCCACCAACTCCTATGTCAGTGTGCGAACCCGAAGGGCCGAGACAGTATCGTAACCGTCGTCCTTCCCTGCAAACAGTTTATATTTAATGGTACCCTTCCGTAGGGTTTAAAAATAATGTCCAAAAGTCCCAAAATGTCCAAAAAGTCCAAAAACAAAAGAAAAATTACAAAAATAATAATAAACCCTAATACAGTTTCTAAAAATAAAAAGAAATAAAATCTAAAAATAATAAAAAAATAACTATATACAAAAATCTCCTTCTTAACTCCTTCGGACTCCTCTTTTCTTTCCTTCTTTGGCGATGCTTTCCTCTTATAACACTTTGTCCTTCCTTTTAGCTCCGCTCCAAATCTGAAAAAGAATCGAAAAATACCTAACGCGTAAAGAAGAACAAAAATAATAAAAACAAACAAATAAATAAAACCTAAAAATCTAGAAACAAGTCCGCGTTGGCGGCGCCAGAAATTGATGTAGTTTTGAAAGTGGTAAATAGAGTATCGTTCAAACTCGGACTTGTGAAGAATAATTTTTAGACTTAATTTAGAAAGATAGAAAAATCAAAATAATGTTTTGGTCAAGATTATAAAAAGCACTGAGACAAAAGATTCCACCAATCTCCAATTTTTATGTGATTTAATCTAATCAATATTCATGCAACTCTTTACGTTTAAAGTGATTCTAATATTTTGTAAAAGTAGATTTTTGGAATAACAAGTGTATTTCGAAAGCATAGAATATCAAAAACATAGGTCTAAGCATAATCTATCAAGAGAAATCACAATTGTTTAGGAAAAATCATTCAATCAATTCTCAATCAAAGCAAATAATCATATAAGAAATTGCAAAAATTAATTAAATAGAAATTACCACACAAATCTTGGAAAATTGGCTTCCTCCATCGCCTAAGCAAAGGGGTTTAGCTCCTCATATTAATCACTTGCTCAAAGTACATGTTTATAGCTCAAAAGTTGATTAAAAGAGTAAAAGAATACACTGTAATCGCTGAAGGTCTAAAACAGAAGACAGAATCGTCGGTAAAGGTCTTTTGTGACTGCAGGAAGGAAACTGTTTATAAACGTTACTTAGCTGCTGCTGTTGAACTACGATACTCGTCTGCTACTGTTTATCGTGTGACTTATGTTCTTCGTGTTATTCAGTTCTGCACCAGCAGAAACAGCAGCAGCAACGGAGCCTGTAAATCTCTGATTCTCGCCTCCTCAAGCCTTCTCATCCCCCCAAACTCTCGACACTCCTTCTATATGACCCAACCAATCTATTTATATCAAAAATATCGATTAAATCTCTCCAAAATCTCTTCCTTTCTCTTCACGGCAAAGTTGCGGCAATTTCTTGTTTTAGAATTTATACACGTTTCTGAGCTTTCCTTTTGATTCTAAACTCTTCCTTAGATAGATACAAATCTTTGGGAAGGTTTATAGCACTTTAATCTCTCTAAAATTTCCTAAAACAGGTCACACACGTGACTTTCCATATTTTGCTGTTGTGATGAAAATCCATCGATTGAGCCCAGTTTAATAAATTTCAACACCCATATTAGATTTCTAGACCCATAAGGAGTCTATCCTATGAAAATCAGAGGTTTAGTCGACCTCAAACACCTCTAAAAATCCATCACCAAAACTGCCAGGAAACATGCTTTACGTTTTTGGTTTCCCGCCAAAAAAACAGAATTTGAACGTGAATGGGAAAGGTTACCCCTTATCCAGTGGTCGCCCCTTATCCGTTGCTGGAGTCCGCATAACACTCGTCCCTTGGGTGCCTTTAGTAATTTTTCTGGGATGTTTTCAAACACTTTTTCGGGGTTCCTCCGGGGTATTTCTGGGGTGCTTCTGGTACGTTATCTACGGAGGTTCAAATGCCACATTTTGAGTCAATTTCGCCGCAAAAGCTTATTTCTCCAAAAACACCTACAAAGAGATAAAATACCAAAATAAGTACAAAAATGGGTACTAACAATATACACAATAGAGATGAAAATAGACACATAAATGCGTCTATCATAGTGCATCTTTCATTAAGTTTAGAATTTTAATTTACATTAATGTCATGCCTCTTTCATTCATCTAGATAATATAAACTAGACATAACTTACAATAATATAAACTAGACTTTAAAAGTAAAAATTTGGGACAATGTTCTTCATCTTGTTTATCTTCTTCATTTCACCAAACTTCCAATCAATGCGCTCATGAACGGAGTTTCCTTTGTTTATCTTCTTCTTTGCCTTCAAATTTTCCTTGCCTTGAACTTTTCTTTGTTGGAGGTTTGATTTGGTTAATATCCAAAACTTGTAGACTTCTTTGGTTTTTACCTATCTCTTTATAACCTTCACATATCTTACTAACGGCGGTTCCAAGCACCACTCCGGAAAAATCAAGTTGGGATTCAAACTTTGTCAATTTGAAAGATAAGATAGATATTTTTTTGTGTAAAAATTTTTGTGTAATTTGTGTGTGTGAATGTCATATTTTCGTAGCGGTGGAGAAAGAGTCGTTGGAGATTTGAAATCAACCGAACAGTGTAGACTGCATCGCTAGCGGTCGAGTCTTGATCGCTTAACATTTTTACCATAGTAGCGCGGCCAGTTTGCCAGGCCAGCTGACATGACAAATGGGTGGGTTAGCCACCCCCAAAGGAACCAGCTAAAGAATCTAAACTAACTGGAAGCTGAAGCTGGCACTATTTTCAAAGCAAGAACTAAAAATGTATCATCATTAAGAAAGCATTACTGTATCAAAAAAAAAAAAAAACATTAGCACCACAAAACATGGGATTCTACCTTAGGGATTGTACCGGTGAATCACACCACGTGTGCACGCCAGTGATTATGGTGAGGACACTCCGTTTCCTACGACAACCATACATGAATATCACGGCAGAAAAACCAACCTCCTGGTGCAACCCCTTAATCTATCTTTGGCATCGGCAACTTGGTCAGGTTTACGCCTCAAAAGAACTCAACAATTGGTTTTAAGTTAAAAAATAAAAATCATTTTAATGATCACCTGCCCTGCCAGTACAATTATTTTTGAAATCACCAAATCCAGTCAGTAGAAAAAGTTAAATTTGTTTGCTACAAATGGAGAATATTTACAGTTATTGTGAGTGAAATCCAAACTGATTACAAGTTTACAAAACTTTTACCGAAAACGACCACCAAATTCTAGGAACCTGTACCGGTGAAACACACCACAAATTCCTCAGTCAATACGTGTATTGTATGGCAGCTCATTTGGTTTGCACCGATTTTTAGGGATTCCAAACTCGGTTTCTCTATAACTAGTCAAACTCAACTAGGAACTCATGAACCAAAATACGAACATATTCTCAACTTCAATGTAAATTTTCCCTTGAATTCTAATCCAGTTTTTTCAATATAAATAAAACAACAATATCTCATCGCAAATGAGCATATAAATATCCATCCTTTTTTCCACAAAAAAGAAAGAAAAAGAAATTAAATTTGATTCAACAAAGGCAACCACTCCAGGATCATTTTAGCAGAAACTATTCCCACTAATCACCGAGCTGCTAACATTTGCCATTGAAGGAATTTCAAAATGCCAAAGTCTACCAACAGCTTTAACCAAATACTTCTTACACAAAAACTCCATTGCAAACATTTTCTCAACTTTCCGATCCACATCATGTAAAAACACATGAGTCACACCTGGTCCTTTCCGGTTCCTAGCCATAACAGCAGCTGACCAAATCGCTGCCATCCGACCCGGTGCTTCAGCAAAATAACCTTTCGGTGCATCGATCATAATCAAATCCCATTCTTTATCATAAACCTCATCGGGCAAATTGGTAAGTGCTAATTTACACTCCGTATTGCCGTTAACGTAAGCGTTCGCCGGTAAACAACTCGGTACGTTCCGATACGATTTCATTAAATCGTCAGCTTCTTGTAACTGAGTACGATAAGTAACAGTATGAGCATGTAAAAAGGATGCATCTTTCAATACAGTTTGCACCCATTTTGGATCTTCTTCAAGAAATAACGTCGTACCTCTTGGATTAAAAGCTGACCACATTTGCGAATCGAAACCGAGACCGAATACTAAGAAATTACACGGAGATAGGAGCTGGAGAACATCGAATGATACTCTGATTTCTTGATTTGATTGTTGTGGAGTGATTTTTGATGTTGCGTAATGAAGTATCGCGTTTAATTGATTTGTCGTTGGATTTGAATCAACAACTCTTGTACACAGTAATGGATTGTAGTTAGATCTGTTGAATGTGCTGATTATAATTGAACCCGCTATTAATCCTGCTAAACCCACTAATATAAACCATAATTTCTCTGGTATAACATTCCTATACTTCATTTTTTTCTAAGAAATCTCCACTGGGTTTTTCAGGGTTTTCTTCTTGAGATTCTAATTGAGAAATGGTTAGGGTTTTGTTTGTGTTTTGTGATTTGTGTGTGTGTCTCTCTGATACAGAGAGATGAGATTTGGAAATGAGAACTGGGGGATGAGATTATAGAGAGATTTGTTTTTGTGTGGACGAAAATAGCCTTGTGGGAGATTAACCGTGAATTATTTGTGAGACACGATAACCACGTCCATTTGCATTACTGTTATGTTTTCTTAGAGATCTAGAAATTAATCAATGAATTTCTTAGAGAAACAGATGTTTCAGAGGGTACGTGTCGTGATCGTCGTGGCTTCGTTGGGAGAATTGAGTCTAAGAAAATCAAAGAATATTTTTTGTGCATTAAATTGGAGTCGTGGGAGATTAGTGGAGATGGGAATGGGGAACTAATTCGGATTGGTGATTACGAGGGGGAACTGGACAGGCAGATCCAATATTCAAGAGGCATGATTTATTATTATTATTATATATATTTTTTATTTTATTTTGGTCAATCAACATATTGATTACGTGATCGTTTACAGGAATAACAAAAATATTAAAATACAAGATAAACAAAACCCTAATACAAATAAAGGTATCAATTACAAGTAAATTGTGAATAGAAAGAGCCATAAATCGCAACAATATCCAATTTCTGTATATGTAGTAGGGAAGAATGATGGTATCATCCGGAATCTATTCCTAATCTAATTTTTTTTCTTCTTTAATAAGAGATGCTCATAAAAGAAATGAGTAATTTGCCCATAATATTGTAAATCCAAACGTACCTGGATGCCCTAAATCTCTTCGATTGAATATGGATTCAAAAGAATGCCATGTCAAAACATCGATGTTTTTGAATCGAGAATAGCAAGCCACAAACTAGCGATCAAGGTTTGAATAAATCGCCCTCAAAGCGAAGAAAAAATCACCCCAAATGGCAAAGAAAATTCTCTCGAACTAGCGAAGAAATATGCTGGAAGACATAAGAAACCAATATAAAAATCAGTTTTATTTAGAAACTACCTACTAAAACTTGAAAAGAAATCTTGCTCAGATCTGGTCCAAAAAGGACCAAATGTGGATGGAGTCTAGGGTTCTTTTTCTTAGAGAGAAGGGGAAAGGAGGGGAGAGCGAAAGAAAAAAATTCAGTAACTTGTAACTACTTATTTGTTATTTTATCTAATGAGTAAATGAAGTTAGGATGATTTATTTATTATTGATTATACAACTGTGATTTTAATTAATAATACTATCAAATGAGGATTACATAGAAATCAAGTAAATTAATTGAGAGATAGCAGCAACGAGCATGATATAACTGATTGAATTGATCAATCCGATACGGAAAAAAGAAGGAAAATCAAAAGAACAATCTAAAACAAACATGGTATAACATGATTAAATCGAAAAAGGAATGTCTTCAAGGGATAACCGACAATTCAATAGTTTTTTCTTAAATTAAGGGTTGTTATGTTTAAACGAGAGTAGTTTGTCCAACATCTTGACCTGTTTGAAGATTTGATGACCGAAAATTGTCGTCGGACTTGAAAAACAACCCACAAACCAAAGGACAATAAAGAAAAGTAGAAGCACTATAAAAGTGCAGGCAAGAATCACCATTTAAGTGAAGGCTGGAAACACCATTAAAGTATATGCAATAAAAACAAATCATAAATCTAAAAACTTAAAGAAGAAATCTTACTATTAATGCTTAAACCGTCTTTCAGTGTTTAGGATAGCAGATAATATACCCCCTTTTGTCCATACTGCAGGTGAGAGGTAGGATGATCAAGTCTCACTAGGAAAGGATGGATCTTCTATTTTACCCGGTCTCCAAATGAGATGGGACTCATCCTGTTGGGATGTCGGTTAGATCAGTAGTGGATATGGTTTAGATGGATGGGTTTGATCATGGGAGTGGCCCAATTGTGCGGGGGGAAAAAGAAAAAAAACCTTAAAAAAATAAAAAATCCTTGCTCACATCTAGTCTCAAATTTACTAGAGTTGGACAAAGAGGATGATGAAAGCTTCTTAGGAAAAGTCTTATGCCAGAAATCGTGGTTTCCCATGATGGAAAAAAATAGTGTTGCAGAGTATTAGCCACTTTATACAGACTCTAACGACGACGACTAGTTTTCAAATTGTTGGGATTTCGAAGGGTACATTCCTTTACGCACTATATATATAGTCTCTAGTTTTAACTGCTTCATTTCTAAATCCTACACAAATTTGTCTTTTTCTAGTTTACTATGTCTCAAAGGTAAACAAGAAGCAAAGATGTTATACCACTTCGTATAAGCAATTTCACGCTTTATTCTCACTCGATTGGGTTACATTACTTATTTCTTATTGTTTGAAAAAGAGCCGGCAATGACATTGGAATGTATTCTTGGTTTCAAACTTTGGGAAGAATTTTTTGTGTACGCTTTCCTAAAAAAAAAATATGAGACCCCGATCGATCTGCATCACAGAGATAAAGTAGTGATTGTAACACATAAGCTCTACAAATAGATAAATCTTCTTTCTGAATAAACTAACTAGCACCACGAACTCTTGGCTGAGACCTTTCAAGAGATTAATGCAAGATTAAAATAAATTAATTGAGTTTTTGACAGATTTTGTGGGATTAAAAGAAGGTATAAGTAGAACTGAAGTTGAATCATATGGATTGAACTAGTAGAGACGTTGGATGATATAGTTGTTAGAGAAAGTTTTATCGCAAAGTGACAAAGATATAAGCGCTAAACCACTAACATTATGCCATGAGGCATAGAAATGTCATTCAATGTTTGGAAAATTAGTGGAGATGGATTGTTTGGGATTATGAAATTGAATCTCTAATCACTTCTTGCTTCTCTAACTTATATGATATCCCCTTCCAAGATAAGGTTATTGATTTCAAAACTTTAATTCCCAAAGTCTTATATGATATCCCCTTTCAAGATAAGGTTATTGATTTCAAAACTTTAATTCCCAAAGTTATAACCGAATAAGACAGTGTCTGGCTTACCAGACATGTGTCTAAGGATGAAATTTGGAATGTTGTTTATAGCATTGGGCCTGTCGAATCGCCAATGCCAGATTGTATTCAAGGTATTTTTTTATACCAAAAACTGTGATATTGTTGGTCCTTCTGTTTGTAGTATGGTTAAAGATTTTTTTGCTAAGGAAAGATTGTATTCAAGGTATTTTATTAACCAAAAACTGTGATGTTGTTGGTCCTTATGTTTGTAGTATGGTTAAAGATTTTTTTGCTACTAGGAACCTCAATCACGAGCTCAACAAAACTTACATTACTTTGATTCCAAAAACAAAAGATCATGTTTATGCCAAACAATTCTGACCCATCAGCTTGTGTAACTTTATCTACAAAATCATTTTTAAAATTATTGCAACTAGGATGAAACTGTTCGCCTTTGTTCAAGAGAGGTCAATCTTCGATTGAATCTTAGTTACAAATGAACATTTTCATTCTATCAAGTCTAAGTTTGGTCTTAAGGGTGGATGGATTTAAAGATAGATTTTGAAAAGGCTTATGATATAATATATTGGGGATTCATTCTGCAAGTTCTTCCAACCTTATGATTCAACAATTGTTGGGGTTGGGGTGGGGGGGTTTGTCAATGCTTATCTACTGTTTCTTATCAAGTTCTTGTTAATGGAGCTCCTGGTAGTACTTTTTTTTAATCCCAAGTGAGGCTTGGGAAAGAGGGGATCCTCTGTCTCCTTACCTCTTTATCATTGGTTTAGATGTTTTATCTAAACTTATCAGGCACGGTATAAACTCTGGTGATGTTAGTGGTTTCAAAATTGCTTCTGGAGTACCTCAAGTGGATCACATGTTTTATGCTGATGACTATGTGATATTTCTTCAGTTTTCTATAAGAAATGCTAAAGGAATTCAACACATTTTTAAATTTATTGTGAATGGGCAGGTCAAGCTATCATTGATAGTAAGTCTACAATGGTATTTTCCCCAAATCTCTACAAAAGGTTAGATAGAAACTTAGCTCGAGGTTTAAACAGGAGGTGAAGTAATTCTCGTGGGAAGTATTTGGGTTGCAAGATCCAACACGGTGGAACTCATATATCAGATTTCACTATCTTGCTTCTTCGAATGACCAATAAGCTACAAGAGTGGAAAAATAAAACCCTCAATTTGCAAGAAGAGATGTATTAATTAAAACAGCCCTTGATCCATCTCTTAATCATCAGATGTCAACCTTAAGAGTTCCTAAAGAAGTCATTAAGAGTATGGATAAACTTATAAGAGATTAATTATGGCTTTTAGAGAGGGGAATAACAGACTACATCCCATAAAATGAGATACTATCTGTAAACCCCTTTGGATAGAAGAACTGGGTATTCGAGACTTAGAACTTTATGACTTATCCTTTTGACCAAGACGGTTTGGAGAGTGTTTATGCACCCTTAATACCGCAATCATTTACAACTAAGCATGTGGATTCACAGTCTGTTTGGAATTGCCAACCTCCTAATAAATGTTCGTGGTGTTGGAAAAGTATTCTCAGAGATAGAGATATCCTTAAGACAAGCTTAAAATTAGCAATTGGAGATGTATCAAATATTAATGTATGTGATGATTATTGGTTTGATACCGTTCCGTTATCTTCTCTTGTTGATGACATCTCCGCCAATTTGAAATCTTTGACACCATGAGAGTATTAGGAATCTTTTCATCATAGAGTCTTTACTCCCTTTAAATATTAAAGATCATATTTTGGCCATTCTTGTTGCTAGTTTCACTCATCTTCAGGATACAATTGTTTGGAAAGATGTTTCCGGACAAGCCACTATTAAAAGTGCTTTTAACTATTCACGTGATCAGAATTTTGGGAACTTTTCTAATCAGTCTCAGTGGAAACAGTTGTGGAAACTGCATTGTGCATCCCATTGTAAACATTCTCTTTGGATTCTAAGTCATCGAAAGACTTTAGTTAGAGCTAATCCTCGTGCCAGAGGCCTAAATCTTTCAGAATTATGCCCTCTATGTCATCTACAACCTCAGACAGTTAATCATCTCTTTAAAAGTATGTTTTGTTATTCAACGCATTTGACAACGGATTTATTAGAACTGTGGTTACCCAGCTAATATGTAGACAGTAAATATCGATTGGATTATCAATAAATCCAATATTCACCCTCCTTCATTTGCTCAAACAACAGTAGTGCTTTTATTCTTTGGGGTATGTGGCATGCTAGAATCAATGTGGTGGTTCAAGGTAATACTTTTGATGCTCTGTAGATTATTAATCTTGTTACTTCTAAGGCTACAAAATATCTAACTGCTCACAATACTCTGTATAAGATTACTCATTCCAAATAGATGGTTATGAGAATATCCTCAATATAATTATGTTAAACTAAATTGAGATAGAGCATCTAATGTTTTTAAGTCTTGCGGGCAGTGTGATTGTCAGGGATAACCAAGGACAATTCGTGGTTGGATTTGCAAAACAGATCTATAGGAATGGGAATAACATGGCTGAATCCCGAGCTATTTGTGAAGTCTTAAGTCTGGTACAAAAGCTGGGGAAAAAGCAATGTGTATGTTGAAAGTGATTCCTTATACATCTCTAACTTGTGTAAAGGCTTGACGCCGATTCCCTGATTTTTTAATGATATTTTGGTTGATATAAAAGTTTTGGTATCACGACTTGATCATGGAACCTTTGTACATAATTATAAATAAAGTAATACAGCTGACGATATCCTAGCTAGAAAAGCATGAAGTGTCATGTAATGAATGGTTACTTACTCCTCCATCTTTTATGTTTAATGTATTAACGGAGGATGATAGGAAGGCTTTCCCTGGTTCGTAAAACCCTCTTAATTTTCTTTCTTATTGAATGCAGTTTACCGAGAAAAAAACGGAAATGCTAGATCTTCCGAATTCTTTTCCCGACAAAAATCCCGCCTAACAAAACACCGGCCCACTTTTACCCATTGACCATCCCGATGCACGTAACCAATCCATAAACTGCCCAATCTCCTATCGGGATAATTTGCGGGAGCACTTCCAATTTTCGAAGTGTAATCATATTCATCGACCGCATTTAATACTGTGCACCTACTGGACAGTTGCTTTTAAGTAATTCGACAAGGCATTGGGATATTTTGAATTTTTGAATACGAGATAGGGACTCAAAATTATTAAATAATAGGTGGCGGCGAAAGTTCGGAGGAAGGATCTAAGGGCACATTAGTCAAATAACTCATGTAGTGGCACTAGCAGACATGAAAGCTGGGTACGATTCCAAATATTAGCAAATATTTGTTTTCTCCAAATCTGATGAATCAAGTTCACGACTTAGCAACAAGGAACCTGCGTTATTATGTTACGTGTCCGGTTTCTATTATCTACGAGAAGTTCGCTTCTCATTCGCCCATTTCTACATCATTCTCGGGGCCCACTCCACTTGCTCAGTTGGATTCATTGGAGAAAATCTACCGTTTGTTTACTTTCTCTTTTCAACAAAACCGCAAGTCTCCCTGCTCTTTTGTTTGTATCTGAAAGTTGGTAATGTTTCTGAATGAATGAGATCATCTCGCATGATGGAAACTGAACCCGGATCTAAGATTGACGAATAGACATTATCAGCTTTTGTATAGTGCATTTGGTTGTTGAATTCGTGTGGAAACTAGAGAAGATGCATTGTGTTATTCAGTAGAATTGTAGAAAAAGTCAAATACGGCACACAAAGCCTACCAGACTAAGTTTGATGTTCTCTTCTGATTGTGAAGGTGTGAAGAGATTTTGGGAGGAATGGTTCCTCATAAAAGCAAAAAAAAAAAAAGAAGAAAGAGCCCGACACTTTATTAAAAGGGGTTTTTAGGCTAATGAAAAATACTATAACCCCACTATTATATGGGTTCAATATATAAAAGCCTCACCAAATGGATCCTTCATTGTCAACTCCATACTTTAGGAAAATGATATTACTAGGCCCAAAATATCAAATTTTCTTTCAGATCTGGCCCATAATTATATATTATGTATTTTAGTATTAGCAAAATTACCCTTTACTATATATAAAAGAGGAATACCATCAGATTTTTTTCATTTCTCTATTCTCTTTCTCTCTCTTCTCCATTCTCTTCTCTCTCGGCTCCAGCGAAATAATTTCTAGGGTTACATTATATTTTTATTTTTATTTCTGTACTCTCTCTGATTTCGATTGTAAATCAATGGATTTAAGTTAATTAGCTGATTCGAAAAATTCAGGTAAGATTCGAGTTATTTTTCAGTTCCATTTTTCGAAAAATTCAGGTAAGATTTTAGTTCTCATCTAGTTTTGGTTTCTGTTTTGGTGATTTTATTTCGATCAGTAAAGAAGAAGAACGACTTGATTCTTTTCTGATTCAATCAAGTGGTTTCAGTTGGTTCAATGCTATTTCAGGTAAGGTTTTCGATTTGATTCAATAGGTTTTGCTCATTATTAATTCTCTTTAGCTAGTTTTGATTGATTCTATTCAGATCGGAAGAGAAGAACAACATGATTTTTCCTGAATCAATCGATTCTCGTATTTTGAATCTAGGTACGTTTTGTAAGTTCTAGATCTCGCTTGATTTCTTCGAATTTTTTGATTCGTATGGGTAGTTTGAAACTTAGAAATTACTGTGCAAGTGTATGAGATGAGTTTTAGACTAGCAAGTTTGTGAATGTGATTAATGTTATTTCGTTGTGGTTAGTGCTTTTATAAACTACTGTGTGTATATTTTGTATATCGTATCTGGTTCTGGTCATGGTAAGAAGGAAGTGGTCAATGTGATTGAGTTTCTCATTTTGATGATGATACACAACATGTGTAACTTGCGTCTACACATCCAAATTGCATGTGTAACTTACCTCTACACATCCAATTAGCATGTGTAACTTTCCTCTACACATCCAATTAACATGTGTAACTTTCCTCTACACATCCATTATATATAATTTGTTTGTTAGTTTCGATTTTTTTTGGTTTGTTTGGTTCTCTATTATGTTATTTACTTGTTCAATTCTGGAATCATTTGATTGCAGCTTCATTAGTTATCTCAAACTACAATAATGGGAGATAGCGAAACAATAGTTACTCAGGCCTTTGCTGATATGGAGTACCCGTCTGGTGATTACAAGCATGTGGCCTCAAATGCCAATATAATTATGCATGAAGCACTGATGTAATTTTGATAGTGGTAAGAATGAGGTTCGTAAGACTTGTGAAAGCAATTGAATTTATATTTATTTAAACTAAAAGTAGAGAAAATTTAAATCCAATTTTTTTTTTTTTTAGAGTGAAAATAACCAAGACACTAGATTCCACTATTACACATGAATAAATGATGATAAAAATTCCAAAACTCTAATTATTTTTAAAATATCTTTTTCTTAATTCACAAATTATCAAGCATATTCTCAAACATTAATTGTATCCCTTAAGCATAGATTATCTAACCAAAGCATAACCTATCTAATTGAATCACAACTAATTAGGAAAAATTATGCAAACAATTAAAATTCTACAAAGTAGTGATTGAGTGAATTATAAAATACAAATTAGAGAAAAATAGAATAGTTACCAATTATTCATGCATAAATAGCTTCCTCCGTGCCTTGATTACGCGAGAATTAGCTCATCATTATCATGGAAACATGCTCAAAATTCATCTTTATTAATGCTCAAAAATGGTTCACAAATGATGAAATGGGAGAAAAATGAATAAAATCGGGTTTTGTAACACTTATATTTGTTACAAAATCAATTGTTACAGAAAACGATAAAGGAATACTGTCACTGGCACTGTTGAAGAACGACGGTCTGTAAGCGTCTTATGTTCTTCGTACCTTCTTCACCAGCAGAAAAATTGTTTTTCCTGCAACTTCGATTTTCCGATTCTGTGCTGCTCCCAACTGCTCCCAATTCTCTCTACCCCTTTCCTCTACATCCCAGAAGCTATTTATAACCCAGAAGCACCTCCAAATCTCGCCAATTACTCCTAACAATCTTCACAGTAAAGAAATATTTTTCTCGGGAATAATTTCTTATTTTCTTTCTCTGCGTGACATGAAATGTTCTGTTTATCTCTTTACGCGTCAAATATCCCTCAGTCAATGCAGAATAACATTCCAGGATAATATATCTTCCAATCAATGAGTGTCTTCCATATTATCTCAGAAATATATTCCGAGAATAATACACCCTCTGTTTGATGAGATTCTGTGATTTAATTGAAATGAATGCACTTACCACCCCTGTTGTGATCTAACAGGCTGGTACATATCCGAAGCAAGATGAAAATCCGACTGAATCTTCCTCGAAATACCAAACATCAATTACGCAGGAACTGGAAATTTGAATCCAGAATTCCCGCAAAAATTTTCTTTTCAAACGATGAGGGTGAAGTGCCCTGAATCCAAAACGCGGGTGCCTTTAACAGCTCGGTTGCCTTGGGGACGCCCTTATCCATTTTTTTAGGGTGCCTTTAGTAATTTTGGTGGGTGCCTTTAACACTTTTTCTGGGGTGTTTTCAACATTTTTTCGGGGTTCCTCCGGTGTATTTCTGGGGTGCTTCCGGTGCATTTCTGGGGTGCCTTTAGTACTCTATCCTGGGGTGTAAAGCACCACTTTACGAGCCAATTTCGTCGCAAGAGCTTATTTCTCTAAAGAGATGAAAATATATACTAATAATATATATACAATAATAATATATACAAGCACCTATTACCTAATAATATATATATACAATAGAGCCAATGGGTACTAATAATATATACAATAGAGATGAAAATAGACACATAAATGCGTCTATCAAGCACCTATTACCTCAGCTGAAGATGGTGGTAAACTACAGATATTACCCAAGAAAACTTGCAAGCTGGAACAACTAATCACGACGCGAATGGAAACATTCAACATGCATCTGGAGAGGCTTCTAGCGAGCAACCGTTGGAGACTGATTCTGGTATGTTTCTCATTTTTTTTTTCATTACCTTAGATTTCTATTCTCTCAATAATCCTTTGTTCAGTCCCATAGCTTCGTGCAAGTACATTCTGTTGGAAGTTGTTATCTAGGTTTCTGCGAAACTTGTGTGACATGAAATGAGAAAATATAACTATTAAATTATAGGCGTTAGACGAGGAAAAATGATATCATGTGGTTGCAGTGAGGATATTGATGGTTAATGATTTTATCATGTCTAACGTTTCAGCGGTTTCCTAAGTCATCGCAAGTTACTTAACGTTTCAACAGTTTTTATTGCAGAAGAGCGACTATGGAGCGTAGTCAAGTCCAAATCATTAGACTTTAATGCTTGGACCGCATTAATTAATTGAAGAGACGGAGAAGGTGGCAAAGGTATGTTCATTCGTACATTGCAGCTCATATGTCATATATTCTAAAGTTACCAGTGTAACGATGCTAAGGAACTAATCGTGGAAGCAGTTGCTTGATACTGAAACCATAACAAAAAAACTTTAGAGTATATGACACATTGATTCTAATTCATATGCATGGGTAGCTGGAAGTTACACTGTATATATGGATGTATATCTGCAAGTTACACATGCTAATTTAATGTGTAGCTTATAGTTACATATGTGTTTTCATTGAACTGCTGGATACATATGTCATATATGGATGTGTAATTCTCAGTTACACTAGTCAGGTGCATGTGTAACTCCTAATTACACATGCTAAGGTAAGTTATCAACTGCCTTTCTGTGATCTTTTATACTATGACTGTTGTGGCTGAACAAACAAAAGCAATTGCAGGCACTTTCCTACCCCCATTGCGGAGACATCACTTCCAAAACACCCAAGGTCTTATCTTCGTGGTTGACAACAATGATTGTGATTGTGTTATCTTCCAATTGCTTGACAGAGCTTGCCTGCACCTATTCTACACAATAGCAACTTATTTGCTGTCTGGGTTTAATCACAACTTTTCTTTCTTTTGCTCATCTTTAAGTCATATATCTTTAAGTTATATGGATGTGTAGATACTAGTTACACATGTTAATTGGATGTGTAACTGCTAGTTACACATGCTAATTGTATGTGTAGTTGGTAGTTACACATGCTAATCCAATGTGTAACTGCTAGTTGGACATGCTATGTGGATCTACTGGTTTGTATCTACGTTATGCTTATTTTTGGTTGAATCTACTGGTTTTGTGCAGGGAAATACATTAGGAAGTTGGTTAAAGATGGATTCATCAGCTGCAAACCAACCCAAATTCACTCTCAATCTCATGCACGAAGAATGACAAAAGACATATTGAGGGGGTTTCACTCTAGATATGGTACGTTATACATAAGAATTCATAGTTTTTTGCTTTTCAGTATTCATAGTGTGTATATGCCTTCCAGCGTGCACTGAACCCTTAGTTAGACCTGTACTTATGGATTAACTCTGTCATCATTTCTCATAAGTATGCGTTATGTCAATAAATCAGATTAAAATGGCTAATGATGATAAAACTCTATATCTTAGCAGATTTCAGTGAGTTTACTCTATATCTTATTGACTATTGTTTGTGTTGTTTTATGTGGTTTGTAATAGAGTTTTCCTATATGTGAAATTTTCTATAGCTAACATAGGATACGTGCCAAGTATACAAGTCATAATATTGATGTGTAACTGCGGCTTACACATGTCATATGCATGTGTAACTGCGGCTTACACATATCATATGCATGTGTAACTTCCTATTACACATGCCTATGACATATGTAACTGCGATATATCATGTTTAACTGCCGATTACATGTAGTACAGTTTGCTTGTCTATGAACTTTTTCCAGGTTTTTTTAGCTGTTTTTACTTCTTTTAACTGCTTTAGCATTCAAAATATTCTTTTACATTTATTTCATGATATTAATTGTTATTGTCTACACAAACCAGAGATCTTTTTAGTAGCTTCGTCTAATACAGTGCACTATGACATTATTTTCTGATTATTGATCTGTACTGAACCACTTTGAAACAACAATTTCTTTAAGATGATAGAATGTGATTTCGTGTAGGTGACACTGAATATACATTGTTGTATGTACTGTTCATTTTAATATTATAAATACTGATTGCTTGTTGTTATATTTCAGGTTTCAGATAACTTCATAAAAGCTAATTGCTTAAATGTGGTAATGGTCTCGCTGGAATTGGAGTTGACGCTGAATACACAAATCACATGCATGTGTAACTATCAATTACACTAGATAGATGCATATGTAACTCTCAATTACACTAGACAGAAGCGTGTGTAACTTCTAGTTACAAATGCTAAGAAATTATTGTAAATGAATATTAAAGTAATACATGTATTTTTTGTATGCGTTCTTTTTGATGTCTATTTTTTTTGATGTGTAACTTTGCATTACACATGTCATAAGGATGTGTAACTTCTGGATACACATGCCATATGCATGTGTAACTTCTGTTTACACATATTTTATCTTATTTTATTATTTTCCTTAATCTCATGAAAACTCCTTCATTTGAACAAACTCCTTCGTTTTAAGGAAACTCCTCAGTTTCATGGTGTTTCCTTCATATCAAGGAAATAATATAAAATTAGGAAAGGTGTCACAGACCGGGTTTACTAGCCGGCCGGCCATTCCCTAGCTGTGGCCGATCCCACACCTTATAATTCCTTATTATATTATTATTATTCTTTCCTTCATCTTATGAAACTCCTCAGTTTCATGATATTTCCTTCACATAAAGGAAATAATATAAAATTAGAAAAGGTGTCACGGGACCGGTCCACTAGCCGACCGACCTTGCCCTAGCCATAGCCGGTCCCACACCTTGCGACCCCTTATTATTATTATTATTGTTGTTGTTGTTGTTGTTGTTGTTTCCTTCATCTCATGGAAACTCCTTCGTTTTAAGGAAACTCCTTCGTTTCAACAAACTCCTTAATTTCATGATATTTCCTTCACATCATGAAAATAATATAAAATTAGGAAAGGTGTCATGGGACCGGGCCCATTAGCCGGCCGGCCATGCCCTAGCCGTGGCCAGTCCTGCACCTTGTATTTCCTTATTTTATTATTATTTCCTTCATCTTATGAAGTTCCTCAGTTTCAACAAAACCCTGATTTCTTCATATTTTCTCAAATGTTGTTCAAATGCACACCAGAAAATATCAAAATTCTCAGGACTGAGACACGGACACCCTGGTGACATGGGCATATTACCTTGACCGACCAAGGTTGGCCCTTTAGCTTGCAAGAGGCCGGTCCCACACATTTTCATCATTTGACCTAATTTGTTCACATTAGGTTTAAACTCTTCCAAACAACTTGGAATTTCATCAAATGATCGTCAGTCGGTTCCATGACCCCTTGGTCGGTCCCTCATTTCTTCATAATTAGGCTTTATTTCCTAACGCTCAGACGAGCACCATTCTAATAAATGATTAAACCAGCATTTAATCATCTGTTAACCAACTTGTCTTCAAGAGACTTCGGTATTTGCTCACTCGAGCATCTGGGAGCTACATGATTGGCCCATCATCCCATGTAGCCGGTCCCTCCTCCACTTCGTGGTTGATTTTCAATAAATCATCAATTGATTAATAATTATCAAAATTTGGGTTTCGAATCCAAGGCTCATAATTCCAGATTCAAACATTAATAATTTTATGTTGATCCCGTAATCAACACTTTAATTATTGTACTCGGTCCAGTTGCCAGTATCTTGAAATTAATATTTTATTTTGTCCGCTACCAAATAATTCATCAAACGAGCAACATTTGCTTAGATGAGCAATATTTGCTCAGACTATAAATATTGGTTCAACAATCAATATTCAACAGTTCATCGAATTAGCAATATTTGCTCACCTTAACTATCAACATTCATTCGACAATTGTACCTCTGTCTCAACAGACATGTTCAATTCATGAGTTCTAGAACATTTGTAAATTATGTTCAACTCAGCAATACAAAGACTCATCGTCTCATCAAGTCAACAACTGACTAACTAAATATACGTCTTCCTTGTAGACTCCACAAATCACGAGACATCAATTGTGTCACATGGGGGATATTAACTAGGACGATAAAAATGCTCATACTAGCATCTACAAAAATGGTAATTCTTAACTCTTACCTGTTTACGATTCCACTAACATTAGTGATTGTGATACAAGAGTTAACACTTCAAAACTCGCTCGTTTCTTTAAACCTGCAGAAATGAGCAAAACTTTGATTTTCAAAAATCGAAACCTGATTTTCATAAAATTATGAACATAATTTCCACCGTGTGAACATTCACCACTGAGTTATGAAAAAACTCATACCAAGACAATATTTTATCACAAAAAGTTGTCTACATTTAATGGTTATTCAAAATCGACATTTTGATTTTAACAAAATAACAAAACGTGAATTACTCACGTAAAATTTTCAAATAAAAATTTAACGTGAGCAAACTCACGTAAATATATATATATAAAAAAATCGTGAACGTGTCACGGTTTTGTCAAAAAAAAAAACTTTTCCCTCGTACGATCGTCCATCTTTGAAACGAGGGTTTACTTCGATTTTGTGAAAGTTCACACTTTTAAGATAAAATTTTGGTTTTCATGAAAGCTCGTAGACAAAATTTTCATCACTAGACACAGGTCTATATATATAAAAAAATCTCTCCTAAGTTAGGGATTATGGTTCGTTTCTTAAACTAACGAACGAGCGAACGTCTGTTCTTAAAACAAGGGTTTTCTACAAAACTCACGCCTATATATGCATATGTATATGTAACTTTAATATGAACAACTCATGAAAAGGTTACAAACTTATGGAAAAAAAAAAGAAAAAGAATTTTGCGTACCTGGTCGGTGCCGGACGGTTGGCGACGACGGTCGGCGGCGATGAACTCCGATAAAATTTCCCTGCTCTCTTCCTCTGCTCGGATGTGAAGAAGATGAAGGGATGAAGGTGGTGGTCGGTTATGTGAGGGAGAAAAAAAGAGAGGTATTTGTTCCTTTTATATTAAATTTTATTTCCAAAAACCTAATTCCACAAGGATTTCCTTTATTGGGCCCGACCCGAGAATCCTAAATTGACCAAGATTCCATCACTAAATCAGAGGTGCTACACCAATTTACGCTGGTCAGACGATGCTCTATCATGCTACTGGGATCTTCGTTCAATCCATGGCTCGCTCGTACAATCGAAAATCCGATAACATTCTTTTTTATGACTAAGTTCAATTTCTTATTTCGTCTATAACTATAAAATCACCATCTAGTGCTGACTGAGGAACATGACTATCCCTCACTAAGCAGGGGATTTAATGTTGATGGTGGATTTTCGACAAAGGATCAAATCGTAAAACCATAATCTTACATATTCCTGATCCAGCAATCAGATGAGTATTGAGACTAATGTCTCTCATTAAAGCATGAAAACTCATGCCACAAGAACCTCTGACTGAGTATATTGTCTCTCAGAGCATACATGAATGTGCAGTTTCTCAATTGAGGCAACGGAATGTTTCATGAATACTGAACAATTTCAGTAATCGCTTTTATATAGAATCGAACGATTAGACGGCTCCTAGACAGCTTGCCTGCTAGTATAGAGCGATAACATCTTCAGGATGTAGCAATGCTTGCTCTGACTATATAAAAGACATGTGTATAGAATCTTAATGATTGGACAACTCCTAGACAGCTTGCCTGCTAGTATAGAGCGATAACGTCTTCAGGATGCAACAACGTTTTCCCTGACTATACGTAATAAATATGACGCTTCAACTAGCACATATCGCTCAATTCTCAAATATTTAATGCTCCTAGACAACGTGCTAGTATAGAGCCATCAATTAATTATTTCTAATCATTAGATTCATTAACTGAATCCCTAGAAAATATTCTACGTTCTTCATAATATTTCATTACTTCAATTCATAGCTCTTCCCAGCAGAATTCCATGGGTTAGTAATAAAAATTCAACTAACGGGCATCTGAACCACTATCGAATAAGCCTCGACAAAATGGTGCAAGTGTACTCAACAATAATGCACTAACGAGCACCTGAATGCACGAACGAGCATTCAAAAATACGAAGGAACGATGAACCTATGCAAAATAGGAAAGAAAATAATAACAATAAAATATTAATTAAGGCGCCTAAGGGACCAGGCCCACCGGCCGGCCGAACATGCCGCCGTGGCTGGTCCAACGCCTCTTCCCATATTTTATCTTATTTTATTATTTTCCTTGATCTCATGAAAACTCCGTCATTTGAACAAACTCCTTCATTTTAAGGAAACTCCTCAGTTTCATGGTGTTTCCTTCATATCAAGGAAATAATATAAAATCAGGAAAGGTGTCACAGACCGGGTTTACTAGCCGGCCGACCATGCCCTAGCTGTGGCCGGTCCCACACCTTAAAATTCCTCATTATTCTATTATTATTCTTTCCTTCATCTTATGAAACTCCTCAGTTTCATGATATTTCCTTCACATAAAGGAAATAATATAAAATTAGAAAAGGTGTCACGGGACCGGGCCACTAGCCGACCGACCTTGCCCTAGCCATAGCCGGTCCCACACCTTGCGACCCCTTATTATATTATTATTATGATTATTATTATTGTTTCCTTCATCTCATGGAAACTCCTTCGTTTCAACAAACTCCTTAATTTCATGATATTTCCTTCACATCATGAAAATAATATAAAATTAGGAAAGGTGTCATGGGACCGGGCCCATTAGCCGGCCGGCCATGCCCTAGCCGTGGCCGGTCCCGTACCTTGTAATTCCTTATTTTATTATTATTTCCTTCATCTTATGAAGTTCCTCAGTTTCAGCAGAACCCTGATTTCTTCATATTTTCTCAAATGTTGTTCAAATGCACACCAGAAAATATCAAAATTCTCAGGAATGAGACACGGACACCCTGGTGACATGGGCATATTACCTTGACCGCCCAAGGTTGGCCCCTTAGCTTGCAAGAGGCCGGTCCCACACATTTTCATCATTTGACCTAATTTGTTCACATTAGGTTTAAACTCTTCCAAACAACTTGGAATTTCATCAAATGATCGTCAGTCGGTCCCATGACCAACCAGGGCCGGTTCCATGACCCCTTGGTCGGTCCCTCATAATTAGGCTTTATTGCCTAATGCTCTGACGAGCACCATTCTAATAAATGATTAAACCAGCATTTAATCATCTGTTCACCAACTTGTCTTCAAGAGACTTCGGTATTTGCTCACTCGAGCATCTGGGCGCTACATGATTGGACCATCATCCCATGTAGCCGGTCCCTCCACTTTGTGGTTGATTTTCAATAAATCATCAATTGATTTATAATGATCAAAATTAGGGTTTCGAATCCAAGGCTCATAATTCCAGATTCAAACACTAATAATTTTATGTTGATCCCGTAATCAACACTTTAATTATTATACTCGGTCCAGTTGCCAGTATCTTGAAATTAATATTTTATTTGGTCCACTACCAATTAATTCATCAAACAAGCAACATTTGCTCAGATGAGCAATATTTGCTCAGACTATAAATATTGGTTCAACAATCAATATTCAACAGTTCATCGAATGAGCAATATTTGCTCACCTTAACTATCAACATTCATTCGAAAATTGTACCTCTGTCTCAACAGACATGTTCAATTCATGAGTTCTAGAACATTTGTAAATTATGTTCATCTCAGCAATACAAAGACTCATCGTCTCATCAAGTCAACAACTAACTAAATAAATATACGTCTGCCTTGCAGACTCCACAAATCACGAGACATCAATCGTGTCACATGGGGGATATTAACTAGGGTTTTGGTCTGGCGGCCTACATCACGTGTGTTTATCCACGATGAGAATGTGATTAAATCGTGCAAGCGGTTGAAGGAGTTAACGAAGTAGTGGGTGGACAATCAACCAAGTCTCCGCATGATGAGTAACTGGTTTTAACACGATTTCCACTTTCCCACTCCTTGACTTCAGCAACCGTTACACTTACTGGGATCAATGTGTCTACTGCTTCTTGCAATATAAATAGGTCTCTGAACCCATGATTGAAACAACAGAAGAATTCGGATTCGAGCAATCACTCTCAAGAATTCGATCAATCAACCAGTCCTTATTCGAACTCAATAGTTTACAGAAAACTTGCAGAAATCTTAAACACATCCATAATCCTTGATCACAATTGATCTCACACACTTCTCAGCTTCCCTCCTACAAATCGACCCATCCTCTCTTGTGACCGAATTGACTCTGGAACGACCATTTCCTTTGTTTAGGACGGAGTCTTACAGATTGATCTTTCGAATTCAAGCACTCCCTTTGCAGTGCATCTGTGTGAGGTTAAGCAGTTTGCTCGGTTCGAGGAGTCTCCTCCGCACGGTCGTCTCCTCAATTACTTAAAAACCAGCAAAACGTTTTGCCCCATCTACACTTAACCAAGATTGGTAAGGATCTATGGAAATAAATCCATTGCTTGAATCATTTTTTGAGAGATTTAAACAAGACAAGCTTGAATTCAAAATTTCTTCTTTGCAATTTACCAAAAACAAAGTCATCAAGTTTGTTTGTTTCTTCCAACCCGTATATTTAAAAACTTAAAAACCAATCAAGTTAGGTAAGCATGAATGATACACAAGGTACATGAATCATTAGCCACATTGGTTTTCTATCATAAGTACTTCACCTTTGATCCATTATATCTTAACTAATGGTGAATGATGTACCCGTAATCAATATGATTATCATGTCTTGAGAGTTCTACCCAGAAATCGAAACCTAAGTTTAAATATCAACATTATGATCAGAGAAATTATCCAACACATATCTTTCTTATCTTGTTATGTAGAAATTCCCATGGATCATTGATAAGCACATAAGTGTGACGCATTTTCACCCATAACTACATTATCTAGGACTCATTTTATTTCTAATAAAGTTGTTTTAAGTCTTTTCTAGGGAATAAGCTCTTGCGGCAAAATTGGCTCGAAAAGTGGTGTTTTACACCCCAGGATAAAGTACTAAAGGCACCCCAGAAATGCACCGGAGGACCCCCGAAAATAGTATTGAAAACACCCCAGAAAAATTACTAAAAGCACCCCAAGGAATGTGTTATTCGGACTCCAGCAACGGATAAGGGGCGACCATGGATAAGGGGTGACTTTCTTCACAAAATTCAAATTTTGTGTTTTGCCGGGAAAAAAAATTTACTTCTCTGGAAGATTTTCGGTCAATTTTTGGACGTGATTTAGTGAGATTAAATCCCTGAAACTTAATGGGTAGACGTGATATGACCATAGAAAGCTGTTATGGGTGTCTGTTTGGATTAGAATTGGCTGTAATCATCGCATGGAGCAAAACAGAGTTACACACATTTTCACGGGATAACATGAATTACAGTGAGTTTGATGCGTGTAATGCATGGGTTTGGAGTGTGTTGGAGCGTAATGGATATAAATAAGGAGATTTGACTTCTAAAAACGTGTGGAGGAGCTAAACAGAGAAAGAAAATCTTGATTATTCCCGTACCATGAATAAAAGATATTGTGAATATTTTGGAATTAATGGAGGAGATTCAACGCCTGTTTTTGGTATAAATAGAGTCCCTGGGAGACTTAGAAGGGGAGTCGAGAGTTTGGGGAGCGGAGGAGAGCTCAGGAGCGAGAAATCACGAGTTGCAGAAACTCGGGTTCTGCTGCTACTGCTGATGATGAACATCAAGAACACGAAGAACAAAGACCCGTCAAAGAAAGTCGTTGGAAACTGTCGCATTTACTCGACAGTTTGAAACACCTTTCAAGCGACTTCGGAATAGTGACTGCAGCACTTTCTTTCTATCGTTCATTTGCGACGATTTGCATGCGTCACAAAATCCTGTTTTTCACTATTTTCTCCATTTTCACCATTGTAAACACTTATTGAGCAAATAAAAAATCTTTTGAGAGTGTCTATAATATGAGGAGCTAAACCCCAACATTGGGGAGATGGAGGAATCCTTATTTCACACTTGGGTAATTATATTTAATTCTTTTCATGACTTTTGCACTAATTTTAATTGAAATTATGAGTTGAATTAATTTGTTGTCATTTGATTAGATGGGTCATGCTTATCTTAGGTGATTTGATGTCCCATGCTTAACATTTACATATAATATTTTGAGAATCTATCTTGGCAAAAATAAGAGTCACTTTATTTTATATATTTATTGAGCTATAATTGTTAAAAGAATTATTATTTGAACCTTAAGAAATGATTTTGTTGGAATCCTAAGCCCTGGTACCTCTCACACCATTTGTTAATAGTTTTTGTATATATATTTTTATTAAATCTAGAAACTCAAATCTTCACAAGTCTTAGAGTTCGAATCATTTTTACTACAACTTCAAAATCACATCAATTTTTGGCGCCGCTACCGGGGACTTGTTTTTAGATTAATTTTTTAGGTTTATTTTTGTTTTGTACAGTAATTTCATTTCATTTTAGATTTTCTTTTTCCTTTTTATGCGTTTCTTTTGTATTTCTTTTCAGGGACTTTTTGAGGATGATGACTTCTTCTGAGGCGGCGTCACATAAGATGACACTGGCAGAATATAAGCATAGAAATTCAAATTATCAGGCAACCTCATCTGAGATGACGCTTGGTGAATATATGCATAGGCAACGGTATGGAGTTTTTGCTCCACAAATGGTAAGTGAAGAATCACCTCTAACTATATATGAGAAGTATTACAAACACACACCACTTAGTTTGGAACTAAGATTGAGAGTTCTAGAATGCCAAAAATTATATGCTGATGATGATGAATCTTGTAGTGACTCTCTGTTCCAGACAGATGATATAGATGACCATGTGGATGCTTGTGTGGATGATTTTCCTAATTCCATAGATGAATCTATCCCACAAGATCATTCACCCGACTTAGAGGTTGTTTCTAGACCCCTAGACTTCCAAAATTTACCTAATTTAGGGTTAGAATTGTGTGCTTTTAAGGTTTTCTTGGATCACTTTGAATCCAAATACGAAGAGGACTTGCCTATTCTTGATACCGTGCATGAGCCAATTGATATTTCTCCAGTCCAAAGGGTATCCCCATATTATGTTCTTTATGTACTTCCTTGCGAAGTAAAAACCAAGTTTGGGGGTGACTTTTTCTTTTTGATAGTTTCACCTTCTTTAGGGAATCATGACATAAGTGTAAAGCTGTCTTTTGTAAATATTGTATATTGGGTTGATCCCCAAATTTTCAGGTTATTAGTTTATGGGGATCCTTTATGTATATTCCAGTAGGTAATTCTATTTTCTTTTTTTCTTTTTATTTGTTCATTTCGCATATTATGAATTTCCCATCTTAATTTTTACGTTGGATGACTCAATTACATTGAGGACAATGTAATGTTTAAGTGTGGGGTAGTGGTTAACTTCTTACTTTTTTTTTGTTTTTTTTTCCAGGAAATTTCTTGCAATTTATGACCAGCTGTTGAGCGGGTCTATTGTAGGTTTGCAGGTCTATTATGACCAGCTGTGGAGCGGGTCTAAATAAAAAATAAATAAAAATAAAAATATATATATATAGAAAATAATAATAATTATGACCAGCTGTTGAGCGAGTCTATTATTTTTGTTTTCTTATGACCAGCTGTTGAGCGGGTCTTTCTCTATGTTACACAAATGACCAGCTGTTGAGCGGGTCTATTCTTTTGATTCACATGACCAGCTGTTGAGCGGGTCTCTCTTGGTGTTATGCAAATGACCAGCTATTGAGCGGGTCTTGAGGTTTTGCTCGAGGACTAGCAAAATGTAAGTATGGGGGAATTTGATAAGCACGTAAGTGTGACGCATTTTCACCCATAACTACATTATCTAGGACTCATTTTATTTCTAATAAAGTTGTTTTAAGTCTTTTCTAGGGAATAAGCTCTTGCGGCAAAATTGGCTCGAAAAGTGGTGTTTTACACCCCAGGATAAAGTACTAAAGGCACCCCAGAAATGCACCGGAGGAACCCCGAAAAAAGTGTTGAAAACATCCCAGAAAAATTACTAAAGGCACCCTAAGGGAATGTGTTATTCGGACTCCAGCAACGGATAAGGGGCGACCATGGATAAGGGGTGACTTTCTTCATAAAATTCAAATTTTGTGTTTTGGCGGGAAAATAAACTTACTTCTCTGGCAGATTTTCGATTGATTTTTGGACGTGATTTAGTGAGATGAAATCCCTGAAACTTAATTGGTAGACGTGATATGACCATAGAAAGCTGTTATGGGTGTCTGTTTGGATTAGAATTGGCTGTAATCATCGCATGGAGCAAAACAGAGTTACACACATTTTCACGGGATAACATGAATTACAGTGAGTTCGATGCGTGTAGTGCACGAGTTTGGAGTGTGTTGGAGCGTAATGGATATAAATAAGGATATTTGACTTCTAAAAACGTGTAGAGGAGCTAAACAGAGAAAGAAAATCTTGATTATTCCCGTACCATGAATAAAAGATATTGTGAATATTTTGGAATTAATGGAGGAGATTCAACGCCTGTTTTTGGTATAAATAGAGTCCCTGGGAGACTTAGAAGGGGAGTCGAGAGTTTGGGGAGATGAGGAGAGCTCAGGAGCGAGAAATCACGAGTGCAGAAACTCGGGTTCTGCTGCTGCTGCTGCTGATGAACATCAAGAACACGAAGAACAAAGACCCGTTAAAGAAAGTCATTGGAAACTGTCGCATTTACTCGACAGTTTGCAACACCTTTCAAGCGACTTCAGATTAGTGACTGCAGCACTTTCTTTCTATCGTTCATTTGCGACGATTTGCATACGTCACAAAATCCTGTTTTTCACTATTTTCTCCATTTTCACCATTGTAAACACTTATTGAGCAAATAAAAAATCTTTTGAGAGTGTCTATAATATGAGGAGCTAAACCCCAACATTGGGGCGATGGAGGAATCCTTATTTCACACTTGGGTAATTATATTTAATTATTTTCATAACTTTTGCACTAATTTTAATTGAAATTATGATTTGAATTAATTAGTCGTCATTTGATTAGATGGGTCATGCTTAGCTTAGGTGATTTGATGTCCCATGCTTAACATTTACATCTAATATTTTGAGAATCTATCTTGGCAAAAATAAGAGTCACTTTATTTTATATATTTATTGAGCTATAATTGTTAAAAGAATTATTATTTGAACCTTAAGAAATGAATTTGGTGGAATCCTAAGCCCTGGTACCTCTCACACCATTTGTTAATAGTTTTTGTATATATATTTTTATTAAATCTAGAAACTCAAATCTTCACAAGTCTTAGAGTTCGAATCATTTTTACTACAACTTCAAAATCACATCAATCATGTTATCACCTCTTGCTTAGGAGTCAGATAGGCAGGGAGAAATCTATAAATAACATAAGAATTGTGTTGATACACACATTCGGTTATTACAATTCAGACACATTATTGTTGCGCTGCTCCTTGAGTCGGATAAAACTATATTGTCTCTTTTCAATATCGGTGCATAGAAGATAATTATGAAAACCACTTTGGAGATTTACTGTCATAACCATTCTCACAATAAGGTCACATAACCTCTTTGCATGGATACATCTCTATGGAGCAGTGGCTCAACATGAAAAAGAGATGCAAATTATTGTCTTCAGAAATACTAGGTATTTAACTTCAAGTATATGGTTAAATATTTAATCATGATGATACTAGGATTTCCATCAAATCACTTAGCAAAAATTAATCACACCAAAAACAAAAGATGTTTTTGATATTAGAAGATCATGGCCAGCATATAATAATAGAATCATAAAGCTTGCTCAAGTTTATAGGTATACCTTTTAGAAGAATCCAATCATGAATCCTGCGGCATCACCAAATATTCAACACCTTGCCCAACATATATGTGCATCTTAATTCTTGTGCTTCCCTCACCACATTTCAAACTAGGGAATTTCTTGGGGAGAGTGCATTTCTAACACAATCAAGTTATGTTGGGGTGAACATTGCTTTGTTCACCACAGGCGGTTGAAACAACCTTTTCTGCATCTATGGATTTTTCATCATATGTAGTTTTTGGCTTAGTTTGTTTCTTCTTCCACATATTCTTGTGTTTCACCTTTAAATTATCATAAAAGGGATCGCTTTTAGAGCCCCTAAGATATATATCCATCTTTCCCATGATATTTTTAGCATCCAAAATCATAAACTTCACCTTCTCCATTGTCATGGAATTTTCTGGTAGATCGTTCCTCTTGACACTCAGTGCACCATTTATGTTCTTTGGTACCCACATCTGAGTGCGTTTAGGAACGATCGAAACCTTATTCTCATTATTCTATTCAACATTTCTCGGAAGATAATTGAATTGGCTATTCTTTTGCAAGTTAGTCTTTCTCCAGTTGGGAGTATCGAATCTTGTTTTAGTCTATACAAAGTTATCCTTTCTATGATCATGACGACTATGAAAAGTATTCGTATGACGTTTATAGGCAAAACTAAGCTTATCAAAACACTGATTCCTTTTCCTAAATGTTGGACGTTTATAACCCATAATATCAAGGGGATTAGCCTTAATATATCATCTAAGTTTGATCATTTCTTGTGATGCCCAAACAAGAACATCATGAAGTTTCTCATTCTTTTTGGGAAAACGACATCCCCTTTTTAGGTGACCTTTTATTTTCGTAATAATAGCAAACATAAGGAATGTTCTTACCAGGATTGCGTGTGTGCTGGATTTGGAGCTTGATAGACTTGCTCTTTAGAATATTAATTGATGGTGACGGTATTTCACTTTTGCCATCAGTGGAAGTCTTTGGTTGAGAATAGTTACTAGCCTTGAATTTTTTTACCTCTTTGCTAGTACTTGGAGCATCTATTCCCTTATAGCCCAATCCTCGTGTATCACGATGATTTTTACTTGCTCCTACCATTGAGGTTTATTTGTTCGAGCTATTATTGAACTTTTTCAAATCATTTTCAAACATCTTGATTTTATCAAGAGCAGTAGCTATATCAACCTCAAGGATTTTTTTCTCGAGAGACATAGGCACTTCCTTTGTCTTCTAAACTCATATGTTGGGGAGTTAATCCTTGCTTCAGTTGTAGCAAGCTTTTCTTCCAACTTATATAAATATCGACGAAGATTATCTTCTTTACGATCTTAAATAAGGGATTCAATAAGGTAATAACCACCATCAAAACCTTCGTAGACCTTTTTCAATTTTTTGTTTCGTCGATAAAGAGGAGTCAAAAATTCAATGAGACAAGAAGTCTTCATGTTTTTGTTTTTCACAAAAGGGTCTAACAGCTTAACGTACTATGGAATATCCCCATCTACATCTCTATCAATATTCGAGTCACCTTCATCAAAAATTCCATTCAACCGTTTTTCTAGGCGTGATTCCTAGTTATGAAGAAAAAACTTCTACGGTAGATTCACTCGAGGTGATTTAATGAAGATGTTCAGATTTTGATTTCGATGAGAGAGTTCCCTCATGTGTTAATTCCAAACTTTCAATAAAATCATTTTTTATGTGTTCCATATTGTTAGAGCATAGATCGGTTGAACTCACCAAGCGTTGGCATGTCAAGTTTGGTTGTCATATTTTAGTGCGTAAAAACTCATCTAAAGTCGCTTGATTATATACTAGAGTTAACTTAATTTAGGTTATACTAGAAAGTCTAGGAATGTTGAGACATACAAGTATTACACTGAAGACCTGAAGAATGTGAAGAAGTAACGAACTACAACGACGACATCATCCTTCCACTTGAGGTTAGTATTATTGACTTGAACTGTTTCATTCCTAACGTATCTTTCATGGCGTGCTATATTGAAAACATAACTGCGAAGCTGAATATAATGTACATATTGTATATTACTCTAGTGATGTGACATGGTCATACTTGTATGATCATAGTATTATGGAATTAGATTACGAAGTATAACGCTTATCTTTTGAACTTCGTAGATATGACATCGACATAATCTTGTATATATAGTTATGATTATGTGAATGGGTTATGGTGAAGATTTTGTCCTAGGAAACAATGTTTTACATTTTTTTAAAGGAAGTACATTCATGAACTTGTTTCGTAAATCGAAAGGGAAATCATTAGGCTTATTGGTTCGGCTATTCATTGCAAATCTTTGGATGACCAATATGTGTGAGATGGTAGAACCGATCCTAACCTTGGTTATGTATCTTGGTATAACTATTCACAATGCATGACTTATGATTTGGTATGACTAGTTTTTATTAATTGGTGTGACCAATCCTAAGTAATCACCATGTGAAGGTATGACCGATCCTAGTAATTGGTGTGACCGATCCTAGTAATTGGTGTGACCGATCACAAGTATTATGTAATCGATCCTTATAACTGGTGTGACCGATCACAAGAAATACCATGGGAATATGGAACCGATCCTGGTAACTTGTGTGACCGATCACAAGTATTTCCATATTGAGGTATAACCGATCCTGGTGATTGGTAGAAACGATGAAACCCATGTATTTGATTTGGTATTTGATCAATCACATAGTTATTATGGAATACAGGTCAACCAATTCTAAACTTGTTTTGAAGTGTCGTATAACCGATTCCAAGAATGTAAATCCATGTAAATATGAATAAGGATTTACAGTAAAGAGATGTCAACATACTTTGAACACGTACAATAACTCTTATTATTTATTGTTCAAACATATTCCTTAGTACTCAAGGAGATCCTGTGCCGAGATAAATTAAGAATCTTTTAATTAAGGTTTTTGGTTTTATATGCTTTAATTACCCGCAATTAAATGCATATCTCTAGAGATTTTTTTTTTAGTAATGTGCATTTACTAATTGGAGATTTTCTATTGAGAGATTTCGGAAATTTTGGACAAGCATTTATTAGAATTGGGAAAACTGAAGTTTGCCATTCATTGCATATCTTGAGAATATTTTGGTTTTGGAAATTCCTTGATGTCCAAACATCCTTATTCTATAAATACCTAAGTTTTCATTTCTAGCAAACTATCCTAAGAGCCAGGAATACTTCAACTTGTTATTTCTGGTGGAGCCGTCTATTCGGAAAGGAAAGTATCCTAATTAGGTGAAATCTTTTACGACCGCTCGTTTAAAGACTTCTGTGGGATCAAGAAGCTCTACGAGTACCGTTGGTGGGAAACTAGATAATTGCAGTGTTGTTAGTTTTCGATTGATTTGATTGACTAACGGTTGTTGAAACTTAGATTGCACCTAGTTTGTTTATTCTTGAGAATCTTCTCTTCTGATATAAGATTCACTCAAACTAGATCGAAGTATCGACGTGATCTTTAGAACTGTTGTTAGATCTAAAGACATCTTGTGATAATCCATTGTTAACAGACTCCGTTCCGTGTGTGATTGATCACAAGAGATTCAAGTGGTGTTGTGTAGGTTATTATTGAAGATTAAAGAAGATTTGAAGACGAAGAAGATTTCTTATTGGTTTTCGTATCTTTGTGTGCACAAACCTTGATAGGCTGGAATCCAACTAGAATCGGATTTATTCGATTGATTAGTTGCATGAGATCGGCATAACTCTATAGTTTATCTTTGAGATCTATACTGATTGATTGCGAATCTAAACTTAACTGCTTTGGTAGTTATTGGATAGAATGATCTAACCAGGCAAAGGAGTTTATTAGATTAAACGGAAGACCCGTTGCGTATGACTTGAGACATCTTTATCTTGAAAAGAGTTGTTACCAAATAGATTCTTTGTTCCTTTGCTATTTGGAATACGATCCAAAGGAATTGTACCAGTGCGTGACTCATCGAAGTCTGAAGCGCAGGGATACTGAGGAAACTAAGTGAACTAGGCGTAGTTGTTTGGTCTCAACTATACGAAGTTGGTGTAGATTTTGTATAACGGCTTAATTCTGAGAGTATTCAATTCTGGACTAGGTCCCGGGGTTTTTCTGCACTTGCAGTTTTCCTCGTTAACAAAATCTTGCTGTGTTATTTACTTTTGTTTTCCGCAATTATATTTGTTTATATAATTTAAAGTAAATTGCACTTTACGTTAACTTCGATATACTTGATAGTGATCCTATAGAGTTTGGTTAAGTCCGAACCTATTATCAAGTATCACACTTTGGTAGTCGTATTGTCTCGATTTCGTATCCATAGACACTCACACAAAGTGTGAATATCGAAGTTGTTGTATTGTCTCGACTTTTTCCATAGACGATCACACTTGGTAAAAGGACTTATAGGTTGAAAAAAAAGATTGTGGTGTATTTGAGTACCCTCATCTTTTCACATATTTGATTTTATGTTTATAGGTCAAATCGCTACAGACACAGGCTTATTAGGTCTTTAAAGTATTTTCCTGCTCTGATACCAATTGAAAAGGAGAGGGTACCAAGTACACCACTTACTTTTTAGTTCGGACCTATATGACAAAAACTAATACTATAAACAAGTAGACCTTCGGAAAAGACCCTTGTATATTATTGTTTTTTTTTTCTTTCTTTTATAATGGGTAGTTTAGATCAAAGACCCGTGAACCTGATTGTGTAAAAGAACTCTTGGAAGATCTCAAAAAACAATATCCAAGGTCAACCTAGTATGTATCAGAAAAGCACACGAACCGAATTCCAAGAAGAACAAGTCTTGTAATCTATATTTCAAGATATGGATTCACAAGAACAAGTCTCGTAGGTTCTATACAGTTTTAGTTAAAAACTGTCTAGGTTGTTTAAGGAATCACTTGATTTTACTTTAATTATATCAAACACAAATATAATGTGGAAGTAAAAGGTAAAGCAAAATACATAGAATTTTGTTAACGAGGAAAATTGCACTTGCAGAAAAATCCCAGGACCTCGTCCAGATTTGAATACTGAATGGAATTAAGCCATTACAAACACTATCCTACTATCAGACTTCGGACTGTAATATAGTTGAGACTGAATTAACCCTCCAATAAATTCAGATGCACTCGTGCTCCTTATGTATCTTGAACCTCGCAAGGCTCTATGCAACTAATTCTCTTAGATGGCGTCCTTTACAGCCTAAGAGTTGCTTCAACCTAAGTGAATGCTTTATAATATTTTTCTTTCACAAAACACCGGTTTGATTTCCTTTAGATGTGAATCAAGGTTTTGTAAAATTTTTGTTTGTTTTGAACACCTACTAGGTAAAAATTAGATATTAAAACAAACTTGTAGAATTAGGGCTTATAACAAGAACAACTAGAATAAATCAAGTGATATCTTGTTTTATGAAGAGATATCTTGTAAAACTTCTTAAGGAATTTATGAAGAGATATCTTATAAAACTTGGAATCAAGAGATATCTCGTAGAAGTTTTCTTTCTAATCCATATTTCGACCAACTAGTATCGGTATACGATCTTAGATAGAAATTTATCAAATCTAGGGTTTATGATCAACAATCATTGAATGGCCTTATATCAGAAGCGAAGGACCTTAGAATACACAATGATTATTGAATTAACCTAGATACAAGTTTCATAACCATCTAAGAAAATTATTATCAACTTGTCTTTGTGATCTCCAAACAAAGTCTTTATTGTCTCACTCTTGTTCTTCAAGAACAAAAGTAACCTTATGAAGCACACACAAATTTTCCAATAGATTGTTTTGTGTAGCTTACATGAAGCCCTTTATTTATAGTGAATGGTTGCTTGAATCCTAAGCAAGTTCGTGAGCTTCCCTTTTCAAGACTCTATTTATTTTGAAAGTCTTTCCTAAGTTACAACTCTAGCATAAATAATTAAATAAATAATTACTTAGCATAATTGTATTTTTGTAAATAAATTAAAATTTAACTTATGAAGGAGTTTAAAATATCACAACCACTTTAATATGACAATCAATTGTATGTGGAAGAATAACCATCTTGCCTAGAAGAGGAAACATCAAAAACTTGACTAAAAAAGGCATCTAGTCACGTTTTGTGGATTGTTTTCTATTCATGAACTACATCAGCAAGACACTTAATAAGTGTTGCTTTAATAAATCACTCATAGCTTTTTCTTTATGACTCGGAATTGAGTGATTCTTGGCTCGTTGATTTCGTACACTCATTCATTACAACATGATGACCTTTCCAGAGATAAAGGTCACTCACAAAAGTCTTGGAGTTCAAATATCTTCGAGTGAATACATAAATGTATATTTACCGTCATAGGAATTGTTCCATAGAGTGAGCACTTGTTTCGATAGATTAAAAAGGTAGAATTAAACAAGAGTTCCAAATGAAATCAGTCACCGTATACCTTTATCATGATGAAGTTTTCCAAGTGTCTTTGTTTAGTCTTCAGTCTTCAATCTTTGAGGGTTATTCAGTGATGTCTAATACTCAACTACCATACTCTAATACTAGTCCGAGACTTGACTTTAGTAGACTAAAAAATCAAGATATAGTTTTGTACATCTAACATTGACAACAAGCATGAGATAACAAAACTTGCGAGTTCGACCGAGCAGTGCTCTAACACTAACAATATAAGTATGGAGAATAATAAACAACAAAGATCAACTCTAGTCCATAAAACACAAGTGGTGAGCACATGTGTTGCATGTCAGCAACTCTATTTTTTCCCAATTTGGAAGAGGCACAAATACGTTGAAAAATAGAAATTTGATATTATTTATGCTCGTTGAATAGATAATTTAAAAGAGATTTTCAAATATATAAAATTCAAAAGAATCCGATGTATGGTTTTTTTGAAAGATATGGAGTTTTTTAACTATTTATCTTCATTTTTATAAAAATGGCATTTTCGTAAATACCAATTTTAAATCATTTTTAATGAAGTCCTTACAAATATTACTTATTAATCTGACCCTCCTATTTGATCTAATGGCTTGATTTGAATATGAGAGGATGATGAACGACTGAGTTTCAAAATTAATACACCAAATTGGTGTGCGGTGCACCAAAGTGGTTTAAATTTTGTTAGCTTTTCAATTTTGTTGTTCTCCCCCTTAGAGCATCTCCAACAGTGGTTGCTAAAAATTCGAGGTGGAGCTCTTATTTAGACCCTTATTTATTGGGCTTTATATATGTGACAAAAATAAAAATGTTTTGCTCACAAACCATCTCCAATTATGTGGGGTCTTATTTTCAGGATTTGATTTATGGATAAAAAATAAAATCGATTTCCTTTTTCCTATTGGTATAAAAATATTTATTTAGAAATAATAATTATAAAAATAGTGAAAAAGATGGCATACCCGCAGACGACCATTCACAAACTCTTACAACAATCTACGTCAACACCTTGCGTATTTTCACTCCGACAAAAGCAATCAACATCAGATGAAATTATAGGTTGGGCCATAAAATAACAACATGAATACTCCAAAGAATCATCACTTCCGGTGTTACCAGATGACTCTCCGATACCTAATCTTTCATGAAGCATCAAACGGATATCAACTATTACGTGGGATGGTCCAACCCAAACCTAAACTGGATAAAGATCAACACTGATGGGGCGGCTAGAGGCCACCCAGGTTATGCAGGTGCAGGATTCTTCTGCAGAGATTCAGAAGCACGAGTTGTGATGGCGTTGGCTCAACCTCTTGGAATTGCGACTGCGTTAATAGCGGAAATTTGGGCTTTGCTTTTAGCATCGATAATGACAACGGAAAGTAACTGGCAAAAGGTTCTGTTTGAGACGGACTCATAAAATCTTCTCATATTCATCACATCACCTACTGCTCCACCGTAGTACATCGCGAGTATGGTCAATGAAGTAAAAAATAGGATGCAACGAATTCCGCAAGCAGCTATCCGACATAATTACCGAGAAGGAAACCAGGCGGCACATGACATGGCTAATCATGCGACGGATGGAAGTCAAATGGGAAATTTATCAACAAAAAATTGGGTCCAGGCAATCCCAGTTTTTTTTAGTCAAATCATTTTCCATGACTCTGTGGGTATCACATACCCACGTGAAATTGTAACCCAATACTCTTACTTATATATAATGTATTTGAAGGTCTATATAAGACTTTCTCTAAGACCTTTATATTTACTTTGGTACCCCTTCTACTTCGTAGGACTCTTGTTAGAGATGAATCTAACCTAAATAAAGGTCTAACATCCTACGTGTCACGAAAAAATAAAATTCTCACCCTGTATTGGAGTCTTGGAGATATCTCTTAAAAGGGGGAGTGGTAAGTATTTTCCTAAGTCTAATCCTCTCGTTAAACTGTTTCAAATGTTGGATGAATGATAATAACCGGAAAACAAAATGGTAAAGTGTCTTACATATTATGGGAAAATAAGGAAGCTCTGTAATCTTTAATAACACTATGTCAAGTTGCTTAAAAAAAAAAAAGAAAAAAAACTATGTCAAGTCCTAAAGACCTCATTGACTTGATAAATCTGGAGACTATAAGCTCAGTCCAATTATTTGGCCTATCAAGAAGAAAGTTGTGGCACAGAGTGGTTAGTATATTTGATGCTTCTTTCGTGAAATCTGATCTCACAATGATGCTATTTACATCACTGACATATAAGTGAATGGGGAAGCCTACGATAAACTATAGGCAATGTGTATTGCTCTCTCCTTCTACTTTTGGGTGAAGTCTTAGTATCTTATTTTTGCAGGATTTTTATGGCAATTCGCCCTGTTAATTTTAAGCGCTTGAATTTTCAGCATCTCAGTTAGCCAACGGTGCTTCACAATCTCTTGTTCAGACGATGAATAACTTGTCCACTTGTTGTTTTTATTAATGTTTTGAGGTTGTAACAATATATCACGAGATTCATTAATATTTGGGGTCCGTGACATTTACATGGCTAATCTTGACGAAATGGATATAGAACTAAATCATAATCATATCTCCAAAAATATTTGGAATTTACAAAGACGATAAATTTTCAAGCATAAAAACGCAAATTTTCTTTTAAAGCAGTTCGTCAAATCATACAAGTTTCGCGTCACAACAGGATCTGTTACATAAATGACGGGTGGTATGATCATAGAAAATTCACCGTAATCTCATCATATTCATACCATGATGAACAAAGAAATGACAACAGAAAAGATAACAGCTACAACAAGATGTGGTCCATGCATACTTCCCACAGATTTATCATCCTTTGCAGCTGCAGCTGCTGCTGATGTTGTTGTTGATGCACTTTGTGTAGCTACATAAATTACATGAAAAATATTATAAGTAAATGAATATTGAAAATTTAAATGTCAAAAGATGAAGAGATTATACAGAATATAATACCTGGTGACGTTATATTTGTGAAAAATGCATAGTCAGGAGAAGTTGGAGATAAGTTTAGAAGTTCTGCCAAAACAAACAAACAACAAGCACCATATTATGAAACTAATCAGCCGGTATGTGTCGATTATCCGACAACTGAGGTTGTAAAATCTCTTTTAAGGTTTAGAAACTATGAAAATATATTTAGTAATACTAGTACTTACTTGGGCATTTGTCAACACTAGTATCAGCTAGTTTGCAAGCAGATGGGAGATCAAGTAACCTGTCTTCTTTAAGACCCATATCCTTAAGTGAAGATTCACCCTTGTGAGTTTCCAAGATGATATAACACAAACAAACCGCCTGATGTTGCCTGATATCTTTCACAGCTGAGCAACAGTCTGGTGTTGGTGTTGGTCCTTTCCCTGTTGCAAACGCTAGACATGCACCTACTTTCCCAAACTGACTAGTACATTGCTCTTGAATATTAGGTGGTGTTGCATCTGCTGATAAAGCTGGTTCAAGCATCACCAAACTGCATAACACAAGCAAAGCTGCAAACATCTTCATCATCATCACTATATGATCTTCTTTGGATATTATGAAACAATACTGTTCTTATCTTCTCTTTAGCTGTATGAACTTTGATGGAAAATATATATGAGTTTGATATAACTAGTTAACAGATCATACAGGCATGGGTCTTGTTAGAGAGAATGGGAATAAATGGGGGTGGTGTGGTGAGTGAGAGGTGCAATAAATTTGGGAAGGTGGTTGCCAACTTTGCCATGACCTAATAATATTAATGAGTTCTCATATGTGGGTGGTACATCAGATGTATGCAGTTGTGAAAACTCTCTCAAAGTGGAAAACCATAGGGAGACTTTATGCATTGTCAGTGGTCAGCAATTTCGTTCAGAAACTAGTTATGTGTCAAGTCATGTACAACAGGCCATGAGGCTGGCTATGGGTGACTTGGTGTTTAATGAGCTTTCCCTTTGTGCTTGTCTGTAGTACATGCAATGTGACACTTGCAGATTTGTCATTTATATCTCTCCCTGTAAACTCATTACTTTCTCTCAACAAACTTTTTAGCTGTTTTATCATTTCCACTTGTTGTAAAATTCTTAAAATGAAGACAAGTGATTTTTGGGGACTGGTACAGGCTCTACTAGCAAGCTGGACTTGGCACTAAACCAAACTAGCTACTGATATGAGCCTAGCTTATACATAATTGGAAAATAAAAACTGAATTCATTTAAAGGAATGAAAGAGGAAAAAGAAAAGATCAGCATGAAGAAATCGAAAGATTTATAGGGAAAGGTTAGCCAAATCTAAAGTTCCGGAGACAGCTTTGCACCAAGACTCCGGTTTTTCCTTCCTTCGCTCCTTACCCAAGTTGGGTTGGAAAGAGGTGGGTTTCTCGTCTTTACCTTGATAACGAAATGTATTGCTTTCAGCCCAAACTCCGATAGCTAGTCCAGCAGCATATGCTGCTCCAAGAGCTGTTGTTTCCATGTTATCTGGTCTCACCACTGGACATCCCAACAGATCCGCCTGAATTTGCGTCAATAGCTTGCTAGCAGTGGCTCCGCGGCCCAACTTTAAGAATAAAATCACCGTTCTCATCCTTCAATTCATCCCAGCATCTTTGTGATTCCTGAGAATAGTGTGGGCTCAGTTACATGAACAAAGGGAGCTAAGCTCACACCGACTCCTGCAAAGAGGCACTAATGAAGACCCAGTACTATCAGTTAGTGACTTGGTGGATCATGTAACTGAGCCCTGCGCCTTTGAGGGTCAGGACTAGGTAACTGCGATTTTGCAACCTGGTTACAATCTCCGGATATTAAACCCAATATAAGTGTGCGGTGTGCCGTGTTTTCGTGTTTGACCTTGTTTGTCAATCAACATTGTTTACACGAGAAAATGGGATCCAAAATACAACGAAAGCACAAGCATGAATTGATATCTTTTTACTGTTGCCAATCTCTGCTTTCAATCACTCTGCCTAGAGTAAGTGGGCTTGTGCACGATAGCCGTCATTGGTCTCAGTTAACTCTCATGAGAGTAGCCCATGTTCTTCAATTTGGGCACTTCAATTCCATGCAATCTCAGTTAAATGTTGATGATCACTCACTGGGATCAGTTCAATTCCACTGACTTACTAGCACTGCAAAAACCATATTTCACATGTCCGAGAAATTCGTTTTGGATGGGAATTTGATAAGTATTCGAAGATATTCCGGTTGTGAGCATTTGATGGATTAGCCATTAGTAGTTTATCAACTTTACTAGAAAGACATCTATTTATCTGCAGGTGTTTTTATTTGATTACCTATCGCGAGGTAAACAATGTAGTTGCCCATCAAAACACCAATATATTATGTTTTTGTAATCCCTCTTTGCGGATGATGAGCTGCGGTGGACTACGCCAATAATGTAGTTCACCAATGAGCTTGATGATGAGCTCTAAGCTCTAAAAAAAGTTTTTACTCTCAAGTTCTTTATGATTTCTTTAACTATTTTGGACTCAAATCATGAACATAATGCAATCTTCTCCTTTATCTAGAGAGAGAAATATCCTCCTAAGATAAGCTTTTTCTTATGGTCAATTGCTCATGGAAAGCTACCAACCAGAGATTCTTTAAGAAGAAGGGGTAGATGTTCCAGTTAATTAGTTGTCTCTTCTGGAATGAGCCGGAGACAACTTCACACTTGATGCTGCACTGTAATTTTGCCAAGAAAATGCAGAGGAAATTCATGGAGAAGCTCAACTGTTTTTTTGCAATGCTTGAACATATTTCTTCTGCTATTCAATCTTGGCACTTGAACCAGTCTTCTGATGCACTAACTTCTATTTGGAATTTGATTTCTGCTACAATTTTATGGAGCATTTGCCAGGAATGGAATACAAGGGTAGTCACCGGCAAGACTTGAACTGATATTGCAGTCACTTATAAAGCAGTTTACTGCCTTCATTCTTGGTCATTAATAGTGAAAGAATTTGAAGTGACTGCAATGTCTTTCTATATTAAAGGTATATCTCCATATATTAATCTCTCCTTCTCAACCTAGTTTTATTTGAAGGGCGTTAAATTTTTAGATGGGGTTTTGATAGCAAATGAATGTGTGGATTCTAGAATTCGTCAAAAATTACCGAGTAAGTGTGTAAATCATATTTTGAGAAGGCTTTTTATAATGTGAATTGGAACTTCTTACATGAAGTCTTATTTAAAATGGGATTTGGAGGCGTTTGGCGAGCTTGGATACAGAATTGCTTATCTTATTCAAAATTCTTGGTTCTTGCGTGAATGGTACAACTCATGGGTTTTTTCGTAGAAAAAAGGGTATTCGTCAAGGTAATCATCTTTCTCCTTTTCTTTTTACCATTGTTGGAGAGGTTTGAGTCATATGCTGAGTAAGGCACAAGAAGTTGGTAAAATTTCGGGTTTCTCGGTGAAGGACGGGGGAACTAAAGTTAACCATCTCCAATTTGCCGATGATACTATTGTTTTTCTTGATGCGAAGCGTGATCAAGTAGATTCTCTACGTTATTTACTTCTTTGTTTTGAACTAACTTCGGGCTTAAAAATCAACTTTGCTAAAAGTTGCTTGTTTGGGGTAGCTCTCGTTGAAGACACAGATGAATTTGCTAACATGTTGGGGTGTAAAAGGTCAAATTTTCCAAGTATTTATCTCTGTCTTCCTTTGGGTGATAAAGTTGGTGGCTCACAAAAGTGGGAGAAAATTTTGGAATCATGTGCTTCGAGACTTTCTTCTTGTAACGGGAGAACGATATCAAGAGGAGGTAATTTGACTCTCATCAAAAGTGTTTTGGCTAGTTTGCCCATTTATTATTTATCAATCTTTCTTGCACCGTGCTCCATTACAAATAAGATTGATAAGATAGTAAGAAATTTTCTTTGGGATGATGATGCTAATAAGAAAAGAATTCATAATGTGGGGCGGTCTATAATCGTAAAATCTAAAGAAAGTGGTGGTCTTGGAATTCGGAAATCTAAATACATGAACTCGGCGCTTCTCAAAAAGCGGTGGTGGAGATTTGAAATGGAAAAGAATGCTTTTTGGAGAAAGATAATAGTGGAAAAATTTGGAGAATCATCAACCGGTTGGGAAACTCTTCAACCGAAAGGGCCAAAGGGGTGTAGTATGTGGCACAATATTTATAATGAGCTCGAGGATTTTATTAAACATGTGAAATTCAAGATCGGTGCAGGAAATGAAATTAGATTTTGCGAAGATCTTTGGATTGGAGATGTTGTCTTATGCAATAGATTTCCATTGGCATTTGAAGCTTCAAGAACAAAAGGGAAAGAGGTGGCTAGGTTATATGAGTTTTCAAGTTACGGCATCAAATGGTAGTTCATGTCCTGGAGTAGATATACTCAATCCATAATGGGGGAGATTGCTTCCATAAACTCTTTAATAGAAGTGGTGAATATTCAAGAAGGGGTCGTAGACTCTAGATTGTGGATGGTGGATAGAAACAATACGGTTGATGCTTATACGGTTAAGTGTGGGTTAATTCTCTTTGTGATCAAGGCGATACTAGCTTCCCAAGTGAGATTATTTGGAGTCGATATTATCCGTACAAAGTAAACTTTTTTATATGGCTTCTATACCATGAAAAGTTGATGACGACGGACAATCTTTTTAGAAGGGGTGTGAATGTGGATAGGATGTGACGGTTTTGTGAAGAACAAGATGAAACAAGTGCCCATTTATTTTATGATTGTTGGTGATCAAAGAGAATTTGGGATTATTTTGTCGATGGATGCAACTTCAATTGGAATTATGATAGTAATATTTCCACGACTATAAAAGCTTGGAGTCATGATTGGGGTGATGAAAGACTTGACCGCATATGGAAATTTTTACCGGTTGCAATTCGGTGGTGCATTTGGAAAGATTGAAATTCTAGAATCTTCAATCACAAAAAGAGAAATTTGGAAAGTCTAATTCGAGATATTAAGATTCAAGCTTATTTTTGGGCGGAGTCAAACACTAAAATGTTGGGTTTAACGGTTAACATGGTGATCACTAAAATGTTGGGTTTAACGGCTAACAGGGTGATAGCTTTATGGGACTCATATTTCTATCGGCCGTTTTAAGTTGAATTTGAGATTTTGGGTGGATGTTTTTTTAAATTTTTCTTGGCTCTTTTTTCTTTGTCGTCTTCTTTAGGTGATCGATTCCTTATTCGGTCTCCTTTTTTGTATCGGTTATATTTATTGGGTTGCGGTACCCCCTTAAGTACCTCTTTTTCAATAAATCTTTTACTATTGACCGATCAAAAAAAAAAGTGAAAGAATTTGAGTCAATCGCCCTTATGATGTTATGTAGAACTGGCACCCAACTTTGTTTGAGATTTTGGTCTTAGGTCTGTTTGTAGGCCTTTGTTTCTTTTCCTTCTCTTTGGCCTAGTCTGTTTGTAGGCTTGGTTTCTTCTTCTTTTTCTTTTCTGTTTCTTTTATTTACACTCTGTTAAAGTCTACAGGCATCCAATTCAAAACCAATTCTCCTAACACGTGCACCTATATAGGTGTGGTCACGGGTGTGCAGTAGAGATTCAGTCACGGTACTGGTCACGGGTGTGCAAGTGACATTCGGTCACGGTACGTGGCACGTACCAACGGATCTTGCTCTGATACCATTTTAAAGTCGGCGGGCATCCAACTCAAAACCAACTGGCGATGAGTGGAGCGACCCTTCCATATTATATTTAAGTTAATTATGCGGAATCTAGCAATGTGGGACTATTGTCCTTTCACACACTCAGACTCCCCAACTTGTCGATGTTCAAAGAAAACAAATATTTCTACGCTGCAAACCCAAAGAAAATGTTTTAATCTTATCACTGCGGAACGATTTAAACTTCCCACTCGTTGTTGATAAAACAAGAGATTCCTGAGAATAGTGTGGTCCATGATGATATTGTTAGAGCACTGCTCGGTCGAACTCGCAAGCGTTGCTATCTCAAGCTTGTTTTTCAAGTTTAGGTGATCAAAACTATAAGTCTTGATTTTTAGTCTACTCATAGCTATGTCTCGAATTAGGATAGAATGTGTAGTTGAGCTTTAAACTTCACGGCGTTCATTGATTGAAGACGAAGATCTACTGAGGAGAGCTTGGAGGAACTTCATCAACAAAAGGTATGTGAATACTAAAACTTATCTATCACTCAGAAGTCTATTCTATTATATCTCCTATTGAGACTAAGTCGTATAGATATATAGACTTTACATTATACACATTTGATATTTCGAGTTGAGAGTTTAACTCGCTTATATCTTTCTCGAAATATGTGTTGGAAAGCTTTTTGCTTTAACTACGTTCATCATTATTCTTGACGAGTTTAATTGGAAACAATTTATTTGTTGGAAACTAAATAATGAGTCAAAAGATGATCATGTGAAAATTGCCTTAAAACATCTTACATGATTTGTGTGAGACAGTCATTTGATGTAGACTCGGAATGTTTCGTATTGATCATTCGATCACTTGAAAATTACTTATAATCTAATAGTTTGTGTGCGACAGCTATTCTCGGAAGAGGCTAAGCTTGTTGAATTGTGTGGCCAAATCGTGTGGCCGCGATTGCTCTTTAAGACTGACATGGACAGTCTAGACTTTCCTTAAGGAATTTAGGCGCGTCGATCGTGCTACACTTTAATTAAAAAGCGCGTTGACATGAAAATCTCTTTATCAGAGAGTACCTGTGCAAGTGTTTTCATGCGGGTCTCAATACTGACACTTCGGGAGATTCGTGCTACTCCGCTACGAGTGAACATTAAACGTCATGTCATGAAAATATTGAGAGTTCTGCTATGGAACATAGCATAGGAAAATACTAGACAGGTAAAGCATTAGTAAATAATGCTGGAGAAAAATAAAATTCATAGAATATTTGGGATTGTTGTTATATGCACCATTCTGAGTGAATTTTATATACATATAAAAATAAATTGAATTGCTCAATACATTTGTGAGCGAAGAGGTTTATGCACTCATCACTTTCAAATGGCTTATGTTCCTTTGCAGGATGACAGCGCATTAAAAACAGGGTTTCACAATTTTAGCCTTGAACTGAAAACCACCATCAACATTAAGTCCCCTGCTTAGCACGTAATAGTGACATTGTTGTGGGGTAAGCACTAGATGGTGATAGATGAAAATAAAATTCATGAGAAGAGTAAACAGATATTACCAGTAGAGAGAGGCCGGCTTGGCCTTTGAGCAGAACACGTTTAATAAAACGTCGATGCAAGTAGCAATCACCCTTCTAGTACGTTAATGTTGAGAACCCTAAAATGATGTATTTAAGTAGTGGAGCCTCTACTAATGAGTGTTCAGGCAGTTGAGCCTTGAATACAAAGATGAGTGTTGAGGTGGTGGAGCCGTAAGCACTATGATGTGTTGAGGAAGTGACGCCTGACAACACGAGTAAATGATGAGGAGTTTGCGCATCTCAACACTAAGATGTGTTGAGGAAGTGATGCCTGACAACACAGTAGTGAGTATTGAGGAATTTTTTTCGTCTCACTAAGGTGAGGATATGTTGAGGAAGTATGCCAAACAACACAGTAGTGAGTGTTGAGGAATTTGCACGTCCCAACACTAAGAGGAGGATGTGTTGAAGCACTATGCCTGACAACACAGTAGTGAGTGTTGAGGAATTTGTACGTCCCAACACTAAGAGGAAAACGTGTTGAGGCAGTATGCCTGACAACACAATAGTGAGTGTGGAGGAATTTGCACGTCTCAACATTAAGAGGAAGGATGTGTTGAGGCAGTACGCCTGGAAACACAGTAGTGAGTGTTGAGAAATTTGCACGTCTTAACACTAAGGGGAGGATGTGTTGAGGCACTATGCGTGACAACACAGTAGTGAGTGTTGAGGAATTTGTACGTCCCAACACTAAGAGGAAAACGTGGTTAGGAAGCATGCCTGACAACACAATAGTGAGTGTTGAGGAATTTGCACGTCTCAACACTAAGAGGATGGATGTGTTGAGGCAGTAAGCCTGGAACCACAGTAGTGAGTGTTGAGGAATTTGCACGTCTAAACACTAAGAGGAAATCGTGTTGAGGCAGTATGCCTGACAACACAATAGTGAGTATTGAGGAATTTACACGTCTCAACACTAAGAGGGAGGATGTGTTGAGGCAGTGTGCCTGGAAACACAGTAGTGTGTGTTGAGGAATTTGCACGTCTCAACTCTAAAAAGAAATCGTGTTGAGGAAGTATGCCTGACAACACAATAGTGAGTGTTAAGGAATTTGCACGTCTCAACACTAAGAGGGAGGATGTGTTGAGGCAGTGTGCTTGGCAACACATGATTGAGTGTTGATAAATTTGCACGTCTCAACACTAAGAGGAAAACGTGTTTAGGCGGTATGCCTGACAACACAATAGTGAGTATTGAGGAATTTGCACGCCTCAACACTATGATGAAGGATGTGTTGAGGCAGTACGCTTGGCAACACAGTAGAAAGTGTTGAGTAATTTGCACATCTCAACACTAAGAGGAGGATCTGTTGAGCTACTATGCGTGACAACACAGTAGTGAGTGTTGAGGAATTTGTACGTCCCAACACTAAAAGGAAAACGTGTTGAGACAGTATGCCTGACAACACAATAGTGAGTGTTGAGGAATTTACACGTCTCAACACTAAGAGGATGGATGTGTTGAGGCAGTACGCCTGG